>CM038487.1:4868144-5408324 GCA_021464305.1 Kandelia obovata
TTTTCTTAATATATGTTTTTCCAATCAACCTATGATACTCTTTATAGAGGCAGACCGCACAACAAGTACCTCCCTTCTTTCTAGTAACTTATAACTAATAATCTCTTCATGTCTAATTTTTAGATAAAAAGGTTGGTCTCCAATCTCCACCATCATAAAATGTGAAATATTGACATCAAAGTTTACTAGCTGAAGGAATAAACACAAATCCAACCTCTATGTCCAATCTGATGGACTATCCATCACCAAGAATACCCCCCACCTCACTCCCAATTGTAAGAGAAAGTCATTGGACCATGCTCGAAATGGTAACCCCTGTATTTTATGCCCAAACCATGGTATCAAACTCAAAAATAGCTCTTAAATCCACTATTCTCAACCATTAATCTTTTTCATCATGTCCTCTTTGGATTCAAATATGAGAAAGACCTCTGAGCCTTTATAATCATGACACGAAAAAGGTGATGGTCACCACTTTGCAATTATTCCCTCAAATCTTCAATCGATCATAAGTTGCAAACCACTATAATTGCACTCCGATGAAGCTACTTAATCTCAGAGACCTTCATACAATAGGACAAGATGACTACCAGTCAAGCAACTTTAAAACTTAGTATAACATCCTTCTTGCCCGGTTAAGTACAACCTCCCCTCGATCCATTAATTATTGTATTCTTCTAAAGACCTTTTAACCTGATACTCCTTGTATGGTTGTGGATGACGAGTGGACCCACTGAGAGTTTACTACATGATTGCTCCAACCTTATTCTCAGGTACTAGGTAGTTAGCAACCTCAATACTATGTAGTTAGCAATCTTAACACTGAGTTGGTGCCTATGCAATCTCTGACTATTTAGCTTTCAAGCATCGTTAAATGTTTCCTATCAATTTGTAAATTTTACAAATTCAAACCTTTTACCCACTCTACTCATCTTGTTTGGTATTATCATATCAATAACCCTTCTCTATTTATGAAACATTCTCCACAAGTCCTTTTGATCTACCTTTGTTGAAAGATTATTAATAAATAGTGAAGTTACAAAAGTCATAGCCCTCTCTAACTTACTATCTTTTTTTAATTTCAAAAATCGTTATAAGTTGTTTTAAAAGTAAAGAATTTTTGTTGAACTTATTGTGTATATTGTTATACTATTAAGAAATATAATATCAAAATTGATTTGAATATTGATTAACATATTTAACTTAAACTATGTAATTATATATATATATATATAACTAGTTCTTTTTATTATTATGGTAAAGATCATGAAGGAGAAATCGTTATTAGGTAAAGTTAAATTTTTTAGATGTATTAATAGTTTTAACTTTTATGAATTTAAGTGTATTATTTATTATTCTATAATAATATTCTTATATAAGAATGAAAAATATTTAAAAAGTACCAAATTTAATGTGAAATGAAGTATTTTTTTAGTAAAAAGAATGTTTATAAAAAAAGAGTAACTATAAAATACTAATTAATATCATAATAATAACTAAAATAAAATTTTACAACTAATATTATAAAGAAAACATATAATCAAATGGAAATTGAATATATTAATTATAATTAAAGATGAATGATATAATGACAAATTAAAATTATTAATTTATTTTTAACATATATTATATATTTATTGTTATCTTGTGATTGTTTACACATTATTTTTTTTTTAAATTAACATGAAAGCCTTTAGGAAACATTAATGTGGATTATTATAAAATTATATATACTTTATAAGTCTTGTATGATAAATTATAAGTGTTATAGTCTTTTGAATACATAGAGTATAAGTGATATGATACACACTAAAGAATTTATCATATTATGATATTATGATGAATTTATAAAAAATTATTATTATCATTTATACATAATAATTAATTAGTGAGAATAATTTAATTAGAATATTAGAACTTTTTAAGTAGTGATGCTAGAATGGTAAAAATTTAATCATAATGTGGAATGAGTAATGAAGAACAATTATATAAATTATTATATTATTAAAGAATATAATCTTGATATTAATATAATATTAATAAATATCTTTAATTTAAATATTTTATATATATAACTAGTTATCTTTTTTAGAAGATAAAATTAATTATTAGATAAAAATAAATTTTTTAATATTAATGGTCTTAGTTTGTACGAAATAAAATATATTATATATATTATTATTTATATAAATATATTTAATTTTTAAATTTAATAATAATATTTTTATTAAAAAATTTAATAAGGTATTTGCAAATTGTCAAAATAAAAAAGCAGCGAAGAACTAGGAGGCATCGCAGGTGATCGATGCATGTTGTATTTGCCAATTCTTCATTCGTTTTAAGTGTGACGATGGAGACCGATGAGTTGCTCATTTGTCTTATTAGTCTGCGTTTCTGGTGACAAATCCGAGTGTAAATAATTAAAGTTAGTAATTTTTTTTTTCTAAATTGATTAAAATTAGCTACAATTATGTAGTTATATTCTTTTTAGAATTTTATAGAATGATCGTAAAAAATCCTAAGTCGCCAATATGGTTTTTGTTACTACCAATTCTATTTGTTTCAAGAAAAGTATTTAAGAGAATACAAAAGTGAAATTGTACATCTAAGCCGTATAAATTACATGAACGTAACTATGGATATGAACTTAAGATATTCTTCTATGGCATATGAACCTGCTCACAGTACATACATGGTATCACATGCATGTAAAATGATTCTTCCATAGAAAAAAAAAAAGTGTTTGTATGCTGACTTTATAATTATTTTACATGCATGTGATATCGTGTAACATTCACATATTATTATTATTATTATTATTATTATTATTATTATTATTATTATTATTATTATTATTATTATTATTATTATTATTATTATTATTATTATTATTATTATTATTATTATTATTTTGTCTCGATTATCATGAAGTTCTTGGTATGATCTACATTAACAAGTTGGGTTAGGATGGAAAGATATCGAAACAAAGTAACATTTTTATCGTTAAAAACGTGTTTGAACTAAATAGAAAAATAAATTCACAATATGTATTTCCATGGCATGCGTTTGATTTGCAGCACGGCCCGCCCGTTCCACCGGCTGTCGTGCCGAAAACTTACATTTGCAAGCTGGGCTCGATCTTGGCCCATTTTGAAAGTCCCCTGCTTTTATTACTTATTCCTTTAGACGGTCCAAAATGTTCCTTGATTCAATACACACACGGAATAAGATAAAGATAATATATGATAAGTTAGTCAATCTTATTATTTATATGATAGGATCAAACTAATATATCTTATTTTATTTTATGAATCTCACACACCAAATTCACTCCAAATTACTAAATAAATATTTGTACTTATTATTTTTCTTTTATTTTTAAACCTCTTACTTGTTCTCTTGAATTTTTTTTAAATTTTTTAAAATTTAGTTAATTAATTTTTATGCATAAAATGACTAAATGTTGTGCCAACTAGCACAATTAAAGGCTAACTCCGTGACACCAAACTTAAACTTACTTATTTTGCAGGTGAACTAGACGGGCCGAGCGAATCCTAAGCCCAATTCCACAAAGAAGTCTATTGAATGCTGCTCTGTTTTCTCAGTTTGCTCGACTTCCCAATTGGTTAAAAAAAAATAGATTTTTGTCCTCAAGATTTTGAGTTCTAACCCTAAAAAATGGTATGTTCAATAGGTCTCTTCACCTTTCAGCAATGAATTGACTTTCGATCAAACCTTAAACAGCAGTGGTTCCGTTGCAAAACATCATAAAATCCTAAAGGGTTTGCAAGTGTCTCCCCTAAATTAGGCCACTCTTCGATTAGAAATATTGTCAAATTACAAAATATTCGTAGAGACCTAAGACAAGTGGCTGGTGATCATAGCAATGCTTTGACATCACACGTCAACACATACAGGTACATGATTGACTCCTGATGAGTCACCAAAATCCAGCACTAAGGGGAATCATTTTACATTTAAAGTATCACATGGACAACAACAAAAAAAATTCTTCTATTTTATTGATGTATCACATTCATACAAGAAAAATATATAAATCAAAATATAAAATAACTCTTAAATAGGCAGAAATGTACTATGTCCCCACCATTTGTGTACAAACAATCCATAACTTTATTCAATAGCCAGAATTGGGGAAAGAATGACCAATATATACTACCATGTGTCCAGAAAATAGATGGAATCATAATGTGAATCATATGAAAAAATGAGACTCATAAACTTCATTCAATCGTCCTTTTCTTCTGGTCTATAAAGTTGCACCAAACGTCCGTTTATTGATTGTCCAGGTCTTGCATTTGAATTCGACTCCTGCAACAGTAACGATTATAAGAAGGATTAGAATGAACAACGAATTGGGCATAACAATTTCCGTGTTTCAAATGGGTTAGCAATTTAGGTTTGCCTAAATGGATTCCTTATCATAAAATAAATAAACAATAATAATGCGCAGAATGCTTTCTTTGAAAATATTAACCAATTCTAGCATTGCAGAAAAATTTAATAAGAGGGACAAATACAATTTTTGAATATTAATGGGTCATATAAGCTATGGGATTGGAAACTCACATCATGAACAGCAACACGAAGCAATCTCACTTGTTCTCTCGTAACAGTCCGCACCTGCAAAAGGGTTGATAATATTAAGAACAAAAAGGCTATATATACTAGTGTACTAAGGAATGCTGGGGCATCAGGTATGATAATGTGGCACCTTCTTAACAATGGTCCAAACGACATTCTCCGTGCAAGGAGGAGTAGTGAGAGAGCCCATGTATCTATAGTACTTTCTACTTCCTATCTTGATCTGCCTTGGGTCAATAATTCCGGCTGTCGTCTCTTCTTCTCCGGTGCCAGCAACAGCTTGCAGTTGATCCTCAATCTAGTAACAAATATATATATATATATATAGAACAAGTTCGTTAAAACGAGAGGGAGAGACACGGAGAAATTGAAGAATTTGTTTGAAGTAGTACATACAGATGACAAGAAGGAGTCTGGCCTTCCAATTTTGTACGTAATCCCAACCACAGCAACCTTCCCATCCAGGCTCTCATGCACCATGTGTGCCTCCAGAGCAAACCTGTGTAGAATTTGAAAAGATACAATTGTTTGTTAGAAGAGATATATATTTGCTCGGGGACTTTTCAATTAGACTTCCCTTTTAAGAGAGTTAAGCTAATTAAATACCAGATATCAGGAAAGAATACAAATTTTTGGTTGTAAAAAAAAAAAAAAAAATTGAAATCCGAATATGTGAAATATATAGCGGGTGTGTGCTATACTCCCAGACGAGTGAGTAAATGTGGCGAGTATTTAGATTATAACATGAACTGATGTAGATATCAAATGGGGTTAAGAGGATACTGAATCAAGCGCACCTTCTGCCATTGATAGTGTGTTCAGAAGGTGAATGCCAGTGACACTGTTGGAGCACATAGTCGGTTCCATTGATGTGAATAGTTCCTGCACCACCTTCCCATTTCAACTGCACCCAAAAAAAATTTACCGTTGTTAGGTGATACATATTATCAAAATAAAATTGATTTTTGCTGACTTTATTGCTTCTTGATGCTTGCCTTTTTGCTCCACAAACAATCACGTCTCAACAACTGCTACTTTGAAATGTTTTTTTAGTTAGGATTCGGAACTAATAATGGGGGCTTTACAGCTAGCACTTGGGACATGGCTGCTATATTTAATTGTATTGTAACCGGTAGACTTGGAATAAAATTTGGCTTTTATGTTGTAGGCGGGGTAGGTTATCAACTACTACACACTTTTTTTTTTCGAGATTTATTCCTTCTTATCCCTCTTGTTTTCATAGTTTCATTACATGCACACAAATAAATTGAGTAAAACAAAGGTGATCATTAGTTGTATATTTGTAGTTTCGATGCTATTATGCAGGAAAAGACAAAATGTACAAGCAGCGATGAGTACAGTATCTGTAATATTTTGGTCGTTTTTATGCATCTGTTCTTACCATCATATCATGTCCTCTATTCTTGATGGTGGCATTAGAGGGATTGTAGCTTCTGTTAAGCCTCCCTAGGTGGGACACTATTTCAACCCTCTTATTCATCAGATCAATGGGTGACTGCATCGATCCATTGCTGCACGCGCTCCAATCATGATGAAGCTCTCCCCATCTTGTTGGTCCTGTGTCGCTGTGGTGATCATAACTAAATTCTCTCTCGTCCTCTGCATCATATTAAAATGAAAAATCAACTATTACAAGTTAATATAACAACAGAAAGAGAATTAAAGTTCTAAATTGCTTTCAATAGCTAAAATTAAATATGGAGGCATGCAGAAACCCATCTGCATACTTTCCTATTGTTGCAAAAGAAGTCTAATAGTAATAATTATAATCGAAAAAACTCTTTGGCAAGTCGATCTTATAAGCCTGAATAATAGAAAGGGTAAGTTAAATTTAATCTTTTTCATGGTATTTGCAAAGCCACAAGAAAAAGTAGCCTCACCAACTTCTTGAGATGCGGCCGGGCGGATATGTATGGCAAGAGCAGTGCAGAAAGTGAGAAACAGCAGTTTGATTGCAAGCTTTCCCATTTTTTGGCTGCCTTAACCAAATTGAACTTCGCTCTTAACAATATGGACGGCTGCACTTATCAGAAAGAAAAATGACATGCAGAGGTACATGTGCTTGCCTGCTTATATAGCGATTGGTATGCAATATGAACACGGAAATTGATTGGTTGACAAGAAAAAACGACTTCCCTTTAGTATTTTCTTGCAAGATCATTTGTCGACGAGTTTGGAATGCTCGAAATGGGGAAGCTAAGAAGAAAGTTATTGCAAGTCAACCGCATATTGGGTATTGGCAAATTGTCATCATAAAAAGCAGCAAAGAACTAGAAGATATCCCAGGTGACCTATGCACTGCGTGTCTGTGGTGACCAATCCAAGTTTGAATAATTAAGGTTATTAATCTTTTATAATTCGATTAAAGTTAGCTAAAATATGCAATTAGTATCTTTGTTATATTCTTTTAAGATTATAAGAGAATGATCACTTGTTCCAAGAAAAATACTGGAGAAATTTCAGAATTGAAATTGTGCATCTAAACCGAATAATTTCAAGTTCGACTTATTATTAGACTAACAATAGGTGACATAATTGCTTCCCAACTATATGTGCATTTGATATCTATATTCAGTAATCTTTACTCTTTCTTTTATCTTGACCACCCTATTTCAATCTATCCTCACGTGTCATGCCCAACAGCACATGGTAGGAAGAAGTTAGGTGGTCCTCCAATATTGTCTTCACCAGAAACACAATCAAGTAGGTTGAAGGGATTTTCTCTTAACTACTTTGGGAATCTGAGACAAGATCGATGGCTTAGTTCCATATATTCTCTACCTATTGTTTACAAGCTTTTCTTTTCTTTCTTTTCACTCGCAATTGGATGTATAATTTTTCAAACCTAGATGAATTTGGAACATGATGTATTCAAAATTTAGATTATTCAAAACTCAAATGATCTAAAACTAGAAACAATATGACTTGAATCCAACCAAACCCGACTGTCTGCCACATCCATGCTTGTGGAGCAATGGTAGGAGTATTGTATTGAGAATTTTTTGGCTTCAAGTTCGGGTCATGACAATTTTATATCATAAATATTAATTTTTTAAAAATTCAATGCTTTTAATCATGTGTTTATAGATCCTTCGTATGACATCAATTGACCAACCGACCACATGACACCCCTTTGCTTTTCTACTTCTTTGAAATGTGGGATCAAAATACTAAGCAAGGGCAGACGACCGTCTAATGAAATTTCAACTCAATTGAGCGGAAGAGTATGAGCTCGTGGTTATTAGCATACCTGTTTATTGGGGGTAGTTCTCCTAATGGGACCTTCTCGATTGGAATAGTTTCCAGTAATGCATAAATGTCCACATACTATATTTTACTTTAGTTGTTCCTAGAGAACCTGAATTCAATTCATATTTAAAATAATTTACTTTAATTTCGAACTTTTGCCTGAGGCACGAGAATATATCTCTGTTTTTTTTTTTTTTAGGCATGCCCCTTTTTTTTTTTTTTCTTGTGGTTGCAATGTGAAATGTGACGGAGCATTGTAAATCTTGTCAAAGAATGATAGCATACATCAAGTTTTCCGTTTCACAACTTTCTGAGATGTGATATCACACCAAAGAATTCTCCTAACTTTGAAGTTTCAAATATTAGGGTAATTACGAGAAGATATTTCCAATTATTCATGATGCAACATTTGACCAGTAAAGGGTACGGGGATGTATTACCATTAGAAAATTAGTCATAAAGAGAATCAACTAGTTGGGGAAAGCTCTGAAAATTCTTGAATTCTATTTGAAAAGTATGTATAAAAGCTCTCCAAAATTGGATATCCACTAGACAAATGCTGTGGCGTTGCTTCACTTTTCTCAGATGTTTACTTTTTAACAATTTTTATAATATATATATATATATATATATATAAAATAAATCTGAAGACTATAACTCTTGTGATGTTACAATGGTGTACAGAGTTAATAACTAAACAGGTAGATAATTATGAATATTGTGAAAAGTTTGTTGGTTTAAGAGAGCTTTTCTCAAACTTTTATTTTACTTTTTTTTTTTTTAAGTTCAACCATCAAAAGATATGTGGATTAACTAACTTTGAATAAGTCTGTATTTGTCATAAATAGTCAAATAAGTAGGTTTCCTATTTAATTTTTCTGAGAAGAGATATATCGCTCTATTATTATTGATCTCAAATAAAATTAGCTTCATAAATTTCCTTGTATTATTATTCGTTGGGAAAAAATTTTATTTTTAAATTTATATTTGATATTTTTATTTTCTTCCTCTTCTTTTTTTTTTTTTAAAAAAAAATCTTTTCTTCCTAGTTCCCTGTTTTCTTCAGACTTCAGAGCCAACAACTCTCTCATATTTCCGCTATTAAAAAAAAACAGTGCATTGGCAAACAAGAATTATTATTATTTATTATTATTATATATATATATATATATATATATATATATATATATATATATATATTAGCGAATATACCTAGATATTACTTCATCCAATACGTCACTTCTACACCATGTTTCCAGAAAGTAGCTAGTATGACTGGACCATGTCAAAAGTAAAAAAAAAAAAAAAAAGCAATAATGACTGGACCAGCAATTCTCCTGATCATGGTAAGTGTTGTTAGATCGTTGATTGTAAGTATTGTAGGTGTGGTCGTACTTTTTTTTTTTTTAATTGATAAAGAAAGAACTATAGGCCCAGTTGAAATCAAACTAGCACTTTTTTCTCCAATAGGTCACTTCTACATCATGTTTCCAGAAAGTAGGTAGAATGACTGGACCTGTCAAAAGAAACAAAAAAAAAAAAAAGCAATAATGACTGGACCAGCAATTCTCCTGAACTATCACTTTTATATATATATATATATATAATATATATATATTATATATATATGTTCTGGATGAACAAGATGGGTTAGATGGACAGATATCAAAACATAGTTAACTTTGTATTGTTAAAAATGTGTTTGAACTAAATACAAAAAAATAAATTCACAATGTTCTTTCCTCATGGCAAGTGGTTTGATTGGCAACTCGCCTATGAAAAACTTTCATTTGCAAAATGGGCTCAACCTTGGCCCATTTTGAAAGTCCCGGCTTGTATTACTTATTTCCTCAGACAGTCCAAAATGTTCCTTCATTGGACTTATGGGATGATATTGACCAAAATGCAAAGGGGGGAATTTGATATATTGAATAAGATAATATGATGGACAATAAGCTAGTTGTTTATATGTAGAATCGGACTATCATATCTTATTTTATTCCATGTATCTCATATGCCAAATTCACCCCAAGAGTAAAGTAAATAGATACTTTAGTTTCAAAATTTTGAATTTTAATTCTAAAAAAGTGTGTTCAACAAGTTGCTTAATAGTTAAAGGATGGTGTCATTGTCAAGGGAAGAAGATGCAGGACATGATCATTTCGAGGAGCTAAAGCCCAGTTAATTAATTTGCTCGGGTTACATATGAAAAGTTAATTCTTGAAAAATTCCCAAATAATTTCAGCCTAAATGAAAAGAAAAATACGACAATTAACATTTTCTTAGATGCCATGAGCATGTCCTCATATAGTCACGTTGGCATGCCAATCAAAGAGAGGGAAAATGTAAACATCACCCCAGCAATGAATTGACTTTCGATCAAACCTTAAAAAACAGTGGTTCCGTTGCAAAACATCATAAAATCCTAAAGGGTTTGCAAGTGTCTCCTCTAAATTAGGCCCCCTTTTCAATTAGGAATATTGTCTAATTACAAAATATACGTAGAGACCTAAGACAAGTGGCTGGTGATCATAGAACACATACAGGTACTCCATTACGCTTGATTGACTCCTGATGAGTCACCAAAATCCAGCACTAAGGGAAAGCATTTTACATTTAAAGTATCATATGGACAACAAATTGCCTCATAATTGGTTTAATGGAAAATTTCAATCTTGCTATGGCCATACCCACTTAATTTTGCCTCGTGTAGTGGCCAGCCAGCCCATCACAAGATCTTTCCTAAAACTGTCCAACAGAAAAACCCTAGTTTGCCTTAAGTGTCTCTATCTAAAACAGGCTGCACATCTCCTTTGTGGAGAATCAAAACTACTTTATTCATATATATATAAAGTTAGATACAAGATAAATACAAGTTGGAAATAGAAGAAAGAGAGAGCACATTGTTTTATTCATCAAATAAAAAAAAATGGTAATAGAAGATGTTAAAGCTAAAATTAAAGTCAGGTAATCAAATTTTTTTGTATAATAGTGTCTTGTTTTATTAACCTATAGGAAACAAAAGTAGATATCCTACTAATATGCTTACAATAACAATTATCTTATCTTTTTTTTTAAGTACAATATCAATCATCAACAATATATAAAACTGTTTTTTAAGAATACTCTCTATTTATAAGATCTTGACTTTTAATTTTAAAAAAAATGTATGAAAGTATGAAAATGGGAAAATCTGTACTAATTTCAATGCTCACAATCAATAGACCTTCTAATGAAAAAATAAAATAAAATAATAACTCAGATGTTTTTGTAGAAGCATTCTCATTTCCATTTTATAGATTTCAAATATACAATAATGATTTTCTCGATTCATTTTTAATACCAAATTTGTGGTTTGCACAAACTTATGTGTTAGGGATCAACAACAAACCCACACAACCTTTTTTGCTATATAAATCTTTTTTTATTTTTCTTTTGACCGACTTTTTGCTCTTTCTATATATATATATATATATATATATATATATATATTGAACTGCTGCATTTTTGCTATATATCTTAAAGATAGCTTGAATGATATACTTCTTATTTGTGAAATTGTACAGAGAAAAGTTGTAAAAGGTGTTGGGTAATACTGAAGTTAATAACCAAGGTGTCAAACGTATGAAGTATCTGCATAAATTGTGTTTGGTATGGTACATGATCAACTGTTTTTTCTGAACTGACTTTTTTCTTTGTTTTCTTTTTGTTTTTTCAATTATTTTTTAGTTTCTACTTTTTCATTTATCACTTTTTATATTTCTATTTGAAGCAGTGTGCACTGTAGGCCAAAATAACCATTATCCACTAACATCTCATTTATCTGTGTTATATGCTTGATGCTTATACAGCGGAGGAATTGTCGCCCTAAGAAGACTAATTGCCACGTCTAGTCTAGAATGATTTCCCCAAAGCAGCGTGGCTCTACCCAATTCTAGCGTTCTGCACTTATAGTGGAAATAATGATAATTAAGTCTCAACAATATCATAGTTATCATGCCACCAGCCAAAAATTGTCTCAGCAATTTCATTTCAGCACTGCTCTACAGACACAAGATGCGAGTCAAAATGTTCTATTTACCCCATTATTTAAATATATTCCAAACAATGTAGCATGGTCATCCCACTTAGCAAATTACTTCGTTTGGTGGGGAATCCTTACCATCTCTGTAATTATATTGTTATTGTCAATAGTATGCCGTCGATGCCTCTACATAAACAACTTAAACTACTCCATTTCTCCCGTCTCCCGAACGATCTCAACCCACATTTACTTAGGTAACTACATCAAAAAGCAACATCCGCCATAAGCAATTTATCGATAATTATTTTTAGTTCCCTAATTATTCAGTTTCTATTTTGTGGCTGTAACAGTGAAAAAAAATCAAAAGAGGGCTGCAGGAGCTATGAGGGTTCTAGGGCTTGCTTTGCTGCTGATGATGGTGGTCAGCTTTTGCTGGGCTGCAGGCAGGAATACCATGAGGGCTGAAATGAAAGAACAAGAGCAACGACAACAGCTGGATGAAAATGCTCACGGCGTTGAAGTCATGCATCCACAGCGTTCACACGACAGTGATCACTCAAACAAAGATCCGAAAAAATGTCCATATGTACCAAAATGTGGCTAAGCAACCTTTCGTTTGATGTGCGAGATGATGGATAAATAAGATGTGAAATATATACATACATACATACATACATACATACATATATACATATATATATGTGAGCGCATGCGCGGGTGTGAATTACTTTTACAAGGATGGTATTATGATCGGATCCTCCCATACGTATATATATAGGGCAGCGTACTTGTTCTGCAACCAAGGAAGATGAATAAATAAATTTGTGACTTCTTGGTTTATTTTGTGTAAAATGGCTGCTTTTCATGGTTATTAACGTATTCTATACACATGCATGCATCTATCTCTCCAAGACATGAATATTATCATCGGCTGAGTTAGGAATTTTTCTCAATGGAGCTGGATCAAATGTTTAATATTTTGTTTTGAGAAATTAAAACCCATATCTACGTACACATATAGATCATGAACGCATTTTAATAATTTTCATTAATTAATCTAAAGCATTATATGTTTGATAAGTCGTGCGGAAACACACTCATAAATTTTGGCAGAAATAACTTGCGTAGAAAGCTAAATTTTATCAATGCAAGACACTCGCTTAGCAAAACTCTTACTCTTAGTATTCCTTTTCAGCCATTAGAGAAATTATTAAAAGAATCTTAGTTACTAATATTTTTTTAAAAAGGAGTATTTCAAAATTTGCCAATCATAATAAAAGACATCATCTTTTATATTTATTTATTTTTTCACCATTTTAAAAAAAAATATATATGCTATGTTTCTATACGCACATGTACACAAAAACATATTGTTGGTGAGAAATTATAAATAGCAAGAATCTTATTAATTATATATATATATATATATATAAGGGCATTGGCAAGTAATTTTTCTCATGTTCAATCAACTTTCTTTTCTCACCCATCAGCATTCTGAAAGTTTCTTCCAAATTCATCATTGTATTGTCACAAACAATCTTGATACATCCCGACCACTTAGCATTGCTTCATTTGGTGGAGTTCCCATTATTATGAAAACTAACGAAAATATACAGAATATGATACAAATAAAATAAAATTAAATAGAAAAAATATATAATATTTAAGTTGTACTAGATACTATTCTTATAAATAATTCTTGTGTATGAAATATTTTAAAATTTTTGAATTACTGCATAACAAATTTTTCTTATTTTCAATGTGAAATATAAATATTTTAAAATATATTTATTTTTCAACATTCAATATCAAACCTGTACGGTTAAAATTTGAATGCAGATGAAATATTTATTTCTAGTAGACCTCTAACAAACAACAAAAACTGACTATTGGTTAAAAAAAAAAAAAAAACTCCGCAACTCTAGTTTTGATAATCAATAGAAAATCATTATGTCTTGCACACCCAACCCAAGACCCACATGGACTAGAGCACTCAATCACATAAAACATGGATTGCTGGTTCCTATTACATTCTCTATCATTTTTTGAGAAAAGGTTTGTTTTGTTTTGTTTTTTCTTAAGTGAAGATATACTTATAATTTATTAAAGTAAAGTTCTACATTTTGCATAGGACATTAAGTAGAAGACAGGGGCACGATAGGCACTTCTCATGCTCCACGGATGGTAAGAAGTATTGAGTGTGTTTTCCTTCACTTGTTACAAAAGTTAATGCACAATAAAATTGTAAGCTTTGTAGGGCCAAACTTTCCACGCTAGCCTTACTAATCAGGTTGTGAAAATGCACCCAACCACACAAAGAGAAAAGGATTGTATGTGTTAGGTCTATTTTTGGGCTACCATCTAATAATTTAAAATTTTAAATTAAATAATTTTCTAGTATGATATTACAATATTAATGATCAATTTTTAGGTTTACCACAATTTATTTTCACTCTTTTTCTTTTTCTTTTTTTTTTTTTTTGCCTTTATTTGAACAGCTTTTTTTTTTTTTTTTTAACTTTGATGTGATTAATGAAAATTATTGTGCATAAATGAGCATACTAATTGACACAAATAAATTGAATTTATTTGGACACACCAGTGCGTTGGTTTGTTTGAGTGACAGATGGTGGGGAATGAAGGTTAAATGCTCAAACCTTAATGGTCTCGATCACTTTATGTTTTTGAACTTTCAAGATTATCACTGTGGTAGATGAGCCATCAAGGCTGCTTGCATCCCATGGGGAAGGAGAGCGTTCCTATCTAAAGGCCCATTGTCAATCAGATTCTTCCTCCAACTGCATTTGATTGCAAGTTTTGTGCTATGAAGAGGAAGGTAATCTGATATAATATATATATATATTTTGTAGATTGTCTTTTTTTTTTTTTTTAAATTCCCCTTGGATTCTTCATTCATTGGTTTCTGAAGCAAAGTTCAACTTGCACGTGTTAAGCCTAGTGCCTATCATATAGAACATTTAATCTCATGAATATCAAGTCAATTTAGTTTTCTGTCCAAATTGTCAGTTGTCATCAATTTGAAGATCTAAATAGGCATTTCTCTCGCTTTTTCAGTATCTACATGGGTAGAACTTGTTTCTCTTTTGCTTGTGTGATACTAAAAAAGAACCCCATCTGGAATTGTGATCATGAATCTGGTTCTTCTCAGCAGTTGAACTGGTTTTTTAATGTAAATGAGAAAACACGATGAACATTTTCATCGTTGATGGGACTTGACTTACCCTCACAATGGAATATACTCACATTGCAAGCACATTGTCACATAACCATGACATTTCATAAACTTCATCTAATGAAGGATATTGAAAGTTGAATATTAGAACTTCTATGTTTGTTTACTACAACTATCCAGGTGAATTCAACACTAGATGAGTTTCTCGGAAGGTATCTTTTTCGTCAGGTGGGGGTGGGGGGAGACGAGCAAAAATAAGGAAGAACAGAATAGTGTTGTGCCTTGTTTCATTCAATCCTACTCCTACCCTTTTCTTTAAGCCATTTAGCTAGTCCCTGTACACAAATGATACAAATTAGAATGGTGTTATCATTCTGCAATTGAAGTTGCTAACGCTAATTTAGACCTGTCAGTTGTATGGATCATATTCTCTTGGCAAGAAGGAACCGTTTTTGACCTCCTGATCCTCCGAGAATCAAGCCCCTTTTTCCTCGGTGTTTTTCAGCTGCTGTGCTAGGTTGCCATCAGATGAGCAAGCATGAATGATTTTGTCTATTTTTTGTATTGAAAGTCTAAGACAAACAGACTAAATCTACTGCCTTTGGAAGGTAACCAAAATAATGAACGCAATGGCACGGCTGGCAAAACCAGTGACAAGAAGAAAGATTAGGCAACGGTACCAGTGGTTGAGATCATAGCCACTGGCCATAAGTGAACCACACCTTGTTATCAGCCACACTCCATAGTATCTGAAAGAAAGGCAGAAGTCAATAAAGAAAAGTAGTTCCTGTAAAAGATGATTGCTACCTGAGAAAGGAGAATTGTCAGGCAAACCTTTTAGCATTGGATATCACAAATGCTTCCAATGCCCACTTAGTGTAGCACAAGTTAGATATATACTTCACAATCTCGCCATTTTCAGTATGTATTGCTATCAGGGTTAAGACAACAGGAAGAAGCACTGACCACTGCACCACACAGAAAATGGCTTGTAAGTGTAACTGGAAGGTTATCAAACATTATCAAGCTTATAAGTTTACAAACTGAATGTCAGTCCAATTACTTACCAGTTGGGCAGGACCCGGTTCGAAGAAAATGGCCAGTATATAAGCTATGCCAGTGACACAATACACCAGACAGATTAGAACCATGTAATTGTCAGTGACTGTGGATCTTGGGTTATTGAAGAAGTAGAACATTGACAGATACACAAGTGGCTTGACAACTGTATTGAAATGGTCAATTGTATCCTTTGCAAGAAAGTAAGCCAGGCTACTCATACCAGAACCACTCTCTCTCCAGTAATGTAGCTTATCCAAGGAAAATGACCTCAAAGCTGCAATCTTGCAGAGGAGAGCTGAAAAAGAAGCAAAAATTGATTGTAATATTGTTAGCCAACCTTTTCTAGAATCATAACTCTGCTGCTTCAAGGAAACTAATTCATAGGGGTCATTGCTTGAACAAGTAATTCAATGATTTTCAACTTACAAACTGCAATGACAGTGTATGTGTAACCGGTTGCCCCAAAAGTTTCATCGCTCACTTTAGCTAGCGTTCCTAAACAGATTCCAGCCAGTAGTAGAATCAAATAATCTACAGCCTGTGCTCTAGCTTCTCGAAGCCGCTGCTTACCAACTCTGGAAAAGAAACAAGTCAGAAAATTATGTTCAGATCATTATGATGACAAATTTGGTGGTCACAAATGGCACAGTGATCAAGTTCCTCACTGGGAGAAGTACAAGTGCTTAATTGTTCAGCAAGTAAAAATCTTACGTGGTTGCCTTAATGTTACCAAAAAGAATACTTTACTTGCTGAAAAAACATGAAAAATGATTACAATGAGAATAGCGTTACCTTCCGAGGAAGTATCTGTACTGTTGATAGACCCCAGCAGTTTCTCTACCAGATAAGTCACCAGAATTTAAGAAATTGATTTGAAGGGAATCTTTTTGTAACTCAACATTAGATTTCATGTCCTGCCAAAACTCTCCAGCAAAAGACTGTGTTTCAGATGCAGCATCGCTTGCCCTTCCGTGAGCTGAATTTTCACCTGCAGATGTCCCCAATCCACCAGCTCCCTGAAGCATATCCAAGGGAACTGGGTAGCCATTGTGAAGCATCCACCTAATTGGAAGTTCTTTGTAGCTAACCCCTGATGCTGAACTTGTCTTAACAATGCCCTCCAAAATGTCTATGAAGTAGTCTGGAGGATTCACACGTTCTGGTACAGTAATCCCAAGGCTGGCAAAGTACTCTTCAACTTTCTTCACTGGTCCATGGTATACTGTTAAGCCACCCTTGGCTAGAAGTATCAAATCATCAAACATCCCGAACAACGTATAGCTGAAACAATTGGCAAAATAAGTAGAATCAAAATCCATGGTGCAAAAGAAGAGAATGCAATGAATTACAGGAAAAATCGATGTTTATTTCTGCCCCAAAAGACAATTACCTTGGTTGGTGCACAACCATACAAACGTTTACTCCTTCCATTGCTTCACGTCGAAGAGCTCTGAGTAGTAACTGGGAGGATGAACTATCCAACCCAGATGTGGGCTCATCCAATATCAGAAGTGAAGGTTCCATAACCATTTCAAGCCCCACATTTACTCGTTTCCTTTGTCCTCCAGATATTCCTCGCTTCTCCACCGTGCCAACCAGAGAGTATCGCACTGACTGGAGCCCCAAGGACTCAATGACTCTTTCAACAACTAGAACCTTCTCAGGCTTTGGAAGATCAGCAGAGAGTCTGCAGCAATAGAAACCAATAAAATTAATCACACAAATGAAAAAAAGGATCAGGTTATTTGCTTCTTCTGAAAGAGATGCTAATTTTTATTAAAGTGTACCTGCATCTCGCACTGAACCAGAGATTCTCCTCCACTGTCAAGTTTCCGTGCACAATATCATCTTGAGGCACAAAGCCAATGATTTTCCTGTACGCTTGGATTGGATCCATTTTGCCATTTACAAGAACCATACCAGACATGACACAACCAGTTGCTTTTCCAGTCAAAGCAGAAAGAAATGTTGTTTTTCCGGCCCCAGATGGACCCATGACTGCAGAAACTCGGCCAGGTGATAATTTACCAGTCACACACCTTAGAAGATGCTTGTTTTTACTTTTCAGTGTGAGGGTTAGATCTTTGAACGCAACCTCAATTGTTGGCCTCTTCCTTATATCAATCTCAATATCACCAGCCATGGAAATTACCCCAGAGAAGGTCAAGTTCTTGTTCTGCTCATGCAAAGCTTTTTCCTTTTCAATTTGGCCATATGCATACCTGAACATTTGGCTCTGAGTATGTAAGGCCTTGCCCTTTGGTGCATTCTTTTTGATATTTTTATCTCCAATCTCCAAGTTAAAACCTTCAGGATTCTCAGGGTTGGCCTCAATTTCATGCAGCATCTTCGTGAGGTGGCTTTTATCCTTTTTCTTTCCTTTTGTTGCAGAGGAACTGCCACCCGGCATGGGAGGTAAGGCAGCATCAGTTCCAGGTTTCGCGAAACTAAATTTTGGCTGGTCCCTCTTGGACCTTGTGCGAGAAAATGTGCGTGACAATTGAGTTTGTAGACCAATGGCACTCTTCTTAGCAATGTCTTTTGCAGATTTCCATTTTTCACGTGCTTGTGCAGTTTCTCTTACACTTTGAACAGCTTTCTCCCTAGTTTTTGCTTGTCTTCTTTCTCGGGTTGCCAGAACTTGATCAGAACAGTTGTATATTATGATTAGCAAAAAGCCTAATCCAGCCTGCATTGAAAAGTTTAACTGTTAGAACCCAATAGTTAAATTGACAGTTGATAAACAGAAGATTGTAAAAAGATCGTTGGTAAAGGCAAAGTTAGCTTGATCGCTCACAAAAAATAACACCCCATATGCTGTGATATTTTGATTTGCTGATTGCGGATCACAAGTTGCCAGCCGAAAACATCCTGCACATTGAACATTAGATGCTTTATAATGCAGAACCACCAAAGAGAGAGGGATCATAAAGGCTATAAACTGAAAGGATATATGCTTCGTTAGCAGATTTTCTGTGGAAGGCTTTCCATATAACAAAGCCAATGCCACCACACAACATAGTCTTGTGTCATACAACCTTTCCCTTGTCTTTTGGAGCCAAAACCTACACTTATCTCCTCCTGTCTAGGTTCTGTTGATTTGTCTAGGAAAGAAAACAGACGGGACTCTCACTGATTAAATTTGCAATAATATAGTCAAAGAATGCTCACCCGTTTGTGATGTAGAACCAGCCCTGCAGTAATGCCTGGAAACAAACGCAGAGAGATTTTGTTAGCAACTTTAAAAATGAGGATCCTCTTTCCATGATAACTGGAAAGGAACTGAACCAAGTTAATGGGAGCAAAACTGGAAACATGCAGAAGATAAAGAAAGAACTGGTGGCTTGCAAGTGTCTATAGATAAGTGCTGGAAGTTATGGGATAATTATCAATACCCCCTACTGCATGGATTTTTTTGGATAGTAGACGGACAGTATGATCCTGCTGAACAGAATACCTCACTGCTGCTCACGACATCAGCCCAAACATCTGCTCCCCCACAACTATGTTTTGGCTTGCCAGGAGGCAGTTGGTAATGGTATCTGCAAAACAATTCTGCTAATAAATAATTATGAATGCTGAACCAGAAGAAACTTTAAGCCAGAAAGGAAAGCACAACAACAATGGACTTACGGGTCGCATATACCAGTGGTTTTATTCAATTTTGCAAGTGGGCAGTAAGAACCCAGTGGACAAGCTGCAATGACACCACATGAAAAAGAAAAAATGCCAGCAAAAAGCAGATTTAGTTGTGGTATGAATTAAAATTCAAACAACTACTTCACCAGGAAACGTGAAATCCCTTAACCGAGGCATTGAAGACACAAAGTTAACAAAGAAATCAAAGAGAGAATAATCAGAAAAATTTGGCAATCGGGGGACACAACAAGAAGAACCATAGCTCAACAATGGGCTTCCGAATACTCACGTATCATGCAAGTTATACCGTGAGGGCAGAAGAAACCTTCGCAACAAGTTGCACAATCAATAGTTCTAGCAGGCATGTCTTTTGAGTTTCTGAGGTCAACCTTTTGGCCTTTGCCTACACTACAGGCCCATCCAGGCTCACATCCGGAAACCCATGAGCTCAAATTGCAGTTCTTGTTAGGCTGCAAATAATTGGTTTTCTTGGTTTGACTTGCAAAGTAACTATTCAAATAGAATTTTATCTCTGCTGCGTTGCATATTCGCTGTGTCATGTCCCCTAGAACAACCAAGACATCAAAAGACATGTCAGGTTTATAGTACATCATGGTTGAACCTGACATCCAAAACCAGGCCTTTCTCTGAATTATACTGCAATTGTTTATATTTTAACCAAACTTGCTATTCTCTTTTTCGAGACTTGAAAACACATAAAAAGAAGTAGTAGACCAGAATTTTAGCAATGCACCTTTGGTTTTTCTGGCACAGTTGGTTATGAATTGAGTCTTTTTGGAGAAATTGAATGCCATATTCCAATCTGCATCACTGCAATTCATAACAGAAAAAATTAATTAAACACTCCTCATATCAGAAACCTTGTAAAAGAAGACGTGTGTGATGAATTGCTATATACACACACGTCCGTTATGCAGAAACCGAAGTGTTTGGTAATATCTTGCTTGAAGTCGGAGGTGAAATTAGAAAGTCTATTATACACAAGCTCAGAGAAGAGCTGCTCCGTGGCAGGATTGCTACTGTAATCTTCAGTATCTTGACAGGAAACAGGACATGGCAACAACGCCAATGCAAAGGTAACAACAAAGACCGACACAGAGAGAAAATGATGGTATCCATTGACCCTCTTCTCTCTGTTCATATCTTTGTCAGGAATCCGTGCAAAAAAATTATATCACCCGAGAATGTGATGATACATAAGAAAACTTGCTCCACAAAAAAAAAAAGGGAAAAAACAGTTATCTTCTCGTTTTTGTTCGTGCAAAAGGGCAAGATTCAAACTTGTTCAACAAAAACAACAGGCCAAGTTATCAATGGCCTCCCCAACTCTAGCATCAGCCATTGCAACCATTCTGAATGTGATCAACAGCGTGCCGGCTATCTTCTCGTTTTCGTTTGAGCATAAAGAGAATTCCGTATAATGAGCAGATAGGAAAAGCTGAAAAATTGTAGCAATATAAAAAATGTACCACATGCTATTACTTACCAGCCGCCCATTCTAAATGGTTCAGAGCTAAACGCGGGAGAGTACAAATAATTAAGGGATAGAAAGAGAGAGTATGTTTTGTCCGAACCACCCAAAATTTTTGTTGGCAGTTTTTTGACCAGTTTTGCAGGCTTTTTCTACGGTAGTCTCTCCTCTCTCTCTCTCTCTCTCTCTCATCTGTTTTTTTTTTTTTTTCTCCCCTTCAATTTTCAAGAAGCAAGGCGAATCCCTAGAGACTGTTAGCATCGACTTTGGCCTTTTGTCTCGCCACCCACACATTGCATAAAAGGTAACTTATCAACCCAGTAAAGACCACAGTTCTGTTGAGAATTCGTTTCCAATTCCATGAAAAGCTGAAATCTTTAGCGGAAAAACTATTTGAACTTGGTTTTTGTTATGTGCTGTGTTGTGGGGTTCACAGACTGAAATGACTGTAATTGAGCCGAGTTTTGACATGTTCAAATGCATATTAATAATAAGAATGAGATTTGTATTGCCGCTCAAGGCCGGAGGAGAAATTAGATCCTTCTTTGCCATAGCTTTTTTGAACGAGGTATAGAAGAAAAATCCCATCTTTTCTTCAAATTAGATCATTAATGTTCTTGAATTGACATCTCGGATGATACTCATGTTTATTTTGGAATTCGTTTTCAATTTTTGATCCTTTCGTTAACATAAAAATACTTCAAATGTAATGCTTTTGTCAAGTATGAGGGCAGAAATTTTAAAATTCTGAACCATAGCTCTGTTCCAACCTGCATGAGTTAGTATACCCATTTAAGGGGTTAATTCTCCAGAAAATTCATGTCACGTACAGTTCTCTAAAACAAATGCGAAAATCTTTGCGTAATCCCTTCTCATGCAATTAGTGGGGCTACAAATGCATGATTTTCCAAGTCTGGTATGACAGTGAACAACGTTATAATTCCATCCGTCAATTACAATTTTTTGATTCCATTTTAAGTAGTAAGGGCACTTCAGAATGATAAATAGCTAATGATCTGCTTTAACACCCCAATTCAATCACCCAAATTGGTCCATTACATAAAAAAGGGCTATTCAGAATGATAAACACCTTTTTTCTTTCGAAGATGAATAAAGTCGAGACCCAACTGGCCCAAGATGCTTGGTATTTATGTATGTTGCAATCAAGTGATATTGCAGGAAAATTATTAAATATGCAAAAGTAAGACATAGATTTAAGACAAAATCAAGAAATCTGGAATAACTTACTTTCTTTTGTTCTCAATTTTGGATTTAATTGATTAACTAGGATTCTATTCTGATGCTAAGGTCCAAAGCTTTCAATTGCTCAAGTATGGCAGCATAGAAGTTAGAACTGATGGCAGCAAGCAAATTGCCTTCATACTCATTCTCTGGTACCCTTCTTTTTTTGTTTGGGGGGGCTTAAAATCGAAGGCCTTATGCTTCTAATTTCTTAAACATCATAAACCAGGCCTGTCCTAACATGTAGAACACATAGGATCTAGGCTCTTAATACTGATCGAGCTTGTTATGCCAACATTCAGATTGATATATCAGAAACACAAAGCCCCTTCTAAACGATTCCTTAAAGGCCCTATAGAGTTGGCAAAGCCATTTTGCGCTTATCTTAATATATTTGAATTTGAATGTGTAATACTTAACAAAGTCCAAGTACCAGAACAAATGCACACATGGCTATCAGCACGTGAAAAGGAGTTGGCCATCAAAACAGGGAGAAAAAAAAAACAAACCAGAGATTTGACTGGCCTATTTCAGCAAGTCCCAAGTACCACATCAAGCAGGGCGCGATTTTACTCTTTGCAGACGGAGAAAAAGAGTTAGAGAGAAGACCTAGTTTGAGAACCCAAAAAGCAAACCCTCCAAAAATTTTCTGCACTTCACCCCATTCCCCCTAGTTGCTATTTCTATCTGTCAAAAGTTCCGGAACCCTTCATCAGCAAAAAGATTGACTTCTCTTGGCCTATATGAAAACTCCGCTTACCCCTTCATACGGCTCTTAATATGATTGAATACATCATTGCGTTCGATACTAAATTCTTCAACCTGAATTCCCAGCCAAATCAACACCTTAGTCATTTCACGTGAAAAAATAAGCAATATCACCATATAAACCACCATTAATTCAAACTGAAAACATATAAGAATCCCATTTTCGGTCTTGCCCAAAATCCAATTTTTGCCACACTGATAAACAAAGCAAGGGAAAGTTTGGTGAGAATATATGTTCTAATGTGATTGTGGGCATGTTCTGAGGCCCAACTTAATCCGTGCCTTCTGCCAGTTAAATTTGTCAAGTTGAGTTGTGTCTGTTGTACTTAGTCCGGTCCGGATAACAACAGGTTTTTAATTTGGTTTTGAGACTAATTGTTAGTCAAACTGACCCAAACTAATTATACCCCACATGTCTCCATCAATGGACTAAATTCGCACAAGCATCCTAAGACTCTGAGGTAACCTACACGTCCCAAAGAAGGGAAAATTTGTCAAGAGACATAATACGGAAACTTATCCTTAACAAAAAGGAGTGATATATAGCAGCTATAAAACAAGAGTTCGAGATACAGATATGATCCTCTGAAGTGACGTTCTTACCTATATAAGCCCTTTCTTTTTTATTTATTCCTGAGAGTTTTTCTATCAATTGGCTCTGAAAATTTTAGACCTTCAAATCTTGTAGATGATTTTTAGTAGCTAAATAAGCTGAACATGGTAGCAGTAATCCAAATAAAAGCGATAAGAATGTTGAAAACAGCTGAGAATTGGGATGGGCCGCCTATAGCACGGCACAGTCGGCTGGCGCCCAAAAGTGGCTAATGAGCACAGCAAGTGGAGGCATGCCCACGATGCTATGAGAGAAAAATTAGATAAAAACTCCTAGGAAAGTAGCCTGATACTAATAAAAAATTCAAGTTAATCATATTATATTATATAAATAAATAAAATTAAATATTAAATATTTTTTATTCTATTCTCTTATTGCTCTAATGTTATTTCATGTTAGCTAATGATGTTCTTGCTGCATATGACCTCATTGTTTGGGAGCCCTAATGAGGTTTTTTTTTTTTTTTTTTCCCTTCTAGACATCTCATATTCCAATTCTAAGAAAAGGACGATCTAAATTCATGAAAAATAGAAGACTTGCTCCATGTTATTCAATTCCAATAAGTGAAGTCATAACTAGTTAGTCTCCTTCTACGTTTTCAAGTCTTCTTTTTTTTTAAAAAAAAAAAATGTTTTTTTTTTTTGGAGTGACTGACGGGGGGTGGGGGGGCCTAGTTGAAATAGTTGGAATTGTTGCTCTCTAGGCTTTTATTTGGAGATTAGAATAAATATAATCCTAAAATTTAAAAACAACTAGCTTGGAAATACCAACTTCATTTCCCACTACTTTAATACACTCAAATTGAGAGCTTAGGGGTATTTTTGCATGTAAACACCTAGACAACTAGGACTTTCAAAACCTCTGTATGCGCATTAATCCCCCTTGTAGTACTCAAGTTCCACATCACATTTACTTTCAATATGGAAGAGATGGTGAATAATCTCCAACTTTAACCTGCACATATCCCCTTTTTATTTATTTATTTATTATTATTATTATTATTATGTAATTAGGTTAAAAGAAATTCCCACTGCTTTAACCGTCACAACTGGCGGCGAAAAAAGTCACAGCTTTGCTTAGCTGCCTAGCAAGAAGTGGAATGAATCACCCAAGTGAACAGAGATTGCTCTGTGGCTTCACCGAAAGAGACTCGGATTTTCCCTTTTCTTTTCTTTTCTTTTCTTTTTTTTTTCTTGTTATAGCATTAGGTTAGAAAACGACAAGACCTTTTGCAATTAGGTTGTCAAAACTTTAAAACAAGGGTTGAGTTGGGCGGTGTGTTTTCTCAATCTTTAAGCACTAAGAAACATGCCTTAATACATAAAAGCAAGTCAATAACACAAAGTTGTCATGATTATATATATCCAAAAAAATGATTAAAAGAATAATATTATGTAAACATGATAATAAGATGAGAATTTATGTTATTAAATATTAATCGTTAATTATATATAATTTATTATTTATTAAAAATATGTTAATTAGTCTATTTCAGTCGAATTTACAGATAGCACATCATGATTCTTTGGTTACATTTCCATTAGTTTCTATAAAAAAAAAAAACATAAATTAAATTAAATTAGAAAGTTGGATTTACATTAACTATTAATTATAGACTTAAGAGTCAGATGGGTCAAGAGAAAAAGCAACCTTTAGCCAACTACTTGTACGAATTGTGTATGCGAAAGGCTTTTATGTTTCTCTGACGGATTTGCGGCTACGGTAAACGCACATGTGCAAGTCCAAAATGGCCGTAAACGCCTCCGATCCCCAGCGAGCCCCCCGCTCTTCTCGAACTCCCTCCAGATTGCCTGCCTCCTCCTCCACGGCCGCCGCCGCCCCCTCCTCCTCCTCCAACCCTTCCACCTCATCCGACAGAATAACAGCGAGTTATACTACCTCTTCCAACGTCTCCAGCCAGAGCTCCCTCTCCGGCCTCCGCGGATCTCTGTCTCAGAACCCCCATATCTACAGTTTCTCCGAGATATGCGCCGCTACCAACAACTTCCTCGCCAAACGCTACTCCTCCTCATCCTCCGCCGTCTCCCCCAGCTGGCGCTGCAATTTGCGTGGCAGCGATACCATCGTATTCCAACGCAAGTTCCGCCGCAAAATTGAAATGTCGGAGCTGAAAGAGCTCCTTCCGGTCATATGCCGGAGCCACCACAGGAGCGTTATCCAACTTCTCGGAGCCTCCATATCGAGAGAACACATCTACCTCGTTTATCAGTTCTTCAACGGTGCGAATCTCGCCGATTGTTTGAGAAATGCCAAAAACCCTAATTTCACTGTCTTATCGACTTGGATGTCCCGAATGCAGATTGCAGCCGATCTAGCCGATGCGCTGGATTATATCCACAACAAAACCGGCCTCAACTTGAGACTCGTACACAACCACATCAAGAGCAGTAGTATTATCGTCACGGAGGCGTCGCTTAACGCCATGATCAGTCACTTCGGTACGGCGCAGCTCTGCAGAGAAGCGGCGGAAGAGAATCTAATGTCTTCGCCGCCGCCTGCTGAACGACCGGAAAAGTTGACGAGATCCGATAGTAGAGTGATGCAATTCGAAGGCGTGAGAGGATACATGTCGCCGGAGTTTCAAGAGACCGGAATCTCGACGCAGAAATCAGACGTGTTCGCCTTCGGTGTGGTGATATTAGAGCTGTTATCCGGTGAGGAGCCTTTAAAATACAAGTTCGATAAAAGAAGAGGTGACTTTGTTCGGAAGTCGGTGATCGAGACGGCGGCAGCGGCCCTCGACGGCGAGGGCGACGGTGGTGGAACGGGGTGGAGGTTGCGGAAATGGGTTGACAGGAAGCTGAGGGACTCGTTCCCATTGGAGGTTGTGGAAAAGCTAACACGTCTCGCGCTGGAATGCGCACACGTGGACGCAGGTAAACGACCGGATATGGGACGCGTGGCCGGAAAAATTTCGCGGATGTACATCGAGTCTAGGATTTGGTCGGACAATAATACCGGAATCTCCGACCAAATCTCGGTGTCTCTGGCACCGAGATGAGTAATTCGGCGGCTGCCTTTTCTTTCTTTTTTCGGGGGGGGGGGGTAGAGCTTATATTATTATTATTATTATTTATTTAATAAAATATATTTTTTTCCTTGTTAGTATTCTGGTGGTATACTAATAAGTTCGACTGTGACACGAGTGGCGGTAAATGTATATTTTAAGTGAAGAATAATTGCGTTTAGGACATTAAAAAAATTAAAGACTGCCTGTGACGGGAGTAGCCCATCTTGGCCAACTACTAATAAAATAGCAGTGAATGTGACGCCTAAAACAAATTTTTTTATAAAAAAAAAAAAATAGAAGGAAAAATAGAAAGGAAAAAACACAACCACGTGCCATGTTTCCGAAAGCCCTTTTGCTATCGTAAGGAGGACAGTTGTCAGCAATGCCAAATTGAGCTTGCTGAATGCTCTCAGACAGAGTCACCTAAAATTTATAACAAAGGGTATAATTTACATTCTTCACAACTTCGTGAGATGTTCAATCCCTATAAATTAATAGTAATAATATACATTTTATATGTATAACTCTGACAGGTTTTATGAGTGCAAGTATCTTTTGACTGAAACAATTTCAATCTTAAAAATTTTTAATATTGTATCCAACACTTATTGAATACAAAAGTTTTAAATTATTAAATGAGTCTCAACCACAGACAACATATTAAATTTGAAGAGAGCTATACAAAAGTTATTCTTAAAAGAATTTGAAGAGAGCTATTTTTTGGCCTCATGTAATGTGAATATGTGATGAGGATTGGCATTCAGAAGGGGTCGACCATTTAATTTTAAACTGCCTACATAACTTAACTTCTTGTGGATGGTCTCTCGTCAGTTCTTGAACCGAAATGAGCTCATCGCTCTCATCATCCATGTTTGCTTGAATTGCAGCCAACAAGTCATCGCCCCATTTCGTAGGATTGGATATGGGCCACCACCGCGAAAAAATGCAAAGCTTTCTGCTTTCGAGCCCCCACAAGTCAATGCTGGTATTCCGACTTTGAAAGAGCCTGCGCCAGACCGTCAAAATGTTGGGGAGTTTGATGTCATTGCTGACGTGGTTGACTGCTAAAGGTCAAAATTGCAGGCATTCAAACGGGGAATTGTTCACGATCAATCACAGTGTCAGTATTCCTATTGCTTGACTTTTGTTTTTTTTTTTTTTTTTTTCTTTTAACGTGGAATTTGAATTCCTAATCCTGACTCTCGAAGATACTACCGAAATCATGGTTATAGATTGTTTCGCATCCCAAACCCCACGACAAAAAATTTAAAAATAAAGAACGCAAGAAAGAAAAGACAAAATTGACGTAAATTATGGCTTGTACGCGATGAAATTGGAAGATAAACATGGTGCGTCTGTGTCACAGGGTTTATTTCATGCACTACAATTTTTGTCTTAGATGTCACCAGGACATTTCTTTGTCTCAGTTAAACTAACCTACTAATACGTTAAGTGTATTAAGT
The DNA here is from genome assembly GCA_021464305.1 of Kandelia obovata. NCBI lineage: Eukaryota > Viridiplantae > Streptophyta > Magnoliopsida > Malpighiales > Rhizophoraceae > Kandelia > Kandelia obovata. The sequence goes on from CM038487.1 coordinate 4,896,547, forward strand.
GTTTATACTCAAATATTTACAATTACACAAATATAAAAAAGAAAACACATATGAGAATTTTTACTAATTTTTTATTATTTTTTTTTATAAAATTTACATAAATAAAATACAAGATTAATCTCCCACTTTTTTCATAGATAAGTCTTTAATTGTCCACATTCATTCATATAATTTATAGTTGGTGCTCTAAATTACTTACATGTTATATAATTTAAATATCGAATCAATTATATCTTAATAGATATATAATTTCATGACTTAATAATTTAAGAAATTATACTCACTTGCACTATTTTTATACTTCATGATAGCATGTTTAAGAAATTATATAATAAGAATATTTTTAAAAATTTGTATTTTATATAAAAGTGAGAAAAATTAGTATAATTGTTTATAAGATAACATTTATTTTATATTTTATAAAATAAATAGAATTCAGAAAAGTTTTGCACCATTGGAGAATTGTCTAAAACTTAGATCTTATATAAGATGCCTAATGCGACTTCACTTAATAGACTCACCGTTAGGCCAAAACTATATGAAATCTTTTAAATTCAAAACTATCTAAAATCTTTCAGATTATATAAGATATTAAATCAATAGTAACATTATGTATAAAAAAATATTGTAAAAACATTTGTTAAGATACAAACTATAAGACAGTGTTTTATCTTATAAATCTCCTCTCTTTTTACTTAGTTAATTCAAAAATTAAGATTTCTAATTCATTATTTTACTAGAATAATTAACTAATCTTAAATTTTATATGAATAATTTAAAAAAATAAATTCATATTTATTAATTTACTTTTTATTGTATGGATAAATTTTTTATATACATTTTTATAATTTTTTAAAATAATAATAATAAATTCATTTTCTCAATATGGGTTCGTTTTACTTTGTATTAACAACAACAAAATTAAATAAATTTTTTTAAAAAAATTTAATTTTAAGAAGGTATAACATTCAAAGAAGAAAAAAGGGTTGTAAGGACTATATTAGGTCCGATGGATTTTAAAGTTTAGTCTTCCTTATATTTACATACTATAGCCTCCCACGTAGCCTTCGGTCTTGATGTTAGCATCCAATAGCAATGGGCCCCCACTATATTGGACATTCTTTAAGCTTTATAAATAGGAGCCTCCTTACATTCTACATGATAAAGCATCCTATAAGTAAGCCTTTTATTCACATACCCATCTCCCTTTCCTCATTCTCACTAACACTTTTTAACTGACTTAAATATCAAAGTGCTAATATTAAGCTCATGCCCTAACATCTCCTAATATCCCTTTGTCTTACAAGCGCTGATCTCGACTTTTGTTGTGCTCAAAATCCATAACTCTGAAGTTGATTATCAATGAGCAAAATTTTTGGTTGAACTTTCAATATGAGCAGTTCAAATGGCTTCAACAAAAGCTATTTCAAGCTTTTTTAAACCGACATATTACCAAACATGCTGTCGTTATAAAAGCACACATCAACTAAAAATACTTCTGAAGAGCTCCAAGCTTTTACACATTGTTCGGCAAGAAAAAAGCAACTAAGAAAGAAATGTGGGAGAAACAAATCAACAACGCTTAAGAGAGGATCATACCCCTTTTCTCAATTTATTTACATTAGATTAAGATATTCGAAAAAAAAAAATCAATGAAAAAAATTAGTTTATTTCCCATGTTTGGAAAGTAAAGCAGAAAAAAAAATAATAAATTTGCATATTTTCATGTAAACATATAAGTATACTAACATAAAATATTTTATCCTTAATTTTATTCTTATTTAATTCAATAATCATAACAATAATTATTAGATAATTCACTTGTAGAATCTTCAGATAATACTTTTTTTTTAAAAAAAAAATGAATCTATAATATTTTGTTGACATAGAATAATCTTATTGTTATACTAAAGCTTGTCATTTAATTATTACCACATTAATTCTAATAAAATCTATTGTTGATACACCCAATTGCTATTATAGTAAGTAAAGCGACATCTGTCCACGAATGCTCTTTTTCCTCCATTTTTTCTCTTCTTTTCCTTCACCAAATTGCCTCACATTAATTCTCACAACCACAATAGTTGCGAGTCTTTCTTAATTGTTCGTAATTATATCATTCACTGCAGGCAACAATTGGGGCCTCTGTTTGAATCTTTGAAAAATTGGAAGAATGAAGCGAAAGTTGATTCTTATTCTAGAGATTTCATATCTCCTTATGTACATTAGGGCCTCCGGTAGATGGAAAAAAAAAAAAAATCAAACCTAGAAAAATGATAATTTTTTTTTTTGTCTTTTTCCTATCAGGAGGAATCGCTTAAAGACAAATTCTAGATTGTTTAGCACACAACCCACCAGCTTCTCACTTGAAATATAAAAATGGAAATTAATGATAATTCTTGAGTTTATATTGCCAACAGGTACTGGAACTCCAAGTCATTTGGTATCTTGTCAATGGTAATGGTGGGCATTTTGCCACTGTTATGGCCCCTGAAGCAATCCACTATTGATCTCCTCAATGACCCAGATGTAGGCAATTGATGGCAAACCCATTCCAAAAACGACTCTGTGTCCATGGCAAAATCAAGCATGTTTCTAAGCAAAAGATCAGGAAATGCAATCCTTTTTGTGCTGGTCACTGCTATGGAAGCTTGCAAATACTCCAGCTTTGATTTCTCCAGCTCAGCTATAACACCATCAGCTGTGTACACTCTGACCTGAATTAGAATAAAGGGACCAGAGAATTACGATGGGACAAAAATCATTTATTAGGAAAATCTTGGTAGATATGGCACTTGATTTGAAACTTACTGCAGGAGAAGAACGCGCTCCGGAGCATAGAGCAAAGGCAACATTAGGATTCATAGACTCGAGTCCATAAAGTTTACGAACGTTGGCCTCTTTATCATCCTTTTCGTTAATTTGATTAGCCTGAGAAATGATCATGTTTTCAGGACAAAATATTGCCAGGTACCATAGGAAAGTCATAAATCTGAGATGTTGAACCTCAGGGACAGTGTGAATACCTTTCTGAAAGATATTGGCTTTCTCAAGATATAATGCTCTATTGCATGAGCGTTAATTATGTTTCCCCCAATATTAACGGTTGCCTGAATACAAGATGATCATTGACATTTTTATATCATAAGCAAGAGATGCATTCAGTCCTAATCCATTTTAAGTTCAATCCACGGTCTGGAAAGTAGTTTGAGACATACCTTGCTCATTAACATAACAGCATTTTCTGGAGCAGATGGCACACCAAATTGGAGAAATCCCTGAGTCAATAGATATGTTGTATATTATTAGGACTTGAAGTAAAAATGATTGCTATTCTGAAGTGCGTGTAACTTGCTTTGTAGATTAGGCTAGCAACTTATTATAAATGCATCATGTGTGTGCTCTCTGCTACTGTTCTAACGAAGGTGTAATGTTGCTTCTACATTTTATTAGCCATTCTTAGAAATAAAAGGGATAACAGCATAAAATCAAAATTTCAAAGTATACATGCATGACACAAGCATTGTACATGTTGATCCAGAAGGCTAGTTTCTGTTGGTAAGTCAGGAATCTCAAGTCCACGGTCTGGAGATTGCTCATTAAGACCCTGCAGGAGCCCACAAAGTGTTTTTAGTACGTCCAGCAGAATTTTTCATGCTTATCCAATTTATAGTTGGAAGTTTGGCAATCATACCTCAACTTTCTCAAAAATGGAACAGAACTAGAACTTGAAATGTATTTGGGATCCATAGAGCTTGATGTGAAAATAACCAAGTTCTTGTAAGGACCAATGTCCCTTGGAATAGAGTCTTCCACATTGAAAATTCCATATGGGTCCTGCTGTCTTGATTCTTTCTGTAACCAAAGGGTTGACTTCGGGTTCAAGCTTGTCTCAGCCCTGAAGCTTCTTGATATTAAGGAAGAGTTCAAAGACCTGGAAATGGGGCCTGATTTCTCCAGTTCTATCGCTCTGGATGTTCTTAGTAACCTGATATATATGAAGTTCAGACACTTTAGGATGCTCTCGGATAGTTTGTTTGGCTGCCACTGCTGGATGTTTTCTTCTGATAGAATGGAATTGATTAGTGATTTCTGTAAAAGGTCCGAGGAGCTCTCCATGTTACGTTCCCTTGGCTGACAACAAAAGGCCATTTTGAACCTTAAATTTAGCAAACTTCATCCTCAAGCTAGGGACAACTCCACTCCAGCCCCATATTTTGGCATGCAATTTGAATGGCAACAAAAATATTGAGGCTTGTAGTATACCTTGGGTGATGAATGTCTCAGACCTCGCAGAGGCGAAGGTGACTTCAGGAGCCCACTTTTTCTTGGGATTCTCTCTTGTAATTTGGCTTCCTCAAGGAAATGGTTTTCCTTCTGATTAGGAAATAATCTTGAGGATCCCATTTTCTCGTGTAGTGTGAAGTCATTGCGATTATAGTCACCTTTAATTGCTTTACTAATGAAGTGCAATGCCTTGGTTTCAAATCCCATTTTATCCTGCATACCTTTGTCTGCAGGGCCTTCTTTCCATGCACTGAGAGAATTGTCTTGGAGGTTGCTTAGAGTTCCAGTTAGTTTCTCTGGTTTTGCTTTTGCGTCCTTGATGATTTTCTGTTCATGCTTCAGACCAAGTTGAAGCTGGTTTATTTGACCTTCTAGTCTAGCTATCTCATCCTCAACCATGGCTATCTCTGCCAACAGTTCCTTTGCCTGCATTACTCATCCGGTAAATGACATTTTAACCATAGTCTGATTCTCAGGTAATTATTCAGCTAATTCTATCGGTAAGGCCTATGGAAATTGAACAAAGCATTTGTAATAAACTTCTAAATAGGTATTATTCCCTCATATACTTCAGGAACAGGAAGAGGACTTTTGTTACCTTAGGAGGAAGAAAGTTTGGGATAGATATTCCAGTCCCATCTTGTTTATCTTGTATGCCCTCCAAAATCTCATGCAGCTTTTCTTCTTGTTTCAGCATCCTTTGAAGAGTGGCAACCTGCAGTCCGGATCATAGAATCTCTGGTGACTTCCCTATAATCTTAGGAAGGTGGGTCATGCTTAAATTTTTCTTCAACTGGATTACACTAGCATGTTTTTTCTTCCTCACAATTGGTATTTAATTAATTTGTTTCTCATAGAAAATCCCTTAATGATAGCACTCAAGTGGACAAATATATTTTTTAATGCAAATGATGAAGATCAATGCTCTTTATTTTCCACATGGACCCTTCTGGTAAAAATCAAGACTCTTTGTATGGTAGTTTACATTTGGAAAGCCTGCACTTTACCACCAAAGGTTTTGACAGAAAGTTAATTTACATACCACCAAAGGTATAGAAATTTTCAGTCGTAGTACTTGTGTGGGATTTTACAGGTTTCATCTTTCAGATACAGAAAATTGATGATCATTTACGAACGGCTCTCCTTTTGCTTCCATGCTTTCAAGCAACACTCGAAAGTAGGAAGGCGTAATGGACAAGATTATCCTTTTTAGAAGCAAACAAGTTAAGTTGGTTGGTGATAGGCCTGTGAGCAGGTTAATTTGCATGGCAAAAAAAGTATGCAAATTCATAAATGTGCAATAATAATCATTAGTTATAACTAATGTATTTTTTAATATATAATAATCAATAATTATAATTAGTTGAATGTGCATTAGCCACGTAATATAGATTGTCTCTATTTTCTAATAATAATAATAATAAAAAAAAATCATAATGTGTTGGAATGAAAATAATCTTTATTCCTCTGCATCATATGCCTTTATAAACATGCAACATCAAGTACACGATTCTTTCAATGTCATCATATCGCAACCCATCACCTACCTACCTCTAATGTTATATGCAAGTGTTAGTCCCATATAGCCTTTTACTGGGATCACAACAGAAGCAATCGAATGAAAAATGAACATGTCCCCAAGTTGAGAAGACTACTCTATGTATTGAATGTGCAGATAGTACAACGTACATCTTAATGTACTTTTTGTAATTGATCGAAATCAGAGCTACATTTTTATGAGAATTAAGGTTTGAACCCTCAATCTCTCCCAACTTAGCTCTTGCAGTCAATTAGGTTAAGCCAGGTTGGTTCCTCCTAATGCACTCAAGAAAAATATGGAATGTGAAAAATATTGGAGAAATTGAGATTACTGCATTTCTATACCTCCCTTTCAAGTGCCTCTCTTTTTCGCTGCCCACTGATCTTCTTTCTTCTCTGTAATTACAAGTAAATCAAACTCATCGGAAAAGGAGGAACATAACAAAAGAGAAAAAAGCTGTACAAACCATAGATGAGAAAAAAAATGGGCATAAGCATAACTAAGAGTCTAAGAATTCTGTTGGTTTTCAGTTTTTTCTTCATTTTTCCATTTTATGTCCTTTTTTCAGAGGATACACATATCTTCTAGCAACTAATAAACAATCAATGAGCAAAATTAAAGAATAATAACAAAATATTAAAGCCCACATTTCTCCCACTACAAAGTAAGCTCTGTGCTAAGCGGGTTTTTATTCCATCGTGATCTAAGAGTTCTTGTCGTGAAAATAGGCTATGCACGTCTGAAAATTTTTCAATTAATTTGGAACAATTTACTGGAGAAAACCATCGATGAGTTTTCATTTTTCTGTAGCATACACAGCACAAACACAGCAAAGGGACAACGTTAAAGCAACACAAGAACGTGGACGGTTCGGACCAGACTTACAATATCAGAAGACATGTTCATAGCCGACAAGTCGTCACCTTGGGAAGCCATGAAGAATGATATGCTTCTATGCTGTAGCTTCAACGCACCCCAACGACTGGAAGACAGCTTAAAACAAGAAGGGATGGCAAGAACGATTTTATTACAAAGTTGTTGGTAAGAAGAGGAGGGCCTGACTAGCTTGGCGCCAAAGGAATCATGGGGGTGAAATGTGCCGGTCAGTAGTGTTGTTGGTGATGCTGCTGCTGTTGATGTTGAAATCCGATCGGGATGTGAGGAAAAGGGATCAATTTGAGGTTTGTGAGGAGATGAAGAGGAGCTTTCAGGCAGAACAGTTTGTTCCTTAAGGTAAGTCTCCATTAGTAACTGTCTCAATTGTGGGTGGGACATCGTGCACAGAGAGAGAGAGAGAGAGAGAGAGAGAGAGATTGGGTTGACGTAGCTTGCACTTGTGGCTTTTGAGATCGTAATTATCGGTTGGTTATGCAATTGCTAAAATGGTTCTTGAGTAGCAATGTTAAAAGAAACGAGAAATTGGTAGAAGAGATAAATAAAAAGAAACTTAAAATCGTAAGATATAAATACAAAATTTTAAAAATTACAATAATTAATTTTAGTGAATTGTTGAAATCCCATTTTATTCATCACTTTTACCAAATCATCTCCTATTATTTTCATTGCTTAAGACTTTATGCATTTGGGAAAGTGGTAGAAGTTGAATTTATCATTTATCAAATGATAATTCTTTTTTTAATAAATAAATGATTCATTAATAGATACCCCCATAGTACATCTACAATAAATCACTTAGAAATCTTTTAATTTAATAAAACAAAATAACTTTTTGTTTTCATTATGTTATTAAGAAATATCAATTTCACTCGATTTTTTAAGTATGGTTGGATTATTGTTAGCAATCTTCACGATTAATCACTTGGAATCTTTCTTGGTAAAGCCCTTCATCTTTTGTTCTATATTATTTTGAAAACAACAATCAATTTGAAATACTATATCATAGACGTGGAGGATAAAAATCACATCAAAGATAAGAAAAACATACACTTCTATCAATAGAAATAGCGACACTCCAAAGTCTGTTATGAAATTGGACAGATCTGGATGAGTAAGTTGGCTAGGTTTTCTCGGCAAACAAAGTATTATTTATCAAATGATAATTGAATACTCAAAGCTTTTTTGTTTTTTTTTTGGGGGGGGGGTAGGTGATCACATTAACTGCAAAGCTTACGAACCTGCTTGAGAGTGTACTTTAAGAGAAGAAAATTATTGTGTAGATTTTAAGGCTAACCTTAAAAGATTGCATGCGATGCTGATATCAAGTTCTTGGTTTCTATTTCTCCAGGCATGGGATTGGTTGCTTTAGGAGGACATGGCTAGTGTGACTGTCCCTAAACATGATTAATTGTTCATTGTTATAGTTATTTGTTTATTCCATTTGTCAGCCCAAAAATAACCAAAAAAAAAAAACAAAAACAAAAAAGCTTGCTAACTCGATCGGATATATTTTATTGAACAATGTCATATTTTTAAAGATGGTATAAAAAAAATTATATTTAGAATATTCTAATTTAAGCCCATTAATAATATAGAAAAAATCACTTTTTTTTTTTTGGTTAAAAAACAAAAAGAAGAAGAAAAGAAAGTCAATGTACATAGCATTGTTGGTAGTACTGATTTTATAGGTTTCAACTTTTAGACAGTGAAAATTGGTGATTATTGACCAGTGGTTCTCCTTTTGCTTCCATACTTTCAAGCAACACTGGAACACACAGAAAGCGTAATGGGCAAGTAATTTGCACCCATCTTGAAATTTATTTATTTATTTTTCATTTATTGCAAAGTCAGCATAACATTCCACGAAATTGAAATTTGCGACTATGGGTTTAGACTTTTTTTTTTTTTTATCACGGTACAATTAATACATTAGGTAATATTGATGGACAATATTATTTTAAAAAAAAAATTATTAAGTTTTTCAATCACTATTTGATTGTTCTTTTTTTAGTTGTTCATAATATATTTTTCTTATGTATAGTTTATGCCCCCAAAAAGTTTTCAAAATCACTAATTACAGACTAAAATATCAGAAAGATCAAGCAAACCCCAGCTCAGCCACAATAAAACAATTGCATACAAATCAATTCAAATCACAGCAATGGAATGGCCACGAGAGAGAGAGGGACAGAGAGAGAGAGAGAGAGAGAGAGAGAGAACAGGTGCTGTGGAAGAGGCACAAGGATGAAAGGAAGGCCATGCTGCTCTGCCCCACTACTGAGTGTGGTGGTAGTGTAATTTCAAAAGAAAGTCTGTGTCCATTAAATTTCTTCTCAATATTAAAAATTTTGGGATTATGTGAATAATTCTTAATTTTTGTTAAATCAAATTACAAAAATATCTAAATGTGTTTAGAACACATTTTATTGTTGTGATGGACATGTGTGTCTAAATTTTTTTTTTAAAAAAAATTATTGGACAATTTTACCGGTTAATGAACAATGATTTAATATTTACTAATATGATAAGAAACAACCCACAAAAAAATTAATTCAATTAATTCGAATGATCAGACTAATGAATTAAAAGAAATTTTGCTAAATAGTTTATTTTATAACTAATATATATTATTTTATTAATAATATTTATAAATATATACCAAAATTTTATTTTAATAATATTTTATTTATTTTTCTATGATATAAAAATATTAATTATTTTTTTAATAGAGCATATTGGATTAATTACCGGTTGAACCGGACTAAAAACTATGCTGAAGACAAGAGTAGCATCCAAACGTGTCTTTTTCTTTGGCTTCTCAACGGTTCTACGAACCTTCTGGAAGACCATCTCACAGCAATAAAATTTAAAACCCTAATCTAACCCCATCACTCTCTCGACTCTCAGCCTGCATCCATTCCTTATCTTTTACACACGCGCACACAACCCTTCTCAAACGAGCCTTTGTTAAAAGCAAAAAGCTTGGCCGTTTTGGTCTCTGTTTGGCGGAGGTTAAAAAAATGGCGACTTCTAATGCTATCTCCACTGCCTCCATTTTCTGCTCTCCCAAACAGGTACTCTCTGTAATTTTCTGTTTGTTTCCTGGGAAAATTTAATTGCGTTTACAAGGCAATTGGGTTTTTTTTTCTCTCAAAATGGGTGTTTTAAAGTTGGATTCTTTTTTTTTTTGGGGGGGGGGATAATAATGGAATTTTGTTTGTAGGGAGTAATGAGGAGGAAAGTGAATCAAAGAGTTAATTACGGGCGGCCGGCGAGACGATTTGCAGTGCGAGCTAATGCAAAGGAGATTGCTTTTGATCAGAACTCGAGGTCGGCGCTTCAGAACGGTATTGATAAGCTTGCTGATGCTGTCGGGCTTACTCTTGGTCCCAGAGGTGACTTCTTTTGCATTATTGTTTATTTGATCTTCTTCATTTAACTTGGAGTTAAAATAACTTGAATAAATGAAATGTATTGTAAACCTTTGGTGTACTTGCGGTGTTTGTTGTGTATCAGGCCAAGTTGAAATGTTGAATTGCCTAACTGTTGTTTGTATACCTCTATTCATGTTCTGGCACGCTCCACCATTTGGGTTTGTAAGAATTGCTTAACTCAATTTTTATTTGTGTTTTCTAGGGAGAAATGTTGTCTTGGATGAGTTTGGAAATCCCAAGGTAGTTAATGATGGGGTAACAATTGCGCGAGCTATTGAGCTACCTGAACCCATGGAGAATGCTGGTGCTGCTCTCATAAGAGAGGTAGGACTTCTCTTTGCTGTAATCAAGGAATTTGTTGTCTATTTTGGCATACTTTATGGATGTTGATTGTGTTGTGTGCATTATTTATCTTTATTAAACGGGTCTGTATTTGTGTGATGAAGGTTGCAAGTAAAACCAATGACTCTGCTGGTGATGGAACAACAACTGCAGCAGTCCTTGCAAGAGAAATAATCAAGTTAGGGCTACTGAGTGTCACTTCTGGTGCAAACCCAGTCTCAATAAAAAGAGGAATTGATAAAACTGTGCATGGTTTGGTGGAAGAGCTAGAGAAGAAGGCTAGGCCTGTTAAGGGTCGGGATGACATCAAAGGTATTTTAGTCTTTGCTAAGTATGAATCTGTCTACTGCTTTGTAAGCCAAATTATATTTGACTTTGCAAGTATATGATCGATATCCTGTTCTACATGTAGCTGTTGCTTCGATTTCTGCTGGAAATGATGATCTCATTGGCACAATGATTGCCGATGCAATCGACAAGGTTGGCCCAGATGGTGTTTTGTCAATTGAGTCATCATCTTCCTTTGAGACTACTGTGGAAGTTGAAGAAGGAATGGAGGTATAAAGCGTACTCCATCGGTTTATGATTGCCCCCACCAATGGTGTGTTATTATACTAGTTTTAATTGGTTGGTTGTAAAATCCTCTATTTTTTACTTTCTGACTGCAGATTGACAGGGGCTATATCTCTCCTCAATTTGTTACAAATCATGAGAAATTAATTTGCGAGTTTGAGAATGCAAAGGTGTTGGTGACTGATCAGAAGATTTCGGCAATCAAGGACATAATTCCCTTGCTAGAGAAGACTACCCAGTTGAGAGCTCCTTTGCTTATAATTGCTGAGGATGTCACCGGTGAGGCTTTGGCTACCCTCGTTGTAAACAAGTTGCGGGGTATCCTTAATGTTTCTGCCATCAAAGCTCCTGGTTTTGGGGAGAGGAGAAAAGCTATGCTTCAAGACATTGCCATTTTGACCGGTATGTGTTTTTTTAATAGAAAATTTGATTGATTTGGTTCAGATTTTCCTAATCTACATGCATCTGGTTAGTGTTTTGTATCCCAAGCCTAAAATTTTGCTATATGCTGCAATATAAGAATATAGCATTTCCTAAAGAAGCAGTTGGTACAAATGTGATCGTCTTATAATCTGATTCATTTAGTTGATAGAAAGGGCTGAATTCATGGCAAGTTATCCTTTTAGTTATCCAATTAAGGAATTTTGAGCACATGCAACATCAAATTGATGGTGATGCTGCTTATTTGCCTGCAAAGATGGTAAATTTTTTAGTCAAAGAGTGTTTTTTCCACTATCCAATCATATTGGGTTAAAATTCCTCTAGAAGTCCCTGAAGGGTGAAGTTGGTGAGGTTTTGCTTATCTTGATTTAATTACCAGTGAATTTATGCATGGTACTATTGTGGTGAAATCTAACCTTGCTGATTTGCTTTTTTTCATTTGGCTTTGCTACATTTTAGGAGCTGAGTTCCAAGCCAAAGATCTCGGTTTGCTCATTGAAAACACATCTGTTGAGCAGCTTGGTTTGGCCAGGAAAGTGACTATCAGCGGGGACTCTACCACCATTATTGCTGATGCTGCATCCAAGGATGAGCTACAGGCCAGGATTGCACAGTTGAAGAAGGAGCTAGCAGAGACGGAATCTGTTTATGACTCAGAAAAACTGGCGGAGAGAATTGCCAAACTGTCTGGTGGGGTTGCTGTTATTAAAGTGGGAGCTGCCACGGAGACTGAGCTTGATGACCGAAAGCTTCGTATCGAAGATGCCAAGAATGCAACCTTTGCTGCCATAGAGGAAGGGATTGTCCCTGGAGGTGGTGCTGCTTTAGTCCATCTGTCGGCTCAAGTTGCTGCAATTAAGGACAAAATTGATGATGCAGATGAGCGACTAGGTGCAGACATTGTGCAAAAGGTAACTTTGTTGTTTTATTTACGTATCAGAGTTTGAAATCTTTGTGAAGTAATGGATGTTCTTCATTGTCTTTTTGCTTGGGAAAAGAAGGGGAGTGGATTAGAAAGAAAACGGAAAAAACGCATGATTGTTGAATTTTTTATGGTTGGATTAAATGTCTAGGTGTTCCTTATATTATGTGCTATGTGAGTAAGTGGTTTTGCTTTGATTGTACTGAGCCAATACATTTATATTCAGGCATTGGTGGCACCAGCATCATTGATAGCGCAAAATGCTGGAATGGAAGGAGAGGTGGTTGTGGAGAAGATCAAGACTAGCGGATGGGAAATAGGATACAATGCCATGACAGACAAGTATGAGGACCTGCTGAAGGCCGGGGTAATTGATCCAGCAAAGGTGACAAGATGTGCTCTGCAGAATGCAGCATCTGTTGCTGGAATGGTTCTCACCACCCAAGCCATTGTTGTGGAGAAGCCTAAACCCAAGTCACCCGTGGCTGCCCCTCCAACCGGCCTGACTGTGTAGTAGCAAGTAAATTTTTCTGCCAGTAGCTAAGATTTTCATGTTTGACGATTAGTTTTTGTGAGTTGTGCATTGCATTGGGAGGACAAGAAATACAACCGGATATGATCCTTGTGCCATTTTGTACGAATGAATTGACATTTAGGGAGTTGTATCTGGAATTGTGTAGCACGCCCGAGAGATTTAGAGCCAGTTTATAACATTTTTACATATGCAAGCTGAGTTGGCAACATTTCTAGTTCACTTCAAGATCCAAACTTCGTACTATTGGCAATTCTGCTTTAGTAACGGGCTTTATTCTATCCTTACTTGGGTTAACGCGGTGAATCCTGGTGTTTTATAGCCTGAGTGGATTGATAAGAAAATTAGATTCTTGTTTGGAATGTTAGAAGAAATAAAGTAGTCCATGTAGACGAAGATTGTTATGCGGCATTACAATATAAAAGATTTTCATAATGTTAAGAAAATGGAGATAAAAGGTTATTGATAACTTCGACGGTTCTCAGTTTGTAGAAATTTGGGTCGAACCAGGCTAGCTTGTGTTCATGCCTACCTGGGCTGAGCCCAAAAGGGAATTAACAATGTATGGAAAGGGAAAAGCAGAAGTAGCTTTAACCCAGCCTAACCAACTAAGGCTAGGCTTCTATGCGCATAAATGTGAGCCCTACAGTGAAGCTTCTTGTCGGTGCAACTCGAAATGGAATGTCAAACCATTCTCGCTCATGTTTTTATGTTGTAGAGTAATGTTATTGTTCCTGTCTTAGTTTCTTGATGAAGTTGTATGAATACACTAAAAAAAAAAAAACAAAAGAAAGAAAGAAAGAGATTTTTATTTTGTCAAATCAAATTTATTCATATTATTTAAAAAGAAATATTTGTATAACTTAGTTAAAGTATTAAGTCGGGACCAATACTATTATTAATCCAATTTCTTTTGTCCTTTAGCCAAGCCAGGGACTTGCAATCATATACTTTAAAAAAAAAAAAAAAAAACTCTATATTGGACCTCTTGAATCAGGTTTTACATTTATTTTATTTTATTTTATTTTTAGCACGTCAACGCCACAAACTTTGACTAGGTAAGCTTGTACCTACAAAAGAAACAAGAGCTTAACATTTGACCTTTTTTTTCTTTCTCCAGACACACACACACACACACACACACACACACATATATATATATATATGATTTATAAAGATGGTCATAGAGAGACTATACATCATAAAGCAGAAAAATAGAAGAAATAAAATTCGAATTTCTATATATATATATTTTTAATACAAAGTCTATAGAACTAGTCTTCCCAAGATATCTTCTTGTTTTGTCGTTTTTACTTTCAATCCAAACAGAGGGGGGGGGGCTGGGCTTTTCTTTTTTTATAAAAAAAAGAAAAGAAAATTGAATTGCGAAATTCCATAAACACCCACCCCTCCAACTTTCGAAAGAGTGAATCAGCCTACGGCAATTGGGCCCAACATGCAAATGCTAGACATGGAGAATCTAACTTAAAATTTTGCTACACAGGCATAATTAATTCAACACGTTTTAAATATAATATAATATTATATTATTATAAATTTTAAATATATATATATTATGATTCGCACCCTTAATTACGTATTGAAACTCATCACCTCGATCTTACTTTTCCGTCCATATTAGAAACGCGAACCAAATCGGATGTGATTGAAGGGTCATGTGCGGCCCTCTGCATCATAGGAATTATTTGAGAGGCCCACTCAATTCACCGTCTTGACAACTGGACAAGTGTGGTTCCTGTTTACCTCTTTTTGTTTTTTGTTTTTTTTCTTTATTATTATTATTATTATTATTTGATTCGGTTTAATTCATAAAGATGGGACAATGATAGATTGATTCGCATGAATGCATGTAGATTTCAACCTTTTTAAGAATTCCTTCTTAGTTAAGGCCATTTTTTACGGAAAAAGAAAATTTTTAATACATTCTTTTTATTTTATTTTGTCAGATATTGTCTAAGATTCTTTATTTTCCACCGTCAACATTGGTTTGAATTTAATAATAATTAAGATATCAAGATGTAAACATTTTACTAAATGCCAGTCAACTGAGGGCAGTCCCCAAAAACACTTTGATTTCCGAGGAAAGGTCCAAAGCCAACAATTGCAATGCAAGGATTTTCTAACTCATTCGTTTAGACCATATTGGAATGAAAATCTTAATTTTTTAAGTCAACGTCAAATAAAAGTAGTTAGCACCTCACATCCTTCAAAGGGTTACAATTTTTATTTTTTATTTTTTAAGGGTCTCAATTGATAGTCCATCTTCTTATCGTTAATATTCCATTTCAATGTTTCATTATTAATTATTATAATTGAAAAATTATATATAAAAATCATTTTATTATCTTTAAAATTAAAATTTTTAAAGATATAACTCTTTCATTATTATCGTCTAATGTTAAAAATATTAAAAAATTTATGATATTATTCTTTTATCATTTATATACAACTCCTTGTGTATACAGTTATCTAGCGGTACGCTTGATCTTTATTATTCCATAACCCATATTGCTAATTGTTAGCTCCGGTTCTCAAGTTATGGGAATACTTTCCATCTTGCTGGAAAAAAGCATCGTTTTTTAGATCTCGAAGATCTATTCCGACTCCAAGGGAAAGACCTTTTGTCTTGTCGGTTTCACTGTCTAGAGGAGGGAGGAGGAGTATCGGAGTTGGTGTTGATGTCATAGTCATGTCTGTGTGTGTACGAGAGAAGTGACAAATTAAACATGGCTTGTGCTTTTGTTTTTGGAAGTTTGTTGTGTCATAGAATTTGTGCAAAGATGGGGACGTCCCTTTAATTTTGTTTGTTTGTTTGTTTTTTTTTCTTTAAGCATAGTTTAGGTAAGATTTATTACGCTTCATGGGGTAAAAAGAAAAAGAGGTGAGCACCAAAAATAATATAAGAATGTGAAATGCAATTACTAGAGATACATTTTCAAATCGAGATTGCTTAAGCTTGTCCTAACTATAAAATTTCAGTTATCTTCTACCTACTACTTATTTGCTTTCCTTCTTTTTTTTTTTCATGGTTCTCAAATGACAACAGATAATTTTTATTTTTTATTTTTTTTGGGAAGGGGGTCCAATTGATGTTTTTAAACTTGTTGGTAACTACACTATTTAGAGAATTTTTTATTTTTATTTTTTGGACATCGTAATAATTGACCCCACTAAGCAGAGACGTACAAATAAAATAATTAATTGAGGGGGGTTTTTTTTTTCAACAACTAACATTTTTTTGGGTAATAATTAATTGAGGGTTAAAACAAGAAAGAGAGAGAGAGAGAGAGAGAGAGAGAGAGAGAGAGAGAGAAGAAATGACATTAATTGAGTTGTCACCTAGCTACCAAATCCTACTATTAACTTCCAAATTTGTTTCTAATGAAAAATGTTAAGTTGGGTTTAACTCGTTCAATCATGTGCTTGAATGTCACTAATTTTTGTCACCAAAACATTAGGGTATTCCATATCTCATTCGCAGACATAGTTAAATCCTAGTTTACAACTCAACTAAGCTTAGAATATACTTGCCAGTGATTGTATTTAATTGACGTGTATAAAATTTGACTGATTTATGATCAGTGAGAATATAAATCTTAATTTGCAATGCACTTCATACAATACTTTATATCATATTTTAATGCTTAATAGACTTAGAAAATATCTTCTAGCACTATAATTTCTTAACTAAAAACGATAAAAAATAATAATAATAATAAAAAAAATTCTTTCCAAGCATCCTAGTCTAAGCATATTATATATTCATGCATGCAATTTTGCAAATAAATGTAATAATTAATGAATCAAAAGTTAGTAAGTAATTAGAAATTTATTTATTATTAATATAAAATAATACTAAAGATATTCAAAATTGTACCAAATATTATATACTAATTATACTAAATATTTTTATATTTAAAATTTTAAATCTCAAAAATAAAATTTTAAGATTGTAACTATTGAAGTATTTTTGAGATATTAAATTTTAATATTTTTGAAGATTTTGATGAACATCCTAATAATAATGTAAAGAAAAAAAAAATCCTACTATCAAATATTTTTTTTTATAAAAAAAAAAAAGAAAAAGAAAAATTGCACCAACTTTTGTAACCAAAATATGGTATTCCAACATCAGTAATTTCATTTTATTATCGTATATAATATTTGATTGATTTGTGAGGTGGGAGAACACTAATCATAATTTGCAACACAATTCATTAGATACTTAGAGATCATAATTAGTATAATGAATCCTTTTTAATACCTATAATTTCCTAAAGTAAACTGAATTTGTGTTTTTTTAAAAAGAAAAAAAACAATAAATAAGGAACTTCTTTCCAAACTTCTAGTTTGGCTTGTTATATAATCGCACGATATTTACGGGCAATTCCCAATTTAATAATAATAAATGGATCGAAAGTCAATAAGTAATTAGAAACTCGTTTAAGATAGAATAATAAAGATTATATTAAAAAAACAATTATGCTTAAACATTTTATTATTATTATTACTAATCACACCACCGACAGATATCTGCATGGGGGCCCACCTTCTGTCGGCCTATAACTTGCGTTCCCCCCAATCTAGGCCTCAAATCTTGCTCTCGCAATTTTCATCTTGATCGAACCCAAAACAGTAATTTCGAGACTCGTTCGATGCCTTCCACTGCCCAAAACAGTAATTTATCGTTTTTTTATTTCTAAGTATTTTAGAGAGAGAGAGAGAGAAAGAGAGAGAGACTTGTTCAAAGTCTTCTGCTCGCGCTGCGGCGTGGAGAACGGTTTAAAGACGCTAGAGAGAAAAACGAAGCACAAAATGGCGAGATCGTACTCCGTCGTCCGTGGCGGAGCGTTTAAAAATCTCCGCCTTTAACAATCCCTAACAGTCTCTGAAAAAGAAGAAAGAAAACGAATCACTATCGTTTCTTTGTTTTCTTCTTCACATATTTCTCTCCAGATTTTTGTACATGTAAATCAGTTGGCATTGTAAAATATTACTGGCATTGCCATTCGATTACTTTCTCCTCTGTTTTAAGCTCCGTTTTCTTCTAGTTGTTTCCGTGAGTGGCCGTTTTTGTTTTTTTTTTCTCTTTTGTTTTCGTGTTGCTTTTGATGTAAGAATCGTGCAACGATTGTCTTATAGTTTTGTTTGTGCTTTTTGTGTGTGTGGTTGCAGAGATGGCGGAGGTGACGAAGGTTCTGTACATAGTGGTGGTGGACGATGAGGAGAAAAGAGAGAGAAATAAAGAGTCGTTTAGGTACACGCGTCCGGTGCTGCAGAACACTCTGCAGCTCATGGGATGTAAAGCCCGTCATGCTTTCAAGGTTCCTCTTTTTTATTTTTTTGAGATTTGGAATTTCCGTTGCTCTGTGTGGATTGGATTTTTGGTTAGATTATGATTTGCTCGTTATTTGATCACTTGATTTAATTTAATGAAAGCATGAGGAGCATTAGATCTGGACATAATGTGCTATGTGAATGTCTAATCTCCTTAATCTCAATTTTCTAATGATTGGTAATTTAATTATTTTATTATTATTTTTTTTTTGGAGAATTTGTTAGCACATTTTCAATCATTTGCACGTTAATTCTTTAACCCTAGTCTCCTGCTTTTTATTACAAAATTACATCATTATTTTCTGTCAGTGTACTTCAATTGCATGTTGCATTTACATCATTGATTTTGGGTACTTTTATTTTGTTTTCCTCTGAAGCTATCTGTTTCGGTGCACGAATTCATTGTTGCATACAAGTAGTTAGTTGGTTTATTATTGATTATGCGTTATGCGACATTGGACAATGTTTTTTGATAAGTATGTTTCTGCTCCTTCCAGATTAGTCAAAGAGTTTTTGAGCTGATAAGAAGTGAATCTTCAAACAATGCTCTACTTGTAAGAGAAGTAAAGAAAACAGGCATTGATGCCTCAAAATCAAATTCTGGGAAGGAAGCTGGTACTTCCAATAGTGATAGCTTGAGAAAAGCAGAGGTGGACAGCCTTTTTGTTTCTGAGAAGGATGATAGAAGTAAAAGTCTATTATTTGAATTGTACAAAAGGCGCACAACTGTAATTGTTAGAAGAGACACTTTTTTAAATGTTGTATGCAATGCTCTAACTGAATATAAGTATGTGGGTCCTAACCAGAGAGCAGACTTGGTTTTGGCATGCAGGTAAAGATTAGAAGTTAAATATTTCATATGAGAATGAGAAATATCTTAATTCACAAGATTCTCCGTACTCTTTTACGATCTTCTGCTTACATTCTTTCAAATTTGATTACATTGAAGTCTTGTGCATTTTGCTTTTCATGTAAGGTACCTTGTCTGGTTATTCATTTTCTCTTAGATTGTGTATCTTTGCTGCAGAGTCCGAGAGAGAAAAGAATCTCTCACTGTGCTATTGTGTGGCACAAGTGGATGTGGCAAATCCACTTTGGCTGCATTGCTGGTATCCTTTTCAACTAGCCCCTTTTTTTTCTCACAATGGTAATTAGGATAATTCTTGATTTTCACCTTGTTCTTGTCCATGGGGAAGTTTTATTCTTCAAAAGTTTCTTGTCAGCATATGGATTTTGTAGATGAATGAGTTCAATCTCTATGCAAATATATTTGTTTGATTATTTTGTTCCCTGTGTCATGTGCAGGGTAGCAGGCTAGGAATTACGACAGTGATATCCACTGATTCTATTCGGCATATGATGAGGAGTTTTGTTGATGAAAAGCAAAATCCTTTGTTGTGGTCTTCGACATACCATGCTGGGGAATTTTTGGATCCCTTAGCTGTTGCAGAAGCAAAAGCTAAAAGGAAAGCAACAAAACTGGCAGTTGTCGCAAATTCACGTCCCAAGGAGGATGTCTCTGATGGTTCTCTAGGTGGGAAATCTGGTAGCATGTTGGAGTTGAGTTCTGCTGCTGAACTGATTAGTCCAAAACAAATGGCAATTGAGGGATTCAAGGCACAAAGTGAGATGGTGATTGACAGCCTTGATCGTCTGATTACTTCCTGGGAAGAGAGGAAAGAATCAGTTGTCATTGAGGGTGTCCACCTGAGCCTTAATTTTGTGGTAGGTGAATCCCTTGGGTGTTTGTTTCATGTTATGCCTTCCTTCTCCAAACCAATTCTCCCATTCTTTTTGATAAGATTGACTTGTAAGTTTTCTCCTGTTATTGTCGTATGATATAGATGGGGCTTATGAAGAAGCATCCTTCAATAATACCTTTCATGATATACATTACAAATGAAGAAAAGCATTTGGAACGGTTTGCTGTCCGTGCCAAGTACATGACTTTAGACCCAGCCAAAAACAAATATGTAAAGTACATTCGAAACATCAGAACAATCCAAGATTATCTTTGCAAGAGGGCTGACAAGCATCTTGTCCCCAAAATCAACAACACGAACGTTGACAAGAGTGTGGCAGCCATTCATGCCACAGTCTTCAGCTGTCTTCGCAGGCTTGAAGCTGGGGAGCAGCTTCGTGATCCTGTGACAAACACTGTTGCCCTCATTGACGAGGAATACAGAAACCAGTGTGCTGCCAATTCATTGAGTTCGAAGGGGATGTTTCAGCTTATTCAAAGGCAAGGCTCTTCCAGGCATCTGATGGCTCTTCTTAATACTGATGGATCTGTGGCAAAAGCTTGGCCTGTGGGTTCAGTGGATGCCGATGGGAAACCTCTACTTGGTGTGTCTGACAACGGAATGTGGGCACCAATGTATGGACCATTGCAGATTGGTAAAGCTGAGTCTGTTAACCTTCAGTTTGGCCACTTTGGAATCAGTGCTTGGCCTAGTGATGGTGGCACAAGTCATGCCGGAAGTGTTGATGAGTCAAGGGGTGATGGAACTGATAATGGAAGTAGATACTACTCTTCTTGTTGCAGCTCTCCAAGGATGTCTGATGGACCTGCTAAGGAGGTGATTTTGAATTCCTACTGTTGTTTCCTGCAACTCTAGCTATATTGGAAATCTATGACCTCTGATATACCTTTTCCTTATCGGGCTTCTATTTTCATTGTTCCTTCAGCTCAAGGAGGAACATTCAGTCCATGGCAGCGAAGAGGAAGTTGATGATCAACCTGGGCTGGACAGTGATGAGGACCTCTCTGATGTTGATGACAAGCACAACCATGAAGAGGTATCACCTAGCTTAATAAGCTCATTCACTTGTTTAAAAGCTTTAGGAGTGTTAGAAGCATCTAAGAAGTGTATTAGTTGGAGTTAGTGATGCTCTATATATTATTTGCTCATTATTGATGCCATATGTATTATTCATGATTATATGGATTACTTACAAGCTCTTTAATTAATGTCTTTGAAGTCTAAACTTGCTCTGTAATTCATGTTTAGGTTTTATCATTAGTCTTTTGAACTCCATTTTTGTTTTTACAGGTTGGGTCAGTTGATGAGGAGTCAACAAAGTCTGATGAAGAGTACGATGATTTAGCAATGCAGGATGTTCAGGAGAATGACTATTTGTCGGACGATGATGAGGAGTATAAAGATAAGATACTCCCTGTTTCTCGGAGTCAATCAAGCCCCTTGAATGTAGATGAGTACATGCAAAACCTTGACCGCTTCCTTAGCAGTAGAAAGGAGCACTCGACCAAGCCACTAAGCATTTACTCTTCTCTGCTTATGGAGAAGGGTGGGAGAATGCAAAAGTCCAGCGGTTTCAAAATGAGAAGACACTCACTCAGCATTCCAGCCATTAGAAAGAACGGGTCAGCAGTTGGCAGTGGTCCCATTTTCTCTGGAGCTCCACAGAGGTAGTTTTGTAGCAAGCAGTTTTGTGAATAGAAAACCCCAGCGTGTCCAGAGTCCAAACTGGTTCATCTTTCTGTAGTAAATATTGTAGAAAGACATAAAGTTTGTTTTCTGTTCTGGCCTTCCATGTCGAGAGGGCAGCCTACCACAAGAGTCTTGCCTTCAACCTTTTTAGATCATAAAGCCGCTACTTTGAACATTTTAAGCCTGACTTGTCATGTTCTTTTTTATATGATCTAAGAGGGAATAAGCATTCCATATTGGGTCTTCTAACGGCTCAAACCTGGAACGTTTACATTTGTCACGACAAACCCCAGCATTTTTTGCACTAAATAGTTGAATAACATTTGAGTACGTTGCACCGAAGGAGTTGGTTTACGAGCATTCAGCCATAAAGTTATACAGGAATTCGGAGAAACAACTTTCAAGAAACCTAAATCCTTTAGGAGGAAAGAGAAAAGGCAAGGCCAAAAAAAATTCAACATTAGTAGGATTGTTCAAAACTTTGTAAGAAGACTTGTACACTGGTGTGATTCAGGGGAAAATAAACAATCCGACAGAAGTTTAAAAAAGCCAGGAGTTTGAAGCAAATTTTCACGGAACATTGCTGTTCAAGAGCTAATAGTTAACAAGTAGATCTCCATGAGTTGGTGAAGTGGTATTGATATATCAGGCTGAATATGGAAGCACAAAGCAAACTGGTATTGATGCACTCATACTGCTGTGATCTGTAGTACTGCATATATCTACATCTACATTGAAAAAAATAAGAAAAAACAAGAAAAGAAAAAAAAAGAACATTTGTCAAACGAGGAGAAAGTTTGTGGTGAAGCGTCAATAATGAAGTAGCAGGCCAGAGCAAGAATGCCATCAGGAAAACAAAAATTTGAGAATGAGATGCAGTTGATCTTTATGAATGTGATGTCGCAAAATAGAATTGGATATTGGAAAAAGCATTTCTTACCTTGGGAAGAGTCTTGTTAAAAGCTTTTGGTTTTGTGTTCAGAGTTCTAGTGACTGATATTTTTTTCCTGACATCTTGGTCTCTCTTATAATCTTAAAAAAAAAAAAAAAACCATAGTGCTGAGGGGGGAATAAAATGCAGTGATGTTACTATGGAGTACAAAAAGCTCAAAAGCGACCATATACCCAGTTTCAGATTCTTTGCCCATGTTGTACATTCATTGAACTCCCATAGGTCCAACTTCTTCCTCTCAAGTCATCAATGAATAAGTGAAAAATGAAGGAAAGGCAATTTAGATTCAGGTCAAAGAGAGAAACTCAGATCAAATTGGTCAAAGTTCAAGCCAGTTAAATCGGCCTCTTGAAGCCTGGCGCAGCTTCATAGAACCGACCATTCAGAGTAGTTTCTTCCTATACCCTATTGAAAGTCTAGCAGCTCACGATGTTCTTACATTCATAATTGTTCATTTTCATGCATGCCCCGATGTTCTCATCTCCACATTCATAGTTGTCCATTTCATGCATGCAGCATGCTCCAACGTTATACCATAATTGACCAGTTGAAGTGGGATCTTCAGTTTGATTAATATCAACCCTAACAATTCCTGGGTTGCAAGGCCTAAGCTGCTGAACAGCTCATTATAAAAGGGGAGTAACCAATGTTGAACATTATATATTGACTGCCACGATAGATTATTTGTCGTCAAACTATCTTCATTGACCTCCACGCCCTTAATGAGTCTAAGATCACCCCCATGCATTGGCATGTCAGGTAACCCCATCCTACTCAATAAGATCAGATAGCAGATGATTATCCCATTAAAAAAGATTTCCAACATAGGAATTCCCACATGAAATAATTATTACCATCTGTTCTTTTCAAGCCAGCACCATTTTCAAAACTCACGGGTATAAGAATAGGGCTTACCATATTCGCCACATTACTCATATTTTGCTTCACAGTCCAATCAAAGTTGTCAGGTGTGGACAGCTGAGCCACCTCGTTTAACAATTATGTTCATTAGAATCTTTGTCGCCTCACGATCTCTCTTGTAACAATAAAGGTTAGTTTATTATCACTTGAAAGTCACGAATTTGAGTTGTAAAAATAATTTTTATCTATGCGTACATTTTACCCTTTCCTTTGACCCCACAATATGTAGGAGCCTTGTGCACTGACATAAAGCCGTCTTCTCTCGATTTCAATTTTGCAATTCGAAAGCATCATGCACTATCCCCTCATTGCAATATCTGTCCGCTAATAAATTAAATATAACCTGGTTTGGCCCAATTCCATTGTTCTGCATCTTGCTTGTAGATCCCATTGCAGCCTCCATCTTCTCTACTCTCAATTCTTTATCATATTCATCTGCAACACCGATATTTCAGCTTCCTCTATTCTGCCAAAGCTCGAGTACCCATTGGCTAAAAATTTGTATGTCACAGCATTAAATGCATCTCCTCACACATTTGTCCCAATTTGTAATTAGCCCCATTTGTGTTAGGCCTACCACAGCTGGCCCCATTTGTTCACAGGCCATGTCATTCAATCTGAAGCCCACCCCAACCAAGATGTCTTGGATCTGGCCCTACCCATCTCTTTTTGCTAAAAATGGAAAATTGAAGAAATTTGTTCTTTACTATAAATTAGCAGGTAAAATTTCCAATCAATGTATTAAAAAAAAAAAAAGAAAAGAAAAAACTTGGAACATGCACAAAGTATGGGCAGAAAAGTATAATAGTATTGTATATCAATCATAGTTAGGTTGATAAAGGCTATAAGCAGCAGATGAACAAGCAAACTTGTAAAATTTAAACTTCACTTGATCATATGCATATAACAATAGACTAGAAATTTTAAAGGGACACTTGGGAAGCAACAGAATCGAAAGAAGTTAAACTACCATGCACACCCTTGTGTCTGATTCTCTTCGACTATTGCTTTCTTCTACAAACTCCTTCAAAAGTATCAACACCCGAGGCTAGACCTGATCAATTAAGTTTAGGAGCGCATTGTACTTGGAAGGGACCAGTCAACCAAACCCTTTGGTGCAATTACGAGTTTTTTTAGCCGTAACTACTTTCAATTGGGAATATCATTACATGTATGGTATGCTATTGTGCCAGAAGTATCGCACGTCCACAGAAGCTATGGAAGCATCGTAGTTGTTGAATTATGCTAACTAGAATCTGCCAACCAATTGCCCTTTTTCCTTGTCACGAGTTGCACTTCGCTCGGACAGTGAGTGCAGTGAATGGTACGATCTTCTGGATATTGGATCTTCGCTTGGAATCTCGTCTTCCCAAGCCCTAAGTAAAAAATCTGGTGTATGGGACTTGAGATGGGGTCCTTGAGTTGCATATCTGCCACGTGAATCCTATTGGCATCAAGTATATCTAGGACCACCACAGGGTACAAAACATGCAGGACCACTCGTAGCTTTTTTTTTATTTTTATTTTTATTTTTATTTTTTTGCAAAAAAGGACATTTTTGTGGGAAAGGCTGAATGCCAAAAGGACCAGACCAGCTTGGAGCCATAATGCATAGACATCCTGTTCCAAAGCCAGTCACTTTTCAAATCAATCTGTTCCAGTTCTCGAATTAGTCACAAACTAATGGAAGGAAAGCAACAATCCACGAAAGGCACAGCAATGGTGCCTGTCGAGAATACCTACAAAAATATAAGAAATAAAAAAAAAATACAAGTCAAATAGACAACTCATCACTAAAAAAGAGCACTAGGGCGAATCTCAGTATCATGATAAGGGTTATTATATTTTGATTTAAAGGTTATAAATTTAAGTTGTAAAATTAATTTTTTTTCTTGTAAAAATAAATAATAAGATTATATATCAATCATTCTGTAATTTTCAAGATATAGAAGTTTTATAGACTGAATATTTCTTTATTACCCAAAAGAGAGCACTCGAAATGCATGCGGGGCATTACCATTTTAATGTTAGTCACTAAGTCCCCTCCGAAGAACTCAAGACTATATGCCTCTACGGCTGCGCTAATTGCATAGGCTTGCTATCTTCTAAGTAATACTATCAAGAAGTCTCTAAAGCAAACAAAAAAGAAAGAAAGAAACTAAGTGTGAACGAAAATAGAAAATGATTTTCTTCAAAACATATTCTTGATCCTATTAGAAAGTCTGCAAAGCATGCAATTTTCCGTTTAATTAATACAAACATTATACTGCATAATGCACATGATCATCCATTGGATGGACTTGTCAATATTAGCTGTTGACCACGAATGTCATCAATGAGATCGACCACCATGTAAGAAATCCGAAGTGAGCACAACGAAGCACACTGCACACCCACCGCATATGGCCATATCCCTATTTTTCTATGTTTGAATTACTACCAGGTGTTTGATTTCAATAATTTTCCAATCCTTGTTTCACTGATCAATAGATGATTCGGGGCCCCTACTTCAGTTGATTTTTAAGCGTGCCTTAAGAATCTCTCTTTTTTCCATAAAAACTTTCATTATATATACCTGTGAACTAGACAACAAGATAATTAGACTCTCTTCCTTTTTTTAGGAAATCATGCGTCTCTCCTTGTGTCGTAATTTTGTGACATTTTACTATATTCTTTTCTTCAGCAAACTTATAAATTCTACAAAAGGAGTAAAAGCCTCAATATTATTGGACCCCCCAACAATAGCATGTAAGGTGTTTGGTTACCATGTGGAGGTATGCAAATAAATCATTCAGTCTAATTATCAAACAAAAATCCTTTAGACATTCAACAGTAGTTGATTAACAAGTATTAAAGATTACTTTTGACACTTTTTAATTGCTATTCGATAAGATTTAAGTTGGGTAGATTAGTATTGTTTTGATAAAACCTACTTGCATAATATTAATATTATTTCCATTTTATTCTTTTTCATTTCCTCTAACAGACTTTATTTAAATTAAATGTTTTTTTTCCCCTCATCGATAGACTTATTAAATCGTAAATTGTACAACAAAAATATCAACAGTATATCAACAGTAAACCACAGTTCACTTTTCTGCCCATCAGACAACCATTCCATCAGATTGAATATGAAAAACAAATTACTGAACAAATAAATCAAAGATATCTAGGAAGAAAATGATAAAGAAATGGTTGGTTATCATCAAGGCCCTCAAAAGATAGTAAGAACCCAAAAAGCAAAGTCGGCTTGAAGGGCTGTTTTGTAATGCCAGACTCCATAATTTTTGGCTCAGTAGATTTTAACTTCAAAAACATAGTTTCACAATGAAATGTTCCAAAATAGACATCACCATTGGCAAAAATATAACATGCCAACCAATTGAGTATAAACTAAAATTTCTGAGGCAGCTATAATAGACACATATTGACATGGACTATAAGAAAGCAATGCAAATGCAATGGGGAAAACATATATATATATATATATATCTTTTCTCGTGGGACTAAGTTTAGCGTGAGGTCTAATTGAGCAATGAAAATGTAAAATTGCAATGCTGAAAACAGCAATAAGATGGTGGAGCGCTAGAGATTGATCTTAGCTATGCTTAAGCCTGAAATGTTTCTGGAACCTGTCGAAAGAATGTAGAATCTTAAGAGACCCCAGCAAGAAAGATGATACCTAAGTCCCAGGCCGAAAACCTCAATGCTATAAGCATGTGTATCACCAAGCCACAAGGGACTGCTTAAGTTTTTGATGCATTAATTTGAACAACTGTAACCTGCCGAAAACATCTAAATTAACCAAGAATTCAAACAAGTGAGCTCTAATCCCTTGGACATGAAATAACAAATAAGTTAGCAAATCCATTTGTGTCCTACAACCTTGGGGTTTCTGGAATCCATCGGTAAAGATAACAATTTTCAAAAATAAATTTTTATTGATGGGATGTTCAATATTAGAATGATTTAACTCGTAAATTTACACACATTTTATAGCTAAAATTATTTAATTAACTGAAAAAAATATATATATTTAATAATTAACTAAAAAATATTATAAAACAGGTAATAAAAAATCAAAATAAAAATTTTTTTTAAACAGTTCACATACTCTTCCTAAATAATTTATTTAAAATTTTTTTATCATACTACAATATTATAAAATAAAAATTATAATATAATTTATAAAACGATAAAAAATAGTTTTCTTAACATGACTTGCCTCATTTTTTCATGTGCAATCTATTGTTAATTTTCTTAGTATAAATCTGAGGTAACTGGGAAGCTATGAAATTTAATTACATCATTTGGTTATAGTGACAACTATTGCATAGCAAACATAGCAATGTACGCAACAAATATAGAAGTGAGTTGTAATACATGCATAAATTTGTCCAGCTCCAATTACTAGATGTGCCAGAAGATCTCAAGGGGACATTTTGCACTAGAATTGGATTCGCACGGACCAGAAATCTTGTTAAATGAACTTTTTTATGATCAATGCATGACCCTGGAAAATGCTCAAACAAAGACTACATACACACCAAAATTGTATTGAGCCAAACATATAAAGGTCAGTCCTATGCAATGTAATAACCATATAAAGAGCTTCCCTACAATTTTGAGAAGCAAGTGGTCATTAGTAGGTAACTTTTCGATTCTGCTAATTATGGATAAGCTATAAGCTTGGCCTCAGTTTGTAATACTAGCTTCATCACTAGCACTGAGGGTGAGTTCGAATATCAATTAGACCCAAGCTAAGTTATGGTATAAAAGATACAAGCACCAGGAGAATTGGTGCCTTTAAATTCCTAGAGTATGATCATTGGCTTCAATGAAACTTTTGAAAGAAACCTCTAGTCAACAGCAATGTGCCACCAATCAATGGATCTTAAGTTCGACTGCCTGGCTGCCCAGTGAATTCAGAAGTGACATAGGAAACATAGCCAGGCTAGTAAAGCTTAAGGTGACCAAGGGCGCATTTACCACTAGTGAAGACATAGAATAATCAGAACAAATAGTTGAATAGGGATAGAGGCGCACGGATTTCCATGATCTTGAAAAGACTTAACTACATATCACTGTCACATGAAAATGAAGATGGTTTGCTAAAACTATTTGAGGGTAGTTCACTATTATTGGAATGGGCAAAATTGTAGATGGTTTGGAATAAGTCTGAAAGAAACTGAAAAAAGAGAGAGAGAAGTAAAGTGCATGTCAAGGGGGTTCAAGTGGCAGAGCAAGATGGTCCACCAACAAGATTGACAGCTGGGATTTATTGCCAAGGCAAAGGTCAGTGACAGTGTGTATATGTACCCACCAAGATTTTGCATATCAAAGTCCTGAAGGAACTACAAATGTTCTATGAACTGCTAAACCAGTTGGAAGAATGTCCATAGAATAATAATATCGATGTGAAAATTTTAGTCCCTTTCCAATGAAGACAAAGAGCTTGTGGGAAGAACCCCAAGCTCCAGTGAGGTATTTTAGCTGATATCATCAAGCCCCAAATGGAACCATAAAAAAAAAAAAAAAGAACAAAAGTTGTATACTTTTTCCTATCCTTACCCTATCCTTGGCTTCGGCTCGAATGTTTCTGCTTCAGCTGTCTTAAAAGAATCCTACACAGCTGGGCTCCATGGAGTTCCTTGAACCCCGCGAGAGCAAAACCTTCCACAGACACATTTTCCACTTTGCTTGGCCTTTCTGGGCAAGGGCGTTGAAAATCCATTAAACATTCACCTTTGAAGCAGTGATAGAAGTCAAAGATCTGTGAAGTTCAAGTATGAATCTAAAACCGAACAGCAACTGAACAAGAAAGAAACAGCAAAATACAGCCAAGCAGGTAATTGAAGACTAGATTGGTAAATTGACCTTTCCAAGACTCTCACTCTCCCCCCCTTCCCCATTATTGGGGTTGTTGCAAAAAGTCCCATCACATCAATCTACAATAAGAAACTAATGGAAAAAAGAAGCATACCATTAAGTTCCAACTCGGCGGATTATTCTCGGAGGGATAATCGTAGATCTGCAAGGTCAGTGAAGCAAAGGTGTGTGTGTAGCCTATCAGATGCGCCAACTGCTAAAAGAAACACATAAAATATGGCTATTAGATCCATAAAAAGGGGTTGCTTTTTCTCACAAAATGAATCCAATCCCATCGCCAGAAAATTTTTTTTTAAAAAAAAAAACTTCAGAGACAGCAAGAGAAAGTAAAGTATTGGGAAGAAACAAAAAGGAAATCAGCTTATATATATAGACATACCATCACCATGCTATCGTCCTTGTTGCTGTTGATGTGCAAAGTGGCAACTTGCAATAAGTTGCAACTGTGATAGAGTACTACTTTCTTTTTTATAGTCGTTTATGGCTGATGCAGCATCATCAAGATTCTCACTTTCAAAGAACTTTAGCTCAGAGAGAGACAGAGAGAGATTTGCATCACCACCGTGCATTTGCATGTGAATCTTGATGATGCTACATCTGCAAACAACGACTCCATCCATGCACTGAAGCCTTGAAAATATGCATGTCTATATTTTGGATTGAAACAAAGATGCCAAGCAATCGATAGAGAAACAACGGTGTGTATGTCTATCACTGTGTGCTCATAACACCAGTCTACTCCTAGGGATATATATAATGGAAAAATAAATTAAATTTTGCAAGAAAAAAACAAACAAAAAAGTTTTTAAAAATTAAAGCAATTGAAACTTTGTAAAATACAAAGGAACAAGGCCACGGGCTTGAGGTCACGTGGCCTGTTATCACTGGTTAAAACCAAAAGTGATTACGCGAAGGCAATACCGGAGAGGGGGTGAGAGAGGAATCCATTTTGTTTGTGGCTTCAACTCTCTTCCTTTGGGACAAGACAAAACAAAACACATAGAAAAACCCCTTATATATATATATATATATATAATTTATATCCCAAAAAAGAAAAAAAAAATTACTGACGAAGAGCACATTTATTTTGTTTGCATATACCTGCAGAGAATTGAAGAAAAAAAAAAAGGAACGGAGCTGAAAGCTAGCTGAAGTGCCTATAAAATTCTTTCATTTATTATTGAATACTGTTCAAACTAAACTAAGCTATTGCCTTCGATTCAAGGGTTTAGATTTTGGCGAAAAGTAAAAACACCCATGTTGGATTCCAGCCAAAACCATGAAAAAGAGAGAAAACCCACTTGGTTTCTTAGCTAGATAAGCTTAATGAGCAACAGTTTAAACGACCAAGAATTTCATATTCAAAAGGACCAAAAAAAAAAAAGGGAACAAGGAAAAAGGAGAAGAACTTAATAAAATACAAATCTTTTCCTTTTTATTTTTTTGGTCAGATTTTTTTTTGAATGATAATAAAATCGAAAACCTTGGTTTTTGAACAATCAAATGGCCGATTCAAAGGAAGCAAAGAAATTTAAAAGATATATAATTGGAGGAAGCCAGAGATCTATACATCCTAGTTCTACTGGAGGGAGAGAGAGGGAGAGAGATGTGGAGGACTCACAGGCTATGGTAGCAGGAAGGATGACTCCAAAGATGACCCCAACTTTAATGGTTTTATGGACGGCTGTGACCCTTTCTCTCCTTTTATAAATTTGATACTAGTTTTTGTGTTTCAACTTTTGATTTTGATGGCTCTCGAAAGCACCCAGAAAAAAAAAAAAGTTTCTAGATTTTGATTAGCTTGTGCTTAGCTGTGGAAGTGGTGGAATAGGACACACATCGCCATCTTTCCAATACCCTAGTCTTTATTTTGATGGAAACGCCACGCAATGTAGTTGATGTTAACCTGTTAACCAGTTCCACAGTTAAACTAAATATTGCAATGAGAATTAAATAACACCTACTCTATATTGTGAAATTTATATTTTTTAAAACAAAATTGAAAATGTTACAATATGTTCTAATGTTTTTATGTCATTTAAGGCTCTCTAATAAAACAGTGATTGACCCCTCCGCCTTACACATATTTACGTGGAAGAATTATCAACAAATAACTTATCTCTTATACACACACACACACACACACACACACAACAATTTTTTAATAAATCAAAACAATGTTTTAGCACATTGATTTGATGCGAAGATGACCAAATTACCAAAAAAAACACAACGTAGCTATACAAAAAAACAGCCGCATTTCCAAACTATTTCACAAAATTGAATCATCTGTGTTTAAATTTATATAGTTGACTGGTTGAGGTAACTAGCTTATTGCAAGACCCTCTAGTTCTTACAAATTAATAATATATACTACATCCAATCACTTTACTACAGCTTGCTCAAAAAAAAACAAAAAAAAAAAGCACCAATTCAAGTCTAAAGTTTCTATTCACAAGACTAATTTACATATAGCATTAGTTGTGGCAAACGACCCAATGAAGTAACGAGAATTTCATAAGGAATTTCGCTAATTGATCCAAATGGCCCAAGTGACCAACTTTGGGATGATAATTGAGCCTTTTGTCAAAATCCAAAATAATTATTTCTATAAATTTTGTACCTTTTGGTGCCCTAGGTCATGTTCTCGATGAATGTAACAGGTGACAATAACGACAACCCCAAATTGAGCATCTCTTCATTTCTTTCTCATTCTGAATTAAGAGTAAATCGTGTCGCAATGCTACTAGGATTGAACTACATTTAAAGATCGATAAAACTATCTATAATTTTTCGCTTGGCACAAAAAGAATTGCTCTTATGTGCTTTATTTTTCTTTAAATAATAATAAATAAATAAATAAAAACATGTTACAGCTTTAAAAATCGAGACTTTGGACCGACCACCTAGTCTCGGCGATCCATTCCTTTGTTTGGGATTTGCATTTTTTTATGTGCCCTCGAGGTTAGTGTCTCCAGCCACTTGACCCAAATGTCTTTTGTTTCTACTCTGCTGGCCCCCTTCTGCCATCTCTCTTTATTGTTTTAATCAAAACTAATAATTTATGATTTTTTATCATCAAAATAATAATAAATAATTTATGATTATGTTATTGTGAATTCATTCGTGTAAAGTAATATAAATCTCACATCCATTATAGGAAAATGTTATTGCAGAGCAGAAATTGTTGTGACCAAATAAGAAATTGTTGTCTCAGCAGCAACACTTTCCAAGAGCAAAAGCAACGATCTTAATCTCACCTTAGCAATCAATACCAACTCAGCCTGGATGTCGACCCAAGAAGGATACCAGATTACTGATTGAACTAACATGTTACCAATATTTAATATTTTTGTATATGTTATCATTTTCTAATATATAAAATTGTTATGTATTTTATTATATCTAACATTATTTTACAAACAGTAAATAAATAAATAAATACATACATACATACATATATGTATATATTATAATTACAAGTATAAATTTGCATTCATTTTTGAATATATTATACTATATTACAAATAAAATAATTTTAATTCAATTGAAATTTAATTTAATTTCTTAAATATTTTAACTATAGATTTATATAATTTTAATGATAGAGTATTTCATCTTCCGAAGACAACATAGTGATTAATAATTTAAATTTCTACTTAAAAACTTTGAATTCTGATTTTAGAGAACGAGTGTAAGATTTGTAAGAATAGAGAAAATTATTTTTATTATGTAATTTATATTATTTAATTATAAATTTCCTAGAAGATTAAAAAAATGATAAAGTATTTTGTTAAGAAATTTTAATATGAAAAAAAAAATAAAACAAATATGGGTTATCTAGTGGGTTAGGTCACCAATTCGGCTACCAGGTCAACCTGAGTCGTGGGTCTGATTGGATTTTTTTTAAGAAAATTGTACCTGTCGCGGGTCTAATTCACCGCTCCAACTGAGACGGCTGGTCCGGTTTGATAATGGCGTACGTTTGCACAAGTAAAACGAGAAGCTTACGTTTGTATGTTTGTAGCAATCACGAACGAAATCGTTTTCGTGGGGTATAAAGGCAGCCTAAAGACTTGTCTGTGGTCCTCCGAAGATATTTTTCCTCTCAATATTGGATGAAATATACACAATGATTGTGGTATTAATAAAGGATTGCATCGTTATATATATATATATATTTAAAGCAAAATCTTTGGAAAATATGTCATTTTTCATATATGGTCTTGGTGGGTGAGTATTGAGTGTGATGATAAGTAAATATGAAGGAAAGATAAGATATTTAATTATTTAATTTATAAGTTTTTATTGATAAGTAAATTTGCGATCGATTTTTACTATAAGCGACAATGTACAAAGTATAAATGCAAGATAAAATAGCTGTGAGGAGTACTTCCATCTTTTCTCGTCCACAAGCTGAACACATACACACCATGGCCTACAACAAAAGGAAAACATTTATGAATATTGAAGTGATGAAGACAGTTGAATAGAATTAATAAAATATTATATATTTCTATATATTTATATTTATATTATAGTAATGTAAAAAAAAAAATAGTTAATGAAGGGAACAAAAAATCATATATAAAAAGGAAAGTTGTAATATTTTATTAATTGTGAATAGATATATCAATCACTTCTATATCTTTGTAGTTATTTACCAACAAAACATGTGACATCATGCTTGGATATTTCTACCTACTCGTGTATAATTTAGTCAAAAAAAAAAAAAAAACTTTTGATCTGAACAAATCGAGTTTCAGATTGATCACCTAGTCCAATTGACAGCCCCTGTATCCAGCTACTACTTTTTTTTTTTTTTTAAGTTTACACAATTCAAGGAGAAATTGAGCCTGTTCTATAGTCATATTATGCACTGGGAATAAGAAAAAATTTATGAAATGAGAGACTATTAGTTGAGTTAATTCATTATGAAGTTAATACTTAGCAAATTAACTGTTTTTTCTTTTTAAAGTTGACAATAATTAGGATTCAAATTCGACACATTTAATTTTATAGACAACTCCCATATTATGCACATTTTTTTTCTTCTTACAAACGTGAAACAATTTTGCACGGTGCATGCACCAAATCCATCTAAAAATTCCTTAATGCCTACAGATAATTTCGGCCAGATTCGTCCAAAAAAAGGATGATCTCATGGTGGAAGGTCCATGATACTATTGAGAGGATGATCATATGATAATAATTTCCATATATGAATACATTCACCTGAATGTGACAGTGTTAGATTGCTTCCAATCTAGCCTCCTCTCGAAGAGTTTTATTTTTCAATAATGCAAATTTAAAACAAAAACAATAATTTTGTTTCAAATTTCACTTATAGTTAATTACTCTTTTTTTTTTCTATTGGGCCCAAAAATAATAATAATAAAATAAAATATTGTGAATGTTTTGACATACTCGCTGCATTTGTCCTTGTAGAAAGATCAAATTGAACAACTGACCCAACCATACGTAAAATGAAATGCAATTTTTTTGTTAAATAATTTTGTTGAGCTTGCTCTTACGGGGGATTGTGGTCCCTCCTTTATTTTTTGGGAAAAAAAAAAGATCATATCTTTCTTCTTTTAAACCACGAGACCACTTTATATATATATATATATATATATCTGTTTTTTTCTTTTTTGGTTATTTTAAAATTTAAACTAACTGTCTTTGGATATTATAAATTTACCCTATTTTTTTTTTCCCAATATTCATACTGGGTGTTAATTATTCTAAGAAACAATATTACTTAAAATGCATGAAACATATTCATTTGATAAAATTTCTTGATTCTATATATTACTCGGTATCTCTATTTGTTATTTTTTTAAACAATGCATAATGAGAAAAAATGTATATAATTAAGTCTATCAACAAGTTAAACTAATCCAATCTGAATTTGTAACCATAATATTTAACTCAATTTTAAACATAATTTATTTAAAATTTTAGGTCTTATTTCATGATGCAAAATTTATTATGAGTTTTGGTAAAAAAAAATAAAAAAAAAATAAAAAAAGAGACAATGAAGCTTCTTTAAAAGTGATTAAAAAGAAAAAAGAAATCATATCATTATTTTCGCGAACTTTTGAATAAAATTTAAAAAAAAAAAAGAAGGAAAAAAAAAAAGCTGAATTTGCCACTTTATTAATATTAACGACGCTGATAAGCCGGGGACCCTGCCACCTACGTGGCCAGGTCTTTACGAGGTCAGGAGCCATCAGGCTAGTCAGCTTCTGCAACTCCGAAGCTGACAAGAGCTCTTATTGGAGCAAGCTCAATATAATTTTCATTTTTTTTTAAAAAAAAGAAATATTGTTAAAAAAAATAAAATCAGATCTCGTTGCGCAAATTGTGTGTCAATTGAAAAATTGGACCTTACTTACTGCATTGACTTAAGTAGTCAGTCACACTATTTTGGTAAGGGAACGGTAATATAAACACAAGATCTTATAAATATAAATAGATTCAAATTAATTTTATATTATATTTATGTGATTTGCATTCGTAAGGACCTTTGGGGGGGGGGTTTAATAGTTTTTTAAATAAATTATTTCAAGAATTCATTTTTAATTCAGATTATTATTATTATTATTATTATTCTTTATAAAAGAAAAAGTCACCTGAAGAAGTGCACCTATCCGTACAATATGACGTGGTTGGTTCAGATTTTCCTGCGCATCTCTTTTGGTCTCTGCAGTCATCATCGTCGTTAAGAAAGTGTGGTTGTCAATCAGAGTGGAAATTTTGTGGAAAAGGAAGCTTCATTGGGTGCAGACTATATATGGTGCATGACATTGACACTTACACAATCAACCGATTGATTATTATTATTATTATTATTATTATTATTATTATTATTATTATTATTATTATTATTATTATTATTATTATTATTATTATTAATTTTCCATCGTTAATTCTTGCAGAAAACAAAACTTCTACATCAGTCGATAGGTGGCGATTGATGAATCGTTCTGTCTCTTGTTAATTTAAATCTCGATACTGTTCGCTGGCTTTAATAATTGTTAATCCTATCATATTTGATGTTTTATATGGGCTAGCACATGTCTTCTTTTTTTTCAAGTTTTAATTAATTAAATTTAACTGAAATTCCAAAATCAAGAATTTGGACACTAGACACCGCATTAATTTTATAACACATTTAAAAGTTTATTCTACGGAAAAATTATTTATGCACACAGAGTCTATGGATATAAAATTATTCTGTGTTTCTAGAGGAATCCTCTGCCCTATGATGCTTTGCTGGAAAACAAAGCATGGGGTTGTTGGAATATGTTGCATTTTCACATACATTTTCATGAATATCATAATGTGAGATCAAAAGAGAGATATATGATGTAATGTTTGTAGTACAATTCTCATAAATAGACCACATAAAGTGGAGAGAGAGAGAGAGAGAGAGATGTTGGAGCTGGTATTTTTACCAAGATCAAAGAAAGAACTCCACACTCCACAGTGTGATTTACCCAATAGAACTGGCTCACCATTTGGCTAGCCAGTTGGTCGTTTTGCTAAAATTCTATAAAGATATAATTGAGTCATGGAAGGTCAAGAGCATGCCACATGCTCCTTGACATTTTAGCCACTATGATGCCTTCCCCCCCCCCCCCCCCCCCCCAAACCCCTCTTGTTCTCTCCCCGCACCATTGTTGCTTCGCAACCCAATTCTGTGAGTGATGGATCTATTTCTTCATATGATAGCAAAACAACTTTCCAGGTCTGATGCAAGATCTTACCTTTCTTTCTTTCTTTATTTCTTTTAAATATATATATATATATATATATATATATA
This sequence comes from Kandelia obovata, assembly GCA_021464305.1. Lineage (NCBI taxonomy): Eukaryota > Viridiplantae > Streptophyta > Magnoliopsida > Malpighiales > Rhizophoraceae > Kandelia > Kandelia obovata. Next base: position 4,933,915 of record CM038487.1, read on the forward strand.
TAAGAGATATTGTCACACAATCTCATGAGAAAAAATTACATTAAGTTTAAATTATATATTACGTCACACTATATAAAATTTATAAAATATTAATATTTATAATATTTAGTAAGATTTATTAATTATTCTTACATTTATATGATAATCATATGTTACTACTATACTTCTTTAACCATTTGAATTAAATTAATCTTAACTTTTAATTAAGTATTTTGATGTATGCACCATAAAATATTCATCAATTTTTTTTGTTATCACGCTCACTTGGTTTTATATATCAACCCTAGGTTGGGGCTAGTGGGCAATTGCTCCCCGGAGGTTTTTAAATTTGTTACATCAAGTTTTCTCCTTTCTCCTGTAAATTTATCCTTTTATCTAGTAATATAAAAGACTTGCAAGTAATAACTTCTTGCAACCTGGTCCCTATTTTCGAACCCTCACCAATTAAAGTGACAATCATTTGCAATTTTATCACTACAATAAATTCATAATTATGCATCTTTTTTTTTATCTCCTTTTTATATACATTACTACATTTTTAAATGACAACTTATGCTAATATGTAATTATTTTATCACATCAATGTACATGTGTATCTATCTATATATATATATAATGCACAAATGTCATTATAACTGAAAAAATTGAAATAATTACTAAAGATATTAATTTGTATCACTATAACTATCAAAAAAAAAAATTAATAACACAAACGTGTGTGTATATATATATATATATTATGAAATAGATTACAATAAATTTTAATTAAAAGAATACTCAAATCATTTATTTTGAATTTTAATTATAATTAAAGTTATTTAATAAAAAATAAAATAATTACCTATTAAAAGATATCTTAATAGTTAAAATTTTATAATTTTATTTTTAAAATTTTATAGTCTAATCTAAACAATCGGGAACATAAAATTTATAATAATAAAAAAATTATTTTTTTACGTAATTTTAAAGAGAAATAAAAAGAATTATTTTGTACACAATGAAGTGAATCAATGTGGTTTTTAATTAAAAAAATGGAATAGTGGGTGAGGTAGAGAGTGACGTGGGTGATGATGTGGCAAATGGGTTAAGAGAGAGAGAGAGAGAGAGAGAGAGAGAGAGAGAGAGAGAAGGAGGGAGTCACATGGGAAGCACGTGAAAGGTTTGAGAAGGGTGTGATAATGAGAGTGTACGGGAGATGTCTATGGACCGACCACCTATAACTGTCTTGTCTCACTCCCCCGTGGCCAACTGAGAATCTGACTCAGACCCCCCCCCCCGCCCTTTTCAAGTTTTTTTTTTTTTTAACTTATTATCATTCAATTATATAGCAAATTTAAAGAAAAAGGAAAAAAATCTATTATGAATTAAAACTTTCAAAGATTTTACTTTTTAGCTTTGACAATGAGAAGGCAAAACAACAACAAAAAAAAGAAAGAAAAAAAAATCCAATATCCAACCAAATTGTGATGGCTGTTAAAGTGATTTTTAAGAAGGTTTATTTTTATTTTTATTTTTTTTGAGCTGAGAGAAAATTTTTATTGCATGACCCGAGTTTTGTGTGGATGATGTGATGTTATTATAATTATTTTTTATATTTTTTTAAATTTTTATTATTAATTTATAATTATATATTAAATAATCAAAAATATATAATCAGTAATTAAAAAAAATGTGATGTGAAATTTTTTTTTTTGTTGCTCAATCCAACTGTCATAAACCATCACAATCGAATGGCTCAAACTGCTAATAAGAATCCAAAGTCAACTCACATAATTTTCATCTTCAAAACTCTTAGAATTAGATGATGGGTTCTGTAATTAACAAGTCTAGACTGGGCTTTGATACATTGATTTTAGATTTTTATTTATTATTAAATTTAGTATCACTCATTATATTTTAAATAATTATATGTAAGATATAGAGTAATTTTTCAATAGGAGACTGAATCATCATCCCGAAAAAAGCTTCAATTACCCTTTCCCAGAAATAATTCTCAACAATAAATCTTCATGGATTTTATTTTATTTTATTTTTATTCCTTTTTTGGACTCCTTAGGCTCTCAAAGTCTTTTCTTTGATCGGATGAAAATTCAAAGGAATAACGTGAGGAATGTAATTACCAATTAAACTATGCTTTCACTCAATTTTAATGGCCCTAATGTTAGATATATGCCATTCATGTCGTTATCCCGTTAGAGATTTCATCCAAGGATTCATCGTAGAAAAATTAGGGGTTGCAAGTTCAATTGTGAGATTTACATGGAAACGAGAAATTTCTCATCATCAAGGAGCTTTGATTCAGTGCAATTTTAGTCGGCTTGATAACTAAAGGGTTTGATTTTGAACCCCACCTAGAGTTCATTGACGATAAAAATATGTGTGTGTGTGTGAGTGTGTGTGTGAGAGAGAGAGAGAGAGAGAGAGAGAGTTCTTTTGATGCAGAATAAACACAAGTAAAGTAAAGTGACATTTATTATAAAGGTGGTTGCACATTTTAAGTCGTAAACATGCATAGCAAGACAACAGCATTTTTTTGTAATTTTGCGCCAGACACGCGTGAGGAAATATACTTAAAATCACGCTATGACCCTTGAACTGAAAAAATGGTGCACGCTCAGGCAGCCCGTACGGAGGGTCTGCACATTTGTGACCACTGGATAACACTGACCAATTTAATAAATGATCCAATGGGCAGGCAATATGTGACCTTTAAATGTCCTCTCCATTGATGTCTTACAACTTGCACAGACGCTGGTTGATGTTAAAAGCTTAAAATTCTAGCCATAAATCTTCTTTGCAGTTTGGCCCATGATGTAACCCGAAAAGAAGGTGCTTACGTTTTGCTGACTGTCGAATGCATTCTTCGAAGCATATGTTCTATGTTCCTTGTGTTCCACCATTGATAGTACTTTTATTTTAACCAAATAAAAAATATATTTTACAAATATATTAATCACCTTGTGTTATAAACACGGGTCAAAATTTTTACTTATTAATTTTATCATTCAATTTTTTTTATAAAAAAATTATCATTTAAATATTATTAAAATTAAATAATTTTTATATTAATTTTAATATTAATAAATTTAAAATTTAACACTACATATATAATATAAATTTTTATTTTATATCTCATCAAAAACAATAAATAAATCTTAGAGTAAGAGGGGGGGTTTTTTTTTTCCAATCAAGATATTGATTAGGCTCTTTTAGTGATTTGGTTAAACTTGTTACCTCTCTCTCTCTCTCTCTCTCTCTCTCTCTCTCTCTCTCATTGTCTTTAGGGTAATACCTGTCTCTTATACACATCTATATGTGTATAAGAGACAGCTCTCTCTCTCTCTCTCTCTCTCTCTCTCTCTCTCTCTCTCATGGTCTTTAGGGTAATACTATGTTTCTTGCCTCAATAAATATTAAGTTGGTCCCTAGATGATGTTGAGAGTGAAATCTCTTGCATCATTCTGGATACATTCAAGATTTTGCTTGGGGTCTTTCTAATAAAAATCAAACTCTGTTGACAAAGAAAGAGTTAATCTTCTTTACTTGGGGTTCCTAGATGATGTTGAGTCTTTCTAAGATTTTACTTATTTTCGTAGGGACTACCTTTGTTTAGGCTTTCTTAATCACGTCTCTTAAGTATTCTAGGATTTCCAACATGATAATCTACGACGAGTGTGCTGCAAACAAGTTGATTTTATTTTATTTTTTTGTTTACTCACATAGTGCCAGCCCTAGCTTGTGTACTATATATACTAATTCACCTCCCAAAGATTTAAATCAAAAAAATTTGATAACAACACATTAGTTATGTATTAATATGACGTAATTTAGTAAAAAATTTATTGAATTCAAAAAATAAAATTAACATATTAGCTCAATTTAATTGCATATATTTTTTTTATATTCATAAATAGAAGAATCTCTACCCTCACAATTTTAGGCAGATAAACTTTGGACCAACCTACTGAGTCAGTGAGTTAGCTAGGTTGGCTTTGGTTTTGTCATCCAAGCTTGACCAAGCATCACCTGGCTGCCCCTGTTAATTAGGATTTTCTGCGCTATTGATGGAATTGAATTACAGAGAGAGAGAGAGAGAGAGAGCTGAGTGATTGCAACTCAGAGTTCGAGGTTGGTCCTCGATCCTCCTTCCACCCTAATAATTGCACAAAAAGTCATTTGATGACAACAAAAAATTTCTCAATGACCACCAAATGTATGGTCCCTATTCTTCCTTTATATGGGTGGGGATGCTTTGGAGCTTTGTGTCAAAGCAAAATATGGCGTTAACATAGTTGGCATCAAAAGGCCTTCATATCCTCAAATCCCAAAAAGCAAACGTGGCCCAATGTCTGCTTTACGTTGAACCTATGAAACCTAGGATCTTAAGGGCCGAGTTATATCAAAACCCCTCACTAAGTCCCAAATGGTAAAGCCTGCTTACGAGTTCTGTGGGCTACCTTGTTCATTTTTTCCATCCAAAATTGGCCTTTCTTTGCTCGATCGACATGAATTGTTCAATATTTGGTAACTTGATAGGAACTTAAGAACCAAAAGAAAAACCCAAAACGTTACCTCTCTCTCTCTCTCTCTCTCTCTCTCTCTCTCTCTCTCTCTCTCTCTCTCTCTCTCTCTCTCTCACAAGTTTCCTCTTCTCTTAACTAATTCATTTTATGTCTTTTTAAGGAAATCTTGTAATTATAAACTTAAATTTTTATTTTTAAAATTTTAATCTTATAAAAAAAATATATAAAAACTTATGCTTATTGTATTAGTAAACTAAAAAAAAATTCTCTTTTTTTTTTTTCTTTGAGTTTCAAAGAATATCCTCTCCTATAAATTGGAATTTAGTTATGTATGTGTGAGGGTCAAGATTGTTCAATTAAGAAAATACCAATTGTTATATGTTTTAAATGTTATGTAGGTAGAATAAGCAATGTTATATATTACTTTTTAATTTTTTTTTAATGTATGAATCAAGAAATAGTTAAGGTACTTTGTACTCAAATTTATTTAATGTAAAAAGGTAGAAAAAATAATGAGGTTTGATCTCCTAACTTTTTTTTTTTTAATCTAAAAATTTAGTGGTCACTTAAACTATCTTAACCGGGCATGTTTGTATCTCTTCAATTCGAAGTCATGAACTTTAAATAAATGATCAAGTTTTTAACCGTCAAACTAAAAGTAATTATTATCAAAAGTTAACATAATTTTTATAAATATCTATAATTCGTTGTACATTTTCTTTTTTCTCTTAAATCTTTTATCATTCTATTTAAAATTTTATTTTTTAATATTAATATAAAAATATTATAAATAATTAAAAAATAATTTTTAAAATACACCAATTTATTAAGAGTTTAATTTGAGTAGTATAAGTTATAATTAACTGTAATTATGATTTATTTTATAATAGAAAAAAAATTCGCATAAATTTCTGTTATAAAATTGTGAGAATAAATTTTATTTTAAAAAAAAGTTACGTTTAATACACAATTTGAAATAATTTTCCTTCCATTTTTAGAATATTCACGACATCTCCGTCACCATTTATGTTTACGGGGTACTTCAATTTCTCCAAATATCTGACGGGACTTGCTTGATTTCGGCTGTGTTTGCTTTGTTCTGTTGCTGATAGTGGAAACTTATGCTCCAAATTTAAAGTCTTCTTTTTATTGGCCCGTGCACCAAGGAGCTGTCGATCGGGAGCTGAACGTCAAGAATGTTGCCTGCCCTGATCAATCAGGTGAGTCTCTTCTTCTTCCAAGACAAACAAAAAAAAAAGAAAAAATGTGGACTTTCTTATGAGGTTTTGTATGCTAGGAAACTCTTTTATATATATACATAATGTTAAGAAATCTACAGGATTGTAAGATATAAAACGAAAAAAAGTGGATGGTACCCGCCATTACCGCCAAAGCAAAATTGTACATTAATGAAAGGACAAGTTTTGTAGACGAATATTTAAACTGATTTATTGTTTTGAAGGAACCCCAAATCCATAATCTTTGTCATGAAAACTAACAACGTTTAGTGGTGCTTTAGGTATAATTTTGTTGGTTGTTCAGTATTAGTGGTTTAACTTTGTGATGCCAGTTTTTGGCGTTGCATGTGCTTGTACATGATACTTACTTAGGTTTGGCATTTTCCTTGCGTTTCATCTTTTTCGGGGTTCTTTGGTTTTTGTGTTGCTTCCTCTTGTTGATTCATAAGTCCAGGAAAGATTCGTTCTTTGACTGTTGCATGAACGAAGGCAAACGTAGATCAAAACGATATATGATAATATGAATGTGATCTATGCGATATTTTAAGTAAAGGAAGTCACTACGTAAGTATACAATTTTGATGATACAAAGAATTATGTACAACATGTATAAAATGATATTTGTATATATATTTCTTTCTACCAATTGGACTAACTATTTTTGATACCCTCTATCCACACCAGTGACTTATTTCATAACCAGGGAAGTGTCCATCACAACGATGATAAAATTTGAATCAGGATGTTACTTGTAAAACTAGATTTCACTAGAGAAGAGGGAGAGAGAAAGAATGCTGAGACTGTTATCTATGCTGTGATTTTCCAAATGCAGAGCCATACATTATTTTAATTGCAGGTGAATATTTTGCTTAAGGGTCGTTCATAAGATTGCATATACTTTTGCAGCGACAGCGACACAGTATCATAAGTCACTCACAATTCTCAACAAGAATGCTTTTGTTTATCAGAAATACACAATGGGATAAAAATAATATCTGATGATGTACCAAAATGAATCATAGTAGTAATTTTACAGCTGATGACTATAAGCTAGTTGCATTCTTTCACCATTTAATGCAGCCTAGTAGCATAGATTCTGAACCGGAAGCCTAGAGATGATTAGAGCAAAATTAGCAGTTTAGCTTTCCGGTACCACCACAAGTGATACAAGATCGAGATGAGGAGCATTTTGTACAGTAACTCCACTTCTTTGGAAGCCTGACATAAAATCAATTCTTAGCATCATGCCAGTTCAATGCCCGAGGGAGTGAGTGAGTTTGGGAATGTTTGTGGTTTGTTCTATATGCACCTCTGTGTGTGTGAGCGAGAGAGTAAAAATTTACCCTGCTGTATATCGAGTAGCCATATTCTTTGCACTTTTCCTTGCTCTTTCAGCATTTTCTTCTGATAGTTTCTTAAGCACAAATCCTTCCCCATTGCATTCAGAACATATGCCAGAACCACTACAATCTTCGCATACTTTAAATGGAATCTGAAATATTATGTCAATTAGATGATTCAACAGGCAGATAAACAAGCAAACGATGCATCAGTTGAAAGAGTGGATTCTGCAGTTTTGTGTGCTCCTGCACCTCTTGATTTTAAAAATGAAACTGAACCATCTAACATATTCCATGTGTTCTTCTGCTTCCATGGAATTTCTGTAAAGAAAAGGCAATAAGGACAATGAAAAGTGAAAAGTGTTTTAAAGAAAATTCCAGTGAGGGTTAATTGAAATTAAATGGTTTGAGAGCCGAGTCAATATTAATAAAGCTCGTGCCAAATATGAAAAGAAAGAGTCACAAAGTTCAAGCATTTTTTGTTAATTAACCCTTTATAGTGGAGTACCTTGAGTTTCATGTTGCTTATATCCAATCAACGATGATAACTACCAAATTGAAGAATTCTCTGTATTGATTTAAATTCAATATGCACCTCATTTTCCTCAGAGACTTTAGTTCTTCCCACCAGAAAAGAAGCTGCTGCACCCACAACAATGGCAGCAATTGCCACAGAAGCTGCTGTTTCTGGTAATGCACAGGATGCTGTGAACTTTTTTCTCATTTTTTTTCCTACACTCGAATCAGTAGAGGAACAACCCCAGTATGCTGTGACCTTTGGGCCTGGACTCCCTAAGTGCTTCACTGCTTCACAGAATAAAAGGTAACAAAATGGGCAAGCTATAACCATTGAAAAATTATGAATATCATCTTTTAGAATGATTCATTTAAAGGAACCCAGTTAAATTTTGGATTAAGGCTTTGTTATTGTCCTTATGTGAGTTTTTAGAATACTGACAAGAGCCAAACATTGTGTGGTCTCACAAACTCTTCTTTCTCAAACAAACTACAACAGAAGTAGTTTGTTTTTTTTTTTTTTTCCTCTGACCAACAAATATAATATTAAAGCAAATTTGAATAAAAAAATAAAAAATCAGAATGAAGTAATTACAGCGACTACTATAGATCAAATTTTTGTGCACAGACAAAGGATCATTGCGAACTGAAGACGGATAATAGCAGTTAATAAACTTCAGCAACCTTTCACTTTAAAAAAGGGTTTTTGCTCATACCTACTGAACAAGTGTGGCTGAGATATTCTCATGGTAAACTAAATTGTATGAAAATAGCTTAATTCCAGTAGAGACTGGAAACATGAAGCTCTCCTACAGACAAGAGTTTTTGGTAGCTAAAGAAAGTGAAAAGTGTTCATTACTTGAAATGTTGGTATAAAATGAAGATAATTTGTGCAATATCCTTGTCCTACTAGTCCGGTAGACGATACATTGCATTAATCAATTTTCTATAGTCAAATCTTAGGCTGAGAAAAGCAACCTATATCATTATGCAAGCAAACAGGGTAAGCACATAGTCGATTTGATTCTTCCTTTTCTTTTGCTCAGCATCCAGCCATTATAGGATAAAAATCTTCTGAGTTATCTAGTTCTAAAATAGTGGCTCTTAAAGGAGCAGAAAAAAGATTGTTTTCTGGTTTACTGAAACATAGCCATTACTAGAATCACCACAGATGAGCGAAATTTTTAACTGGAAAAATCTTAAAGCACCTCACATTGGAAGAGTGAATCTCCATGTGACAAGAGGTTTACTCCATTGCAACCTAAGCATCACAGATGTGTTTCATGGGAACAAACTTTTTGTGAAACAAAGGTAAGGTTGTCACATCTCAGCCTAATCCCACAGCATGGAAGTCTCATTTTTTAATATTGAAGCACCTCAAACTATAAGAAAGGGCATTGTCCCCTTTTCAATTATTAAAAAATCTCGTTATTTCTCAATATAAGATAAGCTTCAATTCTGGAACACAAATAGCAGGGCCATTATCTTCAGTCCTAAAAAGACAACAATGTGGCAACCCTCACCAAAATTTCTGCACAAGCAATAACCTCTGAATCCAGAAAAATTGAAGAAAGCCGTCCAACCAACTCAAATTAGGAAGCCTCGTTGAAACCATGCACGTAATACATCACCGACACTTGTCCAATTTTCACATTTCGGAATACCCCCCAACACCCACAACAACTAAAGGAATGCAGTGCAAGCATTTCATGTTCAGTAAATTCAGGAGACAGTAACAGTTAACCAAGAATTCGCATCCCGCGTCATTCAACACACTCAAAAGGAATATACCCATTTCATCCCATCCAACTACCAAATACCAGGACCGACATTCAAAGACTCAACATTGATTCCATTGTCCAACTTTACGTTTTCGCCTTAACAACAGCAGCAACTCTTATAGGTTTAACTAAGGCACACCCCCTTCCCCCTCCATTGAAAAAAATGACCTGGCTTCGAATAGAAGAGATCCCACGTAAAAATGACCACGAAAATACATGCTCAAGAATTGAAAACCACACCCAATAAAACCCTCGATGGGGCCATGGTTAATAAGCATTTTCTCTTAGTTGATTTTGGTTTTACACTTTTCAACTACCCCATTAAGTTAAACAGCAACTAGGCTGTTGTAATGGCAAAACAATAGATGTAGATATACACAAACCAGAGAAACTTCAATTCTTTCTACGGAGAATAAAAGAGAGACCAAAAACTCGCTTAACTTACTTCTAAAACAGGAAGCAAATCTTAGGTTGTGTGCTGCCAGCTCCATCTTACGTCTTGCACTTTGGTCTGAGCAGCAGAACCAAGTGCCTCCCTATTGTCTGAGCACAAATTTTTTCTCATCTTGGTTGTCTGGCCCTTTTTCCAGATTAGCCACCCGGTGGTGCAAAGTATATCAAAAATGCCACCGATTTTGCATTGGCTACGTTGGGGATGATCTGAAATTGACTGGATGAAAGGATGTGAATTATTACCAACCTAATCTGATTACTTGTAAATTGGTCTGTCATCTCATGCTGAACAAAAGAAAAAAAAAAGAAGAAGAAAAAACATTCCAATAAATCTCATCCAATTAGTATCCATCATTTGTAAAGGTTAAAGGCCAACTTATACATCTGTTGAAATTAACAAGCTAGAAATTTATTTTTTCTTACCAAATTCTAAAATTTCATTGAACATACATACATACATATATATATATATATATATATATATAGATGTCTCTGATTTCTCTCACCCAATAATAACCTTAACTTGGCCCGTTCAAATTGTATCAAACCTTGAAGTTAGAGGTTAGCGTAAAACTAGTCAAACCCTTACCATTGTAATAGGCCAGCGCAAGTAATTGTTACCCTACCTTTTATATAAATTCACTGCAAGACACCAGAGAAGGATGTTATGTCCGGAGAAATGTTAGCAAAAAGAAGAGGACCTTAGCATAAGGGCTGGACAACCTGCAGGTGCACAGAATTGAATTTTTGATTTGTTGAAGCATCAACTCACTCTTTAATTAAGTGTTTATTACCAGATGATGTCTCACAACTATTGGAATTGTTCATTTTTGGTACGAAATTATTGGAAAAAACTTAAAGATTCGGACCTTTTCTTTGTGTCCATTTTTCTGAATGTTTCAAGAACTGCCGAATAAACTACTCTCCCACTTCTTGTTCTGAAAAATGGAAGGAAACATCCATTGCGAAGCTATACAAAGAAGTATACAAGTTAAAGCAAGCGAAAATGTTTAGTCTAAACTCAATCCGCCTGCATGTTTGCAAACCCAACTTTTGAGATTGTTGTGTCAATTAGGATCAAGAAAGTATAATACAAGTTTGTATTTGCTATGCGTCAAATTTTTATGTGGTTTTGATAGTTAAAGTTGACTTTTGCAATAAATGAGTATCACGTGCAGAACCTCGAACAGAAGCTTGAAGTCACAACCCCATGTCCGGTAGGCATCACAATGACACCAACAAAAGTTGTTGGCCCAATTTTGAATCTTGTTTGTTCAGTTGTTGCATTAAATGGAAGCCTTCGTATTGGCGGTGTCTTTTTCTATTTTTAGGTTGTAGACCATCCCCAATTCATATTCTGCTGAAATTAGCGCGCGCACGCACTGTCTCACAATTGCAAACAAGCGTCCAATTGCCCCTCAACTGTTCATGTCCATGATTCCATGAGGTCGGTGACTAGTTGAGATACACGAGATCCATCATATACATAAGGTCTTTTCAATGAAACAGTAGCACTTTTTTTCTTTTTTCCCTATCATTGTCATTATTGCCAAAAGCAAGAACAATTAGACCAGTGGACTCAGTGAACCACTGTAACACATTTTCAAATTCATCAGTTCACTTTATGAAAGATGAAAGGAGTTGAATTAAACTCATTTACCAATTTCGAGTAAAATCTGAAACGCCACCCCTCTGTGGCAGCTCTCACCTGTGCTTCCAGGAATGTAGACCGGGAGGATTCAAACTTGAGATCATGTGTTTATCCCACATAATTTCCAAGTTCTCCCATAATCAATGTAATTTTTTCTGGGGTGGAATGGATTAAGTTTAAGTCCCTTGTTCGCATTTTTCTTTTCCCAATCATCAACATTCACATCTTTTGTTAGGTTTGGAGAGGCAAAAGGTAGAGATAATTATATGTGTAGGTGCAATAAGGATAACTCACGGGCATCTCCTCATCTATTTCGCAGTGAAGAAAGAGAACCCACCTCAACAACTCACTAGCACCACCACACCATCAAAAAGTAATGCCTCCATTGCCTAGCAATGAGCTGTGTAACCTCTGCTTTTTGCTTCAGCAACTCACGAGTCTATTTAAGTCCCTTTCCGCACACTTCACTCTCATCTCCCATAAAACCCCTTCTAAGCCTCCCTCCCATTCATAAACAGATCAGAACACGAAAACCTATAGAAAAATGCCTAGTTCAATAGTTTATACCTGGCTTATGTATCTCCTGGTAGTATCGTCATTAGACTTCAACATGGCTGGACGTGAAATCCCCTCGAGTGGTCCGAGCACAATGGGGTCTATAAGTTTACAACGGGGAGCTTTTGTGAAATTGAAGCCACAGCTGATTCACAAGCCACCAGTTCACGGCGGCAGGGAAGCAATCAAGAACTGCATGCCAAAAGGGTTTAGACATACGTCGGCTCCAAGTAGATACGCAAACTACCAGCCGCTTGGCTCATGTTCTACAGGGCACCCTAAGCCTTGATTGTATGCGGTAATGAATTGAAGACATTTTTGAGTAACTTTACCTAATACGCGTGTGTGTGCGTTGTGTGTGTGTGTTCCATATACTGTGTGTTCAAGAAGGTGTGTGTGTGTGTTCCATATACTGTGTGTTCAAGAGATTGAAGAGCAGTCAGGATGGAAGGATATGGAAATGTTGTCTTAACATATTTTTTTTTTATTTTGAGTATGCTTGAGGTGTGTACGAGAAGAATATTTGTGCTAGTTGATTCCACTAAAGTTGTTCGAAAACTGCCCAACCAGCAGCTTAATCCGAGCTGCCAAAAACTAACTAGTTGTGACATATAATCGGAGATGTTCAAGAGCATCAATTCAAGGTTGAAAAGGCAAATCTTGAACAGTTGGTTGTCCTAAAAGTATTGTGTAGAATAGAAGCCATGAAACTACTGAGCTTAAATAAAACTAAAATTAAAGGGCAAATCCATAGACAGTAAATAGCATTGTAGACATTAGTCCACCTGTTAAAGCTGCCAAACTCAATACCAAAAGTTGTAACTCTGTTCCTGCACAACAACCACTTGCCCCATTTTGATTCAAAGCTACAAATGCCAGAAGTTGAAAATAAGATGAGCATAAAAGAAACTTAACTATACAGATCATCTCCTTCAGCATCACCAGCTGAGGTGGAGAATGGATCAGATGCACCCGCTCTACTTCCTGTTTCTGGAAACCTAAATTCAGTACCGATTCCCCTTGACTGCTGCAAGGTCTGAGCAAACGCCTGGTATTTGCGTATGTCAGCATCACTGACACTCCTGCGGGCGTACTTCATGGACTCCTCAAAATGAACTGCCTTGATTTCTGCCACTTCTTCTTCACCATCCTCATCCATTGCCTCAGGATTCTTCCTTCCCCTCCTCTCCTTTTCAATGTCCTGCGACAATTTCAGTGTCATTCATTATGAGATTCTGTCCACAATTCCAGTAATTTAAAACACCAGAGTCTAGAAAGCTAGCTACAATTTTAAAAGAATTTGTGAGAAGATTAATTTGGATGATAAGTGATGCAACTAAAATTCCAAATATGCTTACTATGATCTATGCAGAGTCACAAAGTCAATCATCAGAATATATCTTTCACATGTATTTGCACGCAAGTAACAAAAAGCTAAATCAACAGACATATAGGAGAGAAGCATACCTTCTCTATGTTCTCCCTTATAGCATACTTGCATGCTCGTTGGCATATTTCAGTAATATCAGCTCCACTGAAGCCCTGAGTATACCTGGCCAATGCCCTCAAATCGACATCTTTACAGACGGGTGATTTCCTCAAGCTTGCTTTGAAAATTTGGTGACGTGACTCCTCATCTGGCAGAGGGATGTATATCAATTGGTCGAGTCGGCCAGGCCGTAAAAGTGCTGGGTCAATTATGTCAGGTCTGTTGGTAGCCCCAATTATGAAAACAGTCTTCTTTGCTGTCATGCCATCCATTTCGGTAAGAAGTTGGTTCAGAACACGATCAGCTGCACCACCTGCATCTCCAATGCTACTTCCTCTCTGTAACATTAGAAATGGTTAGATATCAGCTGAAAACCACTAAGTCACAGAAACCATAAAACATTGCACAGACAAGATTTGAACAGTGCCAGCCTACATGACAGGAGCAATTTAGTAAAGTTAAAAGGAATACAATCTAAACAAGCATGTCAGACAGTGTTTACTTATTGTAATTTAATATCAGAAGTAGTAATATATCCCATTAGGATTGAAATAGATGAAATATTGAACTAAAAACCTTGATGCAACAAAGAAACCACCTGGGTAGCAATGGAGTCAAGTTCGTCAAAGAAAAGGACACATGGAGCAGATTGGCGGGCCTTGTCAAAAATTTCTCGAACATTAGCTTCACTCTCACCAAACCACATTGTGAGTAGCTCAGGGCCTTTGACACTAATGAAGTTCGCTTGACATTCATTTGCAATTGCCTTAGCCAGTAGAGTTTTCCCACATCCTGGAGGGCCGTAGAACAGGACCCCCTTTGAAGGTGACATACCAAACTTTTCAAACTTCTCTGGATGCTCAACAGGATACTGAACAGTCTGTAAAGACAAAGAAAATTTAAATTAAAAAATTCAGCTAAAAAAAAGTTAAAAATTAGTCTGCACCAGTTCCATAGATCAGTATACCTCTTGAAGCTCCCGCTTAACATTCTCAAGGCCACCAATGTCCTCCCAGCTGACATTAGGTACTTCCACAACCTGCCACAATAGAAATCAAGTAACTACTTTACCATTTAGAATCATCAGCTCCAACATGCGGAGAAATATACACCAAATATTGAGAAATTCCCCATAAAATACTCACTGTTTCGAGCAAAGCAGATGGGTTGCTTGTTCCAAGAGCAGTCCGAAAGTGTTCATTTGTAACAGCCATGGAATTGAGGATCTCAGCATCAATGGTTTCATCCTCCAAATCAATCACATCCATTTTCTCTCTGATGCACTGAAGAGCAGCTTCAGTGCACAAAGCAGCAAGGTCAGCACCAACATAGCCATGAGTGTCTTTTGCAATCCTCTCTAGATCAACCTGCATATCAGAAACCAACACTGTCAAATCATTGGCCCTAGGGCCACCAGGACCATAATAAGAATATCCAGCCTGTTTAGCCACCTACATTCTCTAACTAATAAGCTAAGGAAAAGTTGATCATAACCCAAAGAACTAGAAAGGCATTCTAGCTGATGTACATAAAGTCCAAGTAAATACATGGACCCAAAACAAATGAAATCTGCTCAACATTCATCTATTTGGAACATTCAGACATTGGAAGAATAAGAAGAGGATAATGGCCGCAAGTTGGAAAGCAGACTTACATCGTCAGAAAGCTTCATATTCTTGGTATGAATGCGAAGAACTTCAAGGCGCCCCACTTCATCTGGAACACCAATATCTATCTCCCTATCAAACCTTCCAAACCTTCTCAAAGCTGGATCAATACTGTTTGGACGATTTGTAGCCCCAATAACAATCACATGTGCACGGGATTTGAGTCCATCCATAAGAGTTAAAAGCTGTGAAACAATCCGCCTTTCAACTTCACCATGTGTTTTCTCACGCTTGGGAGCAATTGAATCAATTTCATCAATAAAGATGATGGCAGGAGCATTCTTCTCAGCTTCTTCAAATGCCTTCCTGAGATTGCTTTCACTCTCTCCAGCCAATTTTGACATAATTTCTGGTCCATTGATACAGAAGAAGAATGCACCAGTTTCGTTAGCAACAGCTTTTGCTATCAATGTCTTCCCAGAACCTGGTGGTCCATAAAGCAAAATTCCTTTTGGCGGTTTGACACCAATTGATTTAAAGAGTTGAGGATGCCTTAGTGGCAACTCCACTAATTCACGAATCTGAGCCATCTGCTTCCGGACACCACCAACATCATCATAACCTACTTCATCCAATCTTTCTTCATCTTCCCTCCTCACAGGTTCCCCCTCACAGAAAATTTCAGTGTCTGGGGCAACCACACAATATTCTCCTGGGTCAGTTTCAATGACCTTGAATTCCACACTTCTCATACCTCCTCTGACAAGGAAAAGGTCCCCTTTCCTTACTGGTCGATAAGCCTCCAAGAAATATGCTGCAGATATGCAACATACAATAAAAGCAGAAAATGTATTAGGGTTGAAAATACAAATTCAAATAGTTTGCCATACTAACCAAAAATAAAAGGAATATTGTCATCCAAAGTAACTATATATCCAAAGGAAAGGATAATAATAGAAGGATTTTGAAACGTTTTAGTCATAAAATAAAGAAGCCATACCCCCACATAACACACACTCTCTTATCATCATCACCCATATAACATGCTAGATATAAGAAATTGTTGGCTTGTTAACACTAGTGTTTTTTCTGTGCTAAACAACTTCCTACTATTTCAATATCCAAAGACCTAAAGAGATTTATGGGGTAACTTGAACTGGAACACAAAAGAATATATCTATAGCTCATTATTGCACATGAAAACAACTGCAGGATATTAAAAGATGTGAAGCAAACCATGAACAATCTAAAAACTATTTTCAACTGGATAATAATGTTAGCAGAGTTGCTGTATGCAAAGGAAAAATATTGAATCTCGGTGAAAAACCTCACAGGTGTCATTTCAAAAACTAAATGGCAACTGACATAATATAGGAAAAGTCAGCAACTATAATCCACTAAGGAAAATCTTAATGCATAAAAGTAGCATATAAACATGTCTTCTCATCTTTAACATCACATAAACATAGATAATCAGAGAAGAAGGGGCATAGAAACTTACGTTTTAAGTATGCATCAAAGAGAGACCCAGTAACACCTTCTATGGTATCATCAATTGGCAGTATGTGAACACGCTTTCCATACTTGACATCTGGACATTGGTGTACGGACACAACATCTCCAAGGCGAACCCTAAGATTTGACCTAACTACCTTGTTCACTCTAATCTTTGGCTGCTCACATGTTTCATCAACAAGTGCAATGCAGATTGTATCCCTCCGTTTCTTTCCCTGAAAACACAATTATTTTAATGCATACAATCAGAAAACACCAAAACACAACAGAGACACAGAGAACAAGAAACCACAGAATGTTCAAGAGCAAGAATATTGATTCCTACATCCTGAAGCACTGCAAATTTGCATCAAAGCAAATTTTTAGAGAGAGAGAGAGAGAGAGAGAGGAAAAACACTGCTGTTCACTTATAAAATCCCAATGATAGATTGACTATCAATCGAAATTCAAGCCAACATCTCTGATAGTACACAGTTTGAGGATTCGCAATTTAGATAACACTAAAATGGTTTCATTCGAGAAAATGTAATCTGGCATCTATTCTAAAGCTTATCAATAACAAAAAAGTTCCTCATGCGCCCTCTCATATCATATTTCCAACCCAGAATAATCATAACTGCGCTGCAATTACAGTAAAAAAAGTACCCAAAGTCCAATTCCACAAAGAAAATTTTTATTCAAGAGGCAAAAACCTAGCGCGCCAATTCAATTATCGTCTCAAAAATTAAACCTCAGAATTCCGCCCGAGGCCTATACGTATATGTATTACCTTGAGAAGAACGGTGTCGCCGCGGAAGAGCTGGAGCTTCTCCATGGTGTCAGGGTGCATCGAGACGACAGAGTTGTCGTCGTTGATAGCCTCGTCGACGATCAGCCTGTTCGGAGATTTCTTCTTGTCCAAAATCGCCGTCGAGAAGTCCTTCTTCCCTTCCGATTTCCTGCATAACCGCCCGATCAATTGAGATATTTACACATTTAACGCAAACAGCCAAAGGAGAGATGAGCAGTGAAGGAATTGTAGCGAGTTGACTCACGAATCGGAGGATTCAGCCTGGTGAGCCATTATCGCTTGCCTTTTTGCTTAAAGAGAAAGAGAATGACAGGAGAGAGTGGCATCTGAAGAAGCAGAAGCAGAAGCAGCAGCAGAAGGAATAGTTATTATTTATAGATGAAAAAGCGGAGCTAGTATTTGCGTTTATATAGGATTCTCTCGTGTTTTAATAAATAAAAATAAAAAATAATAATAATAAAAAGGGTTGTGTTTGGTTACGCATGCAGAAGTAGTCTTCGCTGGATGGAAATTAATACTCGGTTACCGTGTAGGATTTAACCTTTCTTTAGTTGGATTAGGTAAGCAAATTAATTTGATCTACTGCTTGAACTTTAAGTTTTACCTCAAATTAATACTTAATAATTACTAAATTATATTATGTAATTTTCTAATCTCTTGTTTAAGGGTTTGATATTTCTCTTGAATTTTAACCGTTCAATTAAGACAACTCAAAATAAGTGTATTTTATCTTTTATAAATTTCCATACCATATTTAATAAGATTTGAGTTGGGAAGATAAATGTTTAAACTTTAACATATGAGATAAAAAGAAAGGACACCAACAAAAATTTAATAAAAAAGAAAATAAATTTTGATTGAAATTTAAATTTTAAATTTTTTAATATTGGAGAATATTTTAATATTCCTAATTATTTTCCTTAGCTAATATTAGTGTTGGGATGCTCGGTGCCTGGACTTGAAAAGACGAATTTCGAAGTAGCCCAATGGCATTATACAAGCCGATTCTCTGAATCCAAGCCATAACTGGACCATACCTTTTTGTAATCGGCTTGATTTCTCCTGCGCTTCAAAACGGGAATGTCCAATGTGGTCCAGTTTAGACCCAGTTCTGGTCCAGTCCAATTAGAACCGGCGAATCCAGTCTCTTTGTTTCTTCTAATTATAATTCCCGTTTATTTTGATCTGGTTGTTTGAATTTACCTTCCCAAATAAAAGGCCAGTACTTTTTGAGAAAAATTTTAATATTTTAAAATTAATTTTTTTTTTAAAAAAAATTAAATTTTATTCTTAAAAAAAGTAGTATGAGATTTATGATAATTAAAAAAAAATTATTTCTATTATATAATTTATAATTCAATATATTTCAAAATTACTTCTATTACATAACTCATAATTTAATATATTTCTTAATAAAAAAGAAAAATAAATTAATGATATTAATTGCAAATATGTGAGTAATTGAAATTAGAAAATTATTGAGTGAAAATTAATTTTTTCTACTACATTAAAGAATTTTTATAATTATATCTATTTATTATTATTATTATTATTATTATTTTAAAATTTTACCTATTATATTAATTCTATTAATTAAATTTGATTCACATTGAACATTTTTCATTAAGTGCAATTATTTAGCAATCACTCGTTCACTTCATGACAAATGTATTTATCTTTTGTCGCTACTTTATTAAATTTGTTGAAATAATATATTTTTTTTCAAAAACTTTTTTAAAAAATTAATAAAATAAAAAATATTTTTAATATATTATAAAAGAGAAAAAAATTATAATATATTTAAAAAATATTTTTTAAAAAAATTAAAATTTATATTGTATTACAAAATTTAACAATACAATAATTAGAAAAAAAAATGTTTATTACATAATATATAAATGATTGATATGTGATTATATTTAATATGTAATAAATTTAATTAATAAAATCAATACGCAAATATGTACTGAAATATGAACCAGACAAAAACGCAACAAAGCAAAACAGAAGGAGGGTTTAAGGAAAAGCAAATATGAACGCCTGATTAAGTCATCGTGGTCCAGGCTGAGGTGGGAGAAAAAGGTGTCAAGAGAACAAAGGGAAGTGGGCAGTAACCTCAAGAAAACGACTTGTGATGAGACTGGCCCCTCGAGAATTAATAGAGCTTCCAACAATTGCCGATGGGGTCTTTTTCATTTTTAGCAGAAGCAGAACAATAAGTTGGGGAAATCATTGTCCTTCTCTAATTGGCTCAGGAGCCTCTCCTGATGTGACATATTACTTCAAATTAAATTTTAAAAAACGTAAAGCAATGCATAAACATAAAAAATAATACGTTGAAAATTTATATATAATATAAAAATTAATTATGTTGATTTAATTTTACTAGTTTTACGTCCACCGAGCATTTTCTTTTAAGAGGACAATATGTCTGTATGAAACAACATGTGATATATATATGACAAACTCTCAAATACAATCACTTCACACTAGACAATATAACGTAAGAACAGCTTTAAGTGCCATTGGGTATTGATTTCTTTGGGTGGGCTCTCTGTTTAATCTTGCTCTCTAAGTCATTGATAAATTGTGTCATATTTTCCTGGGATGATCCGCCGGGTGACAATGCATTTTCTAATGTTTTCTTCACCTCCCTGATTCTATTTCTGAATTCATCTCCCGATTTTCCACTCATCAGACGGTTAATGTTCTTGGCAGCATCCTCCTTAACGATCACCTCTCCGTCACTCAAATTGAGCCCAATCTTCCAATCATCAACCGCTAATTTCCTATTAGTAAACTGATCAGTCAAGAGAGGTAAACACAATAATGGGACTTGGCACCATATACTCTCTAGTATCGAATTCCATCCGCCATGTGTTAGGAACCCTCCAATTGCGGGGTGGGTCAGCACAGACTTTTGACTGCACCATGGTACGATGATCCCACGGTCAGCAACCTCTTCCTTGAATCCGACGGGCAATGGATCGGTGTCATCGGAGCTAACAATATCCGGCCGAAGCACCCAAAGAAAACTAACTTTGCTAAGAGACAGCCCATTTGCAATCTCTATAAGGTCCCTTTTGTTGACGTGGGCATAGCTACCGAATGAGACATACAAGACCGAGCCACGAGGCCTGGCATCCAGCCACTGGGTGCAATCTGACTCGGACCACAGGCTAGTAGCCACGCTAGCCTTGGTGAAGCCTGGAGGGAAAAGGGGTCCAATTGCGTAGTACGGCATCTTGGCTTGCAGGGCTGACAGGGTGTCAGGTTCGAATTCTTCTACTGTGTTGCATATTACAAAATCTGCATGTTTTACGTCCCCGAAGCAAGCGAAGATAACCTGATGGACAATTGTTGTTGCATATGTCTCTTGAAGGTATGACATCAGGTCCTTCGGTTCGATCGCTTTGACCCCAGGTACGTAATCAATTGTATCTTCTCGACGATCTAATCATGAAAATTTTGATGAAGATCAGGATCTTGTAAAAAATTTTCATAATCCGAGGACAAAATACAACAACAACAAAACCCTAGTAGCAAACTTAATATAGTCTGTCTGCCACAGGAATCTATTCTCATCATGCCCTTTAATTGTGCAACATATATATCATGTTTAATTTTCTTGTGCAAGAATGTGTGGCAACGTACCCTGGCACGCAAAATGACCGTTGATCCTTAGAAGATCCATGTGGTAATACAGAGTAAACACCAAAGCAGATTCAGTCCAAAAAGAAACATATAGCAAACCAAACTTCTTTGCAATCTTTGATGGCCACACAAAGAAAGTATCAGCAATCAAACAGTGAACAGCCTCTCCAGACCCTACAATCCGGGCCACCAACTCCTCTACGTGGGCCGACATCACATGCAACAGGGCTGCTACGAATTGGTCGTGGTTGAGTGACCGGTCAAACTCGACGGGAAGCCCATCGGACACGGTGGTATACCTGATGTCGAGGCCCGATTCTCGCAACCCCGCGAAGATGTCCGGCCCGATGTTGGGGTGGGCCTCCTTGGTACTGTGGTGGATACTGTGGGTGTTGACAAAGGTGATGGTGAAGCCGAGGGACGCTAGTTTAACAGCAAGCTGGACGGATGGGATTACATGGCCTTGAAGAGGGTATGCAAATAAGATGGCATGAGGCTTCTTGAGTAGGCCATCCATCCTTCTTTGGTGGTCTTGCTGTAAGGAGGAGGAGGAGGAGGAGAAGCAGAAATTGGGTGAGGAACTAAGAAGGTGGACTTAGTATGAAGAGGGAAGCGATCAAAGAGGGAAGCAATTAAAGGGGTTCTTTTTGTTTTCTCTTGTATGGTCTAGAATGGCTGGAGTTGCCTCATTCACGGGGCTTTGCATATATAGTCATGGTCGATCTACTGTTTACTGAATGTAGAAAGGTAAAATTTTAAAGTTGGGGGGAAGAGGGAGACAGTTATAAATTTAGCATCTTTTTTACTCAAACAAATGCATATTCAGTAGACTATCTGGTGGTTTTGGTAGTGATAAGTAGTTGCACAATGTCAAAAACCCTAAAAGGGCAGACAAAGTAGGGTAAGTGTAAGTAATGTAATATCCACATGGTAGGGACTTGGGAGCATGAACTAGCTAGAAAATTGGCCTATAGAATTCTCCATGAAAGGTCCATTTCTTTCAAGATAAGATGTCGTATGAATAATATAGATATGATCTTGACGAGCAAAATGAGCCTACCAAGTGGAAATTTGAAAATACCCTTATCCATTTGGATTAACAACGACGAAGACCAATCTCTGATCTCAAAAGCAAAGAAGAAATGAGTTAAAAAAGCCTAGTTACTTAGATTACTGAAACCATCACTACATTCGCCCGATTTAACCATTGGATTCATTGTGCCAATGTCTGCAAGTTTACTTGAAAGCAAAGACTCGGGAAGAATTACATGCAATAAACACATAATTAATATAATAATACATATATAATAATAATAAGAAGAATAATATATAATATGAGTAAAAAAGAAAAAATAAAATTATTATTTCATTCATGATATTCTGTTGTGTCAATTACTGTATTAAAAAATTAGTAAAATATTTTTTTTTGATAAATCATAATTTTTTATTATTGTGATAATATTTATATTATATTATTATTTGCGTGGAGTTATGTAATCACTTCAGCGATCGAATTACGTTTTCCAAGACTCTTTGTAGAAAACGGCCGAAAGAGGAATCAATCAAGCTGGCAGTAATCATGGGGAAAGCCCACTTCCCAATACGATGCTACGTAATTCCAACATTATTTAAGTCTCCAACTTTGGAATGGAATGGCCCTTGTCAGCGTGGGCGACAAAGGTTAATTGATTCTAAATGTCTTGCTGTTGTCAATCAATTGCTTTATATTTATGACTATAATTTTATGTAGTAATTTTTTATAAATTTATAAATAAAAATTATTTTATAATTTAATTACATTAAAATAAAATTCTATAAATAAATTAATATTTTTTTAATTTATAAAATTTCACTTTGATTATAATTAAATTTTTTAATAAAAATAAAAACACATTTTTTAAATCTCATTTAAAAAAATACCAAACTCACCTCCCTTTTTTTTCAATTAAAAAAGGGGCAACCATACATATAATTGGGTACATATTGAAGGGTCAGCATGAGACCCCATGCCGCCTGTGTCCCTGGATTAAATCAACAACCGCATTTGCCATGTTATTATGCTGACTCTGTCCCTCGATTATAAAAAGAAATAAAATTATGTAAAGAACATTTTAAAGAAAAGATAAGGATAAATTATATATTAGATTCATAGGTATATTATTTGCTTTTGAAATTAGTTTCAATTTTACTAATTGTTACAACTATAATATCAAAATGAAAAATATTCATACTACTGGAATCCATTAGAAATAATTATAACATTTATCATTTGAAATAGCCGATATATATATATATTCCACATATATTGATTTTTACTGTTGCATTTGATCCATCCCCGATTAAATCAAACATATTTTGAAGTGATAGAATTGAATACATCCTGAAAAGAAACCCAGCTTGTATAAAAGAGGGCAGGGGAACGGTAAATGTCTTGCCATTTTTTATCATCTAATCAAAATAGATCCCCAAAGAGCAGATTACGAAAGAGTGTGTAACCTCCAGACACAGTGGACCAACGAAGAAAAACAGGGCGCCATCAAATTTTCAATTGTCCAAAGTGGCTACAACTAAAGACTCAGTGTTCTGGTGCAATGATTATTGTTCATAGATATGCTAAAAGCAAGAGGAAAAAGGATAACTGCTGGTATTAAGAAAGGATTCTCGGGATAGTCCCATATGCCTTCTCCTGGGCTTCCATTTCCACCCAAATACTGGCAACATTCCCCTGTGTGAACTCCGAAATATCTTTTGCATGCAAAATTTATCCATGAATATCGCACCTTCTCAAGAAGATGCATTTACAAATTTGTTTCTCGCTTTTCAAAGCATAGACTTCACCAACACAATCACCAGCGTATAAGTAAGCTGCTCCACTGAGTTATCAAGGGGCAATCCTACGTGGGTCTCGTGGGAAAAGTGATGTCTTACGAATGTTGTTCAGACCACAGAAGAGCATCACTACACGCTCCAACCCAACTCCAAACCCACCATGGGGAGGTGCACCATATCTGTAAAAGAAACAACCACATAGAAGTAACTTCCTGATATAGAAAATCAGTTCCCCCCATTCGACAGCCTACATTTAAAACATTACACTGAACAGACATAGAATGGATGGCACGATCACCAATATCATTAAGACATGAGGAAATGCTAATCTGTGAAGCACAAACATCAAATTCAGCAATCTAGAAAATGAACACGAACCCTCAAACAGGAAAATACCAAGCTTTATATTGAAAAACTCTTGCATGTTCTCTGCTTATTCAAGCATCAACAGTAACAAGTCTGCCTTTGATCCCATGAAGAGTAGCAAGTTATAAAGGAAAGCCAACCCCTCATCTTAACTGAGATGTGAAAGATTAGAAGAAAATGCCAAAAGTACTGCCACCTCAAGAGGGACATTCCTAGAATCTTCTGAGAATTCCTTTTCCGGTTCATTTGTTATTTTCACGTCTTATCATAGTATAACATGTTTTTGCTTCTTGTTGCTAAGATTAATTCTAAAATTCTTGTTATGGAAGCACTGAACAACAAGAGCTGGGTATGTCGTGAAGGCTTACTATTTTATTTGTGGAATAGTTTGTACTCACCATCATTAAGCCATAATGTACAGCACATTAATTTCAGCCAGGGAGAATAAACTTGTAGAATACACAAAATACAGTGTCTAGTATTTAGCTCTCAGCACAAGGATAGTGTAGTAACAACCGTTCAACTTTTTGAAATACAGAGGCCTCTGAGCTTATACTTTCAACCTTTTTTTTTTATATTTCATTTTGTCTACAAACTATGTAAGTCCCTAGGGCACAGCCTAACCACTTTAGTTGTAATCATAAATTAATGTCTCCATTGTGTAAAAACTGAACTAAAGAGATCAAAGAAAACCAATGGACAGACTGATATTGGAGAGTATACCTGAAAGAATCAATGTAAGTGGATATTGTGCTAACATCAATACCACATGCCTGTGCACGTTCTGCCAAGAAATCTGGTACATGGATACGCTGTGCTCCAGATATAATTTCCTCGCCTAAAAATGAATTGAATATATTTCAGTTCAACACATATCAGCACCAATTAAGAGAAATTATTATTACTCTCAGTCATGTCATTAGACTTGATAGTAATGAAAACAGAGAAAACAACCAAAAATTGCTGATTCAGATGTCAACAGATTGAAAGTGAACTAAAAAATTTCAAATGCAAGTAACCAATTAGGATTGATTGACTAATTATTCACCTACCTCGAATAAAGACATCAAATGAGTTACTGTATCTTGGATTATCATAGCATGGCATGGTATAGAATGGCCTAACAGCCAAAGGATATCTGTGAAGAATGTAAAACTCTGTGCCATACCTGCAAATCAAACCTAAAACTTAATTCACCCATTTACAGTGACTACAACAGAGACCATTCCAAAACACACAAATTTTGAAATACTTCTCTAAAACTAGCTGGCCCAATTTCCTCTCAGATTCTGTGTTTAAGTCCCCATAAGGATCAACTTCCACTCCAGCTTCCTGTAAAAGAATAGTGCAAGCATAAAATTGGAGTTTTTAAGAACAGGTACTTTTACACACTTCCTAGCTAGTTATACACAGGTAAAAATAGAGTTACCATACACAGGAAAAATTGTGTTACTACCAAACTAGTGAAAGAAAAATTAAGGGACTACAAAATGATTCGGGTAGAGACAAAGTTGCCAAAAAAAAAAAAAAAAGGTCCCCTGCAATGGAAAACTGCACAAAGGATACATCATTTCAAAGGCACCCGCAAGCACAACTGCCTACATCATATTATGGTAATTCCACATACTTTACCTTACTACAGATAACTGAAAAAAAATAATAATAATTAAGGAATACAAACAAATGAACATATAAAACTATCTATATACCTTAAGCATCTGAACCCCTTCTTCAAATCTAAGACGTAGTGTCTCTCTAAGATACTGCAAATCAAACAAACGCTAAAAATAAGATTCAAGTGCAGAGATCTCAAACTGATTGCCAAAACAAAATTCAACTCATACTGAATTATAACCTTCAAAGGTTCAAATGGATATTGACTCCCAACAGCTTCTAGTTCCTTCTGGCACTTCTCATTTAAAGTGTCAAAAATAGTGACAAATAAATGGTCTACGATGTCCATCACCTGCATAAAAAAGTTCAATTTCTCCAACTAAAAGCCCACCTCCCTCTGGAGGTGCCCCAAAAAAGGTACTTATGGCAAACAAGTGAAGACAAATCCTACCTCAGAATAATGACTCTCAATCTCCATTTCAACATCAAGTCCCGTAAACTCACATAAATGCCTATGGGTGTAGGAGTCCTCTGCTCTAAAAACGGGACCAATTTCAAAAACACGCCCAAAATCACCACAAATTGCCATTTGCTTGTGAAGCTGGGGTGACTGTGCCAAGCATGCTGATTGTCCTTTATAGTCCAACTTAAATACAGCTGAACCACCTTCACTTGAGCCCGCTATCAATTTTGGGGTGTGGACTTCAACAAAGCCTTCTGATAATAAGAACTGCCTGAAAACCTGCACATTGACGCATGTCAATTAAGAAACACCAAGCTTAGATAGCATAATGTGAACAATCTTGACAACAGAATGACTGTAATATGTGAGATGAGGCAGAGGGGTCTGAGGCACAGAGAACCAACTAATTAACCACCCAAAAAAATTTGAGACTGCATGACGTGTTAGTAGGAAGAATATTAGCTGAGTGATTTAAGCAAAAAACTATCAAACTCAAACTAATTAAGCAAGCAAAAAGGAAATAAATTCAAGTAGAAAGCATGAGATCCATGTGCTAGTTCCCCCCACCCCAGGGCACCCTTTCCTCTCCTTTCAGTAACAAGCTTCACCAAAATCAGCAAAAGAAAAATGCATTCCCTAAGAAGGTAAATCCTTTGATCGCTTTACAAGCAATCATGTCCATGAACTGCAATTATTCAAGTATATTAAGATGTGGACCATGAATTTACCATTACTTTTGGAAGAAAGAAAGAATAATCAAAAGGAAAGGAACATATAAATAGGAAACAGGGAGCTCGCAGAGTTGCAGTAAGCTCTTTTAAGAATAATCCTCTGATCTTCAGGATATTTGTTTACTGAGATAACTTCAAAGCAAAATAGCTTAGAAATAAACTTCACAGAAACCTAGAATAACCACTAAGCTTCTCTTTAAGAGACAGGATGAATGTAACATTTTCACTCTTGAATGAAGAAAATGATTACAGGGAGCTCCAGTAGCCAATGGATGCAAACTATTTTAGATCATTGATTGAATATGGCCTGATCCAGTCCTTCCCCCCCCCCCACCACCACCATGCTATTGTGGCCATCTTTACTTCAAGCACAGAAGAAATATGCACGAAAAAATAAGAGGAAAAAAAGACTAACATTGCCAACTTGACACTGAATACGGAAAATGCCTTGGTTAGCAGGTGTCCGCATGTCCAAAACTCTATAGTTTAGACGTGTATCCTGATTAACACGCACAACTTGATCCCCAACCTGAACAAGGCAAATAATCCACTTAATCGACATCAATCAAACCACAAACATTAAATTTATGCATGTCTCATCTGCATCAACGGTGCAATTACTCAGATAGTATATTTCCTTATTTCTAGAAGTGCAGAGAGAGAGAGAGAGAGATGAAGATTGCACCTGAGAAGCTTCTGCAATTTCTTTCTCACTACGGGCAGCATCCTCGATATTAATAGGCAAAGTAGGCATAGCCTTGCTAATACAATATAACTTCGTCACTTGAACTTCAACCTTCATGAAACAAGAAAACATTGGCCAAACTTAACAAACATGGAGTATGTGAACTAATTCAAATTTTCTCATCACAGGGTTGGCAGCTGTAGAACAGAAATCACCTTTCAAATTTTGCATATATCAGATAAACGACTTGCACCGATAGCAATTTTTAAGTTTTCTTTTCCTTCACTTGAAGAATCAATTTTTCCACGCATTATTCTACACTATTTTAGTTCCCATGTAAATCAATGCTTAAGAAGACAAGAAAATAAAGCGAGAAAAAAAAAAGAAAAACAGAATAATGGAGCAAATAATTGGCAAGATAAGAAAAAAAAATGGAAAAGAAGGAAGACCTGCTGCGTAGCTCCTTTGATTGGGAGCTGGGGGACGGAGATGATGCCCTGGACAGTGATAATAGATTCGCGAGTCAATCCGGCCACGAACTTCACCATCTGTCGGCTAACAACCTCCGGTTTAGCAATGACCACGCACTGCACGGTAAAACCTCTCTCTCTCACCACCACAAAGGCCATGTTCTTGCCAACCGCCCTCATCGTCTGGGCACGTCCCCTTACCTTCACTTCCTTATCCTTCAGCCCTTCGCTCAGCTTCCCCACGGGGAGCCGCAAGGTGAGATCCGCCTCCTCCTTTGATTGGAGCTCCGAGAGCGGCACATCACCATAGTTAGCGGCCAAGGGGTCCGTCTCGTCCTCCAACGAGAGCGATGAGGCGGCGGCGAGCGCTGCCTCTTGGCGGCGGCGTAGCTTCTCTTGCTTAGCAGCCTCCTTCTTGGATGCTTTCTTGCTGATTGCTTTCGACGCCTCTTCTTCTCCTTGCTGCTGCGACGCGGAGGAAGCCAATGAGGCGATTTCCGGCTCCGAAGACATTGCTGATAGCGTGTCTTCCAGCTCAAAACCCTAACAAGCAGAGAAAATGGAGCTTTTAGGAATGCCGAATCAAAGTTGCGTTTATTATTGTCGTTATTTATTTATTTATTTTCTTTCTCTTTGCCTTTACTTTTTGTTCTTAATTCTAGGATTTTAAAAGTCATATGCTTAAATTTTAATGACTCGTCAATTAAAATAATTATTTAAAATTAAATTAATAAAAAATAATTATTTTAATAAAATTAATTAAAACTTAAAATTTAAGTGTCATATACAATTATAATTATAAAATGGCCTCTGATTGTATAAAGATTTTTTTACCTGTGTGTTGTTAAGAAATGTTAAATATATATATGTTTTATTTTTATTAAAAATATTATTTAAGTGATTGAAAAATTTTATTGAAAATATTTAAATAACAAATTAAACAAGTTTGCAATAAATTTTGAAAAAGAGGGTTTTAAATAATATTTTTAAAAAATATTTATAAATTTAAATAAATCAAAAATTTTAATTTATTTAATAAACAAATTTTAATATTAGGTAACGAGAGCGCGTTTACAATTTTTAGAAATATATATAAAAAAAAAAAGTTCTATTTTGTGACCAACATGCCGTCGGCCCACAGAAGGCCCAATGGAGACAGAAGTGAACCATTTGCAATATAACTGGGGCAAACGGACTACTGTTGGGTCAGCAGCACAGGATCAGCAAGCAGCTAAAGCTAAGGAAATTACTTTAAGGGAAACACCAGCCCTAGCCGATAAAGTAAGAGACGAAGCCAAGAGAAGGAGAGAGACTACTCACAGAAGATCTGTTCATTTTCGTTTCTTATATCTTCCTAATTCTCTCTCTCTTTTCCTGTTAGGATTGTCTTCTCGAAAAGAATATTCTACAGGTATTCTTAGGTTTGGTGTTCGATTTGTAGCTAGGAGATTAGATTTAATTAGGTTTTTGTGGCCGATTGATTGATTGGACACAAGGCTTTTCTAATTAATTAGATTTTATTTTCACTTTTTTTTTTAATAATTAGCAGGAGCAATCATGGCGGATGAAGAGGTAAATGACGGAAAGGAGGAGGTTCCAGAAGTAAGCTTCTTTCAAAAATCTCCGTTACCGTTGGCTTTTATTATAGGCCGAAGGGATTTGTGTTCTTGATTCTTATTTTTTTTAATCCTTTTATTTATTTATCTTTCTTTCTTCTTCTTTTTTTTGTTTTGATAAATTAAATCTATCTTCTAGGATTAAGGAATTTAGGTTTTGTTATGACGGTACTTTTATTTATTTCTTTTTTTTTTTAATCCTCTTTGTAATTTGTGTAACTTTCTACGAATATCTGAGTTGTTGACATTCTACGAATATGTTGAATTTTTATGGCAATAGTCTTACCATTTATACTGTGCAGCTTGCCCCCTTTGATCGCACCAAAAAGAAAAAGAAAAAGAAGGTTGTTACACAAGATACTGCTGAAGAGTCCGTGGAAAATCTGACTGAGAAAACTGAGTCACTGTCAGGTGTCTGGGAATTTCTTTACTAAGTATTTGTGAATGGCTAATTCTCTATTGGATGCTCTAAAGGCTTTAATTTTTCCTTTCTGCAGTCTCTGAAGGTGTTGAGAATGCTTTTTCTGGGTTGAAAAAGAAGAAGAAGAAACCTGTAAGTCTGCATGCTTTCTATATAAGATGCTAACTCATGACTCTAGGTTTGTGCTATTGACATTCAAAGCAATAATCTACATTTGTTTTTTGAAATAATATTGTAGGTAGAAAGCAGTCTTTTGAATGAGGAAAATGAAGATGTTGGTGAAGACTTGGATGGTAAGAAATAATACTATTAAATTTGCTATTATGATTATATTTCTTTTCCTATACACTGGTCAACCATGTTCTGAGTGGTGCCTTTTTTTATTTGTGCTGATTTAGATCTGGGGAAAGATGAAGGAGAAGGAATTATCTCACAACAGCGCTATCCTTGGGAAGGAAGTGACCGTGATTATGAGTATGAGGAGGTGCGCCATACATATAAATTTCATTAGTTTTGGAATGAGCACAACTTGTAATGCTTTCTGATAGAGGGGCATGGTCTTCTATGTTCTTGATTTTATTGGAATGTTTATGCAATTTTCTTCCTAGAGTAGGGATATAATTTTTTCCTGTTTTCTGTTGGTTTTTTTTGTAGCAATATCCTATGCGAATAGTTAGGTAGCATTAACTCCTCTCTCTCTCTCTCTCTCTCTCTCTCTCTGTGTTTTTTTTTTTTTGGTGTAATGTAGTTCTTAGAGCTTTTGTGTTGGTTTATTCTACATCGGTCTCATGGACCAATTCCTTTTACAGTCTTATATATAAGTTAATTGATGTTTATGCAATATATTGATTTTATGTAGTTCATCTATATTCTTTTTGTGCCTAATCTTGTTAATTGGCTTTTGCAAGTACCCAAGACTATGAGGTTTAAGATTTTGCTTATGGTCTTGAAAAAAAAATTGACAATCCTAGAGTAGTTTTTCAGTGGTTTGAGTGTTTTGCTCTAGTGTCAGATTTGTACAGTGAATTGCAATTCTGTCCTAGAATTGTTGTCAATCTAACTCCATTGCTAAAACTCAATAGACATTGAAATGGTTGCAGTTAATATTAGTTATCTTTCTTTGATGTTAGTTATTATTGCCCCTATACTCTTTCACACCATTCATGGTATGGGCATTTTGTTTGGTTGTACTGTAGCTATATATATTTTTTCTGGTAGCCTAATGATTATTTTCCTCTCTGGTGTGATATGAGCAGCTTCTTGGTAGGGTTTTTAACATTTTGCGTGAGCACAACCCAGAGCTTGCTGGAGACAGGCGTAGAACTGTGATGAGACCTCCACAAGTCCTTCGTGAAGGCACAAAGAAGACTGTTTTTGTGAATTTCATGGATCTCTGCAAGACGTATGTTTTTGTTTTTCCACTTTTCTGCCCAAAATCTCTTATCAAAACTTGACCAAAAAGTTCTGTGCATTTTTCTTTCTATGGGATAACTGATTATTTAAAATGGTTTTTGTTAATATATCCACAGATGTTTTAGTTGCACTATGTCTATGTGGACCATATTTATTAATTTGACATTTGCGCTCTAAGCATGCATTTATGCAGGCTTTTCCTTTATATATGCTACTTAATTATTGCTAAAATAAGGGTCACATGATAAGATATATACTCAATTGATCATGTTCTATGTCATTTTGTTTTGTCAAATGCTACTGTTTTGGTTTTGCATGTATTTATCCTAGATTCATTTACGATGATCTTGAGGATTGTATCTTTGTGTTGCAGAAGTGACATTGTTCTGTTGACCTCCAGTGTTTGCTCATGATGAAACTGCTTTTTGAGAACAAATATTTTGCAAGTATGGATGCGTGCAAAAATTTATTTTTATATGAAGTGCCACTAAAGAAATGTGCAAAAATATAGTAGTTATTCACTTGTTATGTGTTTTACTATTTCAGTAAGTAGTTTTTCATCTTCTGCTCAAAGAGTAGACTTCAATTCTCTATATTTGTTTTTATGGGGAAAAGAATAGAATGCGGATATGGCCGGACCATGTTATTAACACGGACATTCTGTGTGCCCAAAAATGCTTGTGACATCCATACGCACATATATATTCTTACGGGCATCCAGGCTTTACCATGTTTTACAAATGGGAGTTCCTGTCATGAGAATCATGGGCCACATTGCGATATTTTAGAAATAAATTGTAGCTTCAATGGCAAGTTCTTCTGTTCACATGTGGTATGTTTATTCTTTAAGTAAATCTGATCTTTTACTCGCAAGACTAAACTTCAATTCTCTGTCTTTTTGGGGAAAAAAATATAGAATGCACCGACAACCAGACCATGTCATGGCTTTCTTACTTGCTGAACTGGGGACAAGTGGGTCACTTGATGGACAGCAAAGGCTTGTTGTAAAAGGAAGATTTGCTCCCAAAAATTTTGAGGGTATCCTGCGCCGATATATCAGTGAGTACCTCAATTTACCTATTTTCATAAATTGATGGTGTTCTTTATCTTTTCTCCCCTGTTAAAGAGCCAATCGATAAGCCAGTGGTTGATTTGGTAGCCACCTGCTGTTGGCCAAACAATCTGATAACTTATACTTTGGTTCCAGATGAGTATGTCATTTGCCTTGGTTGTAAGAGTCCTGACACAATTCTTTCTAAGGAGAATCGACTCTTCTTCCTAAGGTGTGAGAAGGTAAAGGTTCATAAATCCTTGTGTCTCTGATTTTCTCTCTTCATCAGATGTAAATTAGCCTAGCAGTATCTATTTTGTTGTTTTTGATGAAAATGCTGATCTAGTTCTTGGTTCCAAAAAATTCTTAGGTATATCCAAACTGCCAGCGTAGTCATTGAAAAGTATATTGTCATTACTTCTATTTGTCATCCCCATGGCTATGTTGTCGATTAATTATACCTAAGAATCTATCAATTTTTTTTGAGAATACCATTGGTTACAACTAAAGCATGATGTGTATTATTGTGCTTTGTGCATATTTTGGACATGCAAGCATGGTAATTTCTTCTTTATTTCCAATTGTTCCGTTTTTGCTTGAGGAGTTTCCATTCCACCATTCTCTAGACCTCCTAATGTTGAAACCTGGTGAGTTAGGAGGCCCTTCGAAATGTACATTTGATATTCATTGTTGCTTATTATGAACCTGCTATAAACTTGCAGTGTGGCTCTGGACGATCAGTTGCCCCAATCAAAGCTGGCTTTGTTGCCCGTGTTGGCCGGAGAAATACTGGGACATGAGCTTTTTAAAGCTGAGCGGTTTGGCCATGTTGCGGACCTTTTGAGTTTAGCATTTACTGTCGCCCTGAACTGACAAGACTTGAGATATATTGACCACTCAAAAATAATAATAAATTTTCCGGATCATTCCATTTTATATTTTAAGATTTTGGTATTTGGTCATTGAAATTCTAGTATTGTAACCAGAGTTATCCGATAGGTTTTGGTTGTTTGAACCTTTCTTTTATACGCTTAACCTCAATGAGGAACTCTCTTGATCATCCAATGGCTAAACTTCATCTATTGAGCATTTCTAACCAGGCTTTTCTTATTATGTACAACTAAATTGTAAATTGCAATAAAAGAAGTCACTCAAGTCACCTCTATGCGTCCAAAGCCTCTAGCCCGTCGAACCTGTGAGGCAGGGGATTACCATCAGAGGCTATGCAAAACTTTGAATTTGATATGATACCATTATCCCGACAAAAATGTTACCTATCAAAAAAAGAATACATGTCAGAACATGCATGTATGTTCTCATAAATTTGTGAAGGAGGACACGAGCATTTCATTGTCCTCTTCATTAATCGAACGTACACTATTTCATCGTTTTAGGACGACAACCTGCCACTTCCATTTCTGCACCCGAACCGAGTGATGTCACAAACCTGTAGACATCTATGAAATTTGAGTAAAGCTTTGGAATATCAATGCCAATCCTCTAAACATTCATAAAAGTCGAGCTCTGTGTCTGTTTTGCATCAACGTTATTCCACAGTCATCTTTTTAACTCCTTGTTTTTGCATTTGCTATTTTATTCCATTACAGTTTGAAGGAAGCCATTGCCTTGACAATACAACCCAAGAACAAAGATGGGGCGGAGAAATGAGGTCTAAGACCACTCTTTAAATCATAAACTTGAATAGTTGGCCATTTCTTGATCATTGCCTCTCGCTGCTCTAGTTAGTTTTAACATATGTGATCATCAATCATATTGATATATAGACACGGTAGCCCTACCATCCTTCTCTCCTGCAAATTTAGCATCTTTAAATGCCCCTCGGTGGTACTGGTAGTAGGAGCATTGATACCACAATGGAGTCCTGTTTTTGGGTCAGATGATGAAAGTGCTCAGAACTAATCAGTAAGCGTGGTACTACATGCTTTGAATCTCGCCTGAAATTCAAAGTTTAAGCTCTTAAGTAATGAAGTTTGCAGATGTAGATTTAATAGTTGATGAACCAGGCCAGGACATCAGTTAAACCAATATGAGGTTTTACACATCTTTAACAGCATCAATCAAAAGCAATAGTGTTCAAGGACGGTTAATCGATTTTTGTCACCTCTTCAGGGCTCATTTGATAGAGAAGCTCTCGCTGAAACTCCTTTAGAATGACACTGGTTGGTGGTTGATCCTGTCCCATCCCATATTTGAATTCGTATACATCTCTATATGCAGATAGATCTGTACCTTCCTGCTCAAGAAATGTCACAGGCGGGGAAATGGAAACAGAAACCCGACTTAGCTTTGTGGTGAAAAACTGAATAGTAGTCTCACAGAACCACGTGAATGTGGGCATTGTCAGATATGTGTTGACAGCCATGTCAAATACTAGGTGTAGGAACAAACTTAATGCTGACATTTTTCTTTCAATTTTTATGGTTAAGTTAGAATTAACGAAGAGAGAGTCTTAGTAAAGTCAATTCATTGTGAACTAAAAGTCACTTATTTTAAACTATGTAAATAATTTTTTTTGTCAATATCAAGATAAAATAGTGTACATCTAATTTTTATAAATTACAACATAGAAAGTTTTATACATTGAGATACACTTTCTTAACCTAAAATTAGTCAATTCACACAATCTATATTAACCATCTGCATTGGCCCATTCAGAGATGCTACATCTGCTAAAGAAGTTCCACTTGACTGGATAAAAAAAAAAGGTTTTTGCTTGACTCAGATAGAAAAAACACAAGAGCACACACAGTTTAAGAAGTAGAAATATAAATTCTTACATCTTTACTGTAGACATCCAATGTTCCAACGTGTTGGCTTCAGCATGCATTGCCATTTGAATCTTGTTAGGAAATCAATAGATAGCGTCCATCAAGCTCAAACCTCCAGCGCTATGTCCCACGAATACAAACTGAATCAAAGGAAGAAAAATTCAAGCAAAGAATTATAAAGAAATCAAACTACTCTTGGTAAAAAGAATGGAAACAGACCCACAGAGTTGACTTCATGAAAGTCACCTTTTCATTCGGAGGCAAATCGGACATAAAGTCAATGAGGGGTTCGACTGATCAATGCCAGCACTTTTCAGGTCTAGGCATGCGACCTTATTAGATTCAGATGTCTCCATCATACACCTGATCTTTTACCAGCACCAGGCTTCATGGAATGCTCCAGGAACTAGAACCAAGTGCAGATTTTGAAGCTTCTAATCGCTCATTTTGGGCCTCCCAGAAAACCCCACTTCTTGTTCCTCTCAAACTGAAAGCGATTAGACTTTTGGATTGGCTCGGGAACAACCGGGACTTAGAAAGATTGATGCAGAAGCTCTTCCAAATATAGACAAAGGTTTTTTCAGGACAGGAAAAAACAAAAACTGAAAGATGTACGAATATTTTACTCATTTTTTCAGTTATCTGCCGAACTTCTGACAGACAAATAATATCCTTCATTCATTCGTGATCACGCCCCTACGGCCAGCTCATGCCCATCCTGAATTGTCTCATAATTTGGGAATCCTAGGGAACCAAGGATTAGGAATATTTTTAAACAAAGCAAGTAAGATGCATAGCATAGTATGTTAAGCTAATATACTATGATGCCCGTTTAAACATGTCCTTTGTAATTTATGCCTGTTGTGTTTGAGACTATAATATTAAGAATTGAACTCTTTTCTGTATGGCATAATCTTAATATCAATTAATTAAATGTGTGGAATTTAATTTATCATAACATAAATTAAAGATTATAGTTTTTGATGAACATTGCCCTAAATGATATTATTGTTAGAAAACAATTTTTGTGAAAGACTTTATTTTTTTTAATTGGTTTCGAGTAAATTTTAAATTAGAGACTTTTAAGTTTGTAGATGATTCTAATACTAATTAGTTATGAACTTTTTTTTTTTCTTTCTTTCTTTCTTTTTTTTTTTTCCTTCTTTTGGGTGAAAGGCTATTCATTTCTTCGATATAGTTTTGAGTTAGGATTTGAAGGCAAGAATGGGGCCAGGCCCCATTGGGCTCAGCATTCTTTAGCCCTTTTGGTGATCCAATTTCTCGCAATCCATGTATTAGGAGTGCAAATCAAGCTTTATTTTGTTTGTTTATGATAATTATAATCAAGGTTTGGTATCAGACAATTATTGTTGCTTTTACCAATTTAATTTATTTTAACATTTTCAATTAGACAAGTTTCTCGAACAAGCTCAAAGAAGATGTTGGACTACACGGCATCATCATAATGATAAAAAATGAAAGGAAAAGGAAAAAAAATTGAAAGCAGGCGGACCGGACCCCTTGACGGCACATTGATTGTCTAAATAGATGAAAAAAATTCAAATGATATTTGTCAATTTATCATTTGGATTTGGACTTGGTTTGTTTCCCATTCTTATCTTTTATCCACTTTTTTGCCTAAACTTCAAATTAAAATTATTTATTTTTTTGTATCTAAAAAATAAAATTATAGTGTTTTAATTCTTTTTTTTTTCTTCACATTTATTTAGATTCAAATTTCCTCATTAATATCTATTTTGATAAATCTAAGATTTCTTATAAAAACATAATATTGAGTTTAGACTACTAACACTAGAATCAGATTCATTTAATTATTATGTTAAGGAATCATTTATTTGAAAGAAATTAAATATAAATAAATTTAATATATATATATATATATATATATCTGTCTCTTATACACATCTAGATGTGTATAAGAGACAGATATATATATATATATATATATATATTTGTGATATTGTTTTTAGGAAAAAATAATAAAAATTATACAACCTTTTATACGGTGGTGATAACAATGGTTCACATGCACAAGTCACCATCCTCAGTCGGAAAAAAGTTATAATAATAAAAGCCCATAAATCTCTATCTAAATTATTGGAGGAAAAGTTGAAAAAAGAAAAAAGAAAAGAGCGTTGAATTTGTTGGAAGTCCCGTGTGGGAAACCAGATCTTTTTTGCTTTCAAATAAAAAGAAGAAAGGCACTTGTCTTTCTGTCCTCCATCTGTCTTTGTTTCCCATCTAAAGTCCAAACTCCATATCAGATAGTGTTACTAGTATCCTCCCCACCTTCCTCTCTCTCTCTGTCTCTCTTTCTCTCTCTCTAGATTCATCTTCTTTTCTTCTTGGGATTTGCCAGATTCAATCTTGGGTGGTCTTTCAACTGCTAGTGATCCACCGTTCATTTTACCCAATTTCTCTACTGTAATTCTCTCATCTCTCTCTCTCTCTCTCTACTATTATTCCATTTTTGTTTGCACCACTACTAGATACCATCAAAGTTTCTATCTTTTTGCTTTATTGTTTTGAATTTCCTTTTCTAATTCAATCTTTATATATTTCGTTTGCTATGCTATCACCTATCGTTTGATTTGTAGTTGAATATGCTATTCTTGAAGACCCTTATCAGTGATCTGATTGCAAACCCATCTCCATTTTTATAATTCTTGTATTATTGTACTTTAGATTTAAACATGAATTACTGTTCTTTGGGGTTTCTCTCTCTCTCTCTCTCTCTCTCTCTCTCTCTCTAATTCTTTTTTTCCCCTTTTAATTATTATTATTATTATTATTTTGGTTTATAACTTTATATAGTGTCTTAGGGCTTACGTCTATTATTATTATTATTATTAAGTAATACGATTTTTAACATTTTGCTAAGAAGAAGAGCGGCGTGGAGGGAGCTGGACTTCTTGTTCCGACAGCTGTGCTTTTGACTCAATTCCCGCGGATTGGAAGATATCTATGTTTTTGGCTTAGTTCCCGCGCTCCTTTGGCGCGTCCTCTTCACCTCCCACCTCTTGAACGAACAATTGAACTCCCTAGGTGGTAGGTAGTATGGCCAATGTCCCACCAACCCATGTTGGCCAATGTGCCCATGAAGTTGATTAATTGGGCTGCTCTATCACCAACTAATGGACCTAGGCTATTAATGCTCCAATAAATTCATTCTCTTCTGGTGGATTTTATGTTTATGCTAGCAACCAGTGTTACCCGTTTGAGAGGATTTCTCGTCCTTAAAAAATAGTTATTATAATTATTTTTGATATCCATTTATAATTGGTTAGTTTTTATCCATGTCTACACTGCACGAGTGTTCATGTCACGAAATTCTGGTACCCACCTCACATTATCACATTATTGACCTCATGTTCAAGTCTTGGTGATCTCTCTTATCAAATAGTAAGAGTTAAAGGGGAAAGAAGATATGTTAAGTTAATCTATAGAGAGGCCATCTTCAAGTTTGTATTTTGATGGTTTTTGGTTATTGGCTTGCA
Organism: Kandelia obovata; assembly: GCA_021464305.1. Classification (NCBI taxonomy): domain Eukaryota; kingdom Viridiplantae; phylum Streptophyta; class Magnoliopsida; order Malpighiales; family Rhizophoraceae; genus Kandelia; species Kandelia obovata. The sequence goes on from CM038487.1 coordinate 4,972,993, forward strand.
GGTGGACAGCACCAAATTGATTAGGTCCACATTTTGGATCCAGGATTTGTATCAATTATCAAGCTTGAGTTCCCACCAACTCGCCAAATGGCTTCCTCTATGGTAAGTAATGAATCTCCATGGAAACCCCTATTGTTAGTTTATTTATTTTTACACTAGCATAATTAATCTAGAAGTCAGGAACAATCTTATCTTCGACAAAGTCTATGTGTTTGCTATCGATTTCAAGTTGTTTACAAGGCCATGAAATAATTAAAAAATGCATAGAAGATAACAGGGAACGAAGTACACGTTCATTAGTGGACAGAGTCATATTATATTTACTGAAAGATCATTGTTGATAGGAAAACAATCTAATGATTCTTTTGGCACATAAGATTTTTTAAGAGTGAAAGGTAGGTTTTCAATCAATTTTTCAATCAAAAACTATCATTATATCAAGGAGGTAGGGCTTTGTGCCTTTGGTGCTATGGGGTAGGACAGGTTAGTCCTAGTTATGTGTTTCTGACATGTCAAGTTGGGATTGTTCTGTCCTTTCTTGTTGCATTATCCAACCTCACTGAACAACATGCAATAATTGTTTTCTTCAAAGTGCACTTTATTTTATATTAGTCATTTCGGTATGTTAAGGGCTTTTTAGCAATATCATAAACCGAACATTGGGTAGGCTGATATTTTCCTTGTTCTATCTTTTGCTATCTTCTTGTATCTGGTGTATGTGGGCGGACTGCATGCAATGCAATGTGATTTTCGTGATTGCATTCTCTTTCCTTTTCACAGTTTAATATTCTTGTCGAGCAGAAGCACTTTAATCCCCTCCTGGCTGAAACTTGTTCTGTTTTTAATTTTTATGCTTCTTGTTTCAGGTTCAATCAAATAAGAATGTAAGAAGGATGCAATTGAGAAAATCACACTCCTGGTGGTGGGATAGTCATATCAGCCCCAAAAATTCCAAGTGGCTTGCAGACAATCTCGAGGGTAAGCAACTAAATTGAAGCTTGCTTGACTTTTACATTTATTACTTATATATTTAAATTTCAATACCTTATAGTTATTACATAAGTGTATTTATTATAAATATTTTTATTTGAATTATATGCAATGTGTATTCATATTAAGTATATTTAGGGAAATCGTTTTCAGACCATGTTTCCTCAATATCTTGGGTTTACCATTATCAAGAATTTCTTCTCTATCCTTCTAATCTCCATTCGGGTGTTTGTAATTTTTACTCTCATTTTTTGTAAATATTGTATATATAATTTTATGTCATAAAAATTTATTTGTTGATATTTTTTATTTTAATTAAACCCCACTTTAAGTTTTTTTTTTCTCACATTTAAAGTTGATTTAGTTTAACTTTAAGCCAAATTAGAAATTTCAGAAACTTAATCATAGAAATCTTTGTACATACAAACTATATTCCTTGAAAAAATATAAACCTACTGATGTGATTTTATCGAAATATCCTATTATCTATATTTTGGGATCTGCATTTTTATTTTGTTTGTTTTGAATTCTAAAACAGTGATGGCTGAAATAACTTGAGAAGGTGATGGCATGATAATTTTAGTTACTTCTTCCATTTGTAGGCCTAAATTCGGCTGATAACTTAATGGTCTAAGTGATGCCTAATTTCTTTTTTTTTTTTTTATTTTATCCCAACAAGAAGCTGCAGGATAGGATAGGATATATCTTATGCAAGATGTTATTTTCAGGAGATGAAAAAAAATTGGATGTTTTAGTAAATACTAATCTTCACAATGTCAAGCAAGAAAATGACAAAACGTTGCTTGACCCCAGAGATGGACCAGTGCATCAAGCGGATGTTGAAGCTAACTGAAGAGGATGGAGATTCATTTGCTAAGAAGGCTGAGATGTATTATCAAAGGAGACCTGAATTGGTTTCTCATGTGGAGGAGTTTTACCGCATGTATCGATCTTTGGCTGAGCGTTATGATCATGTGACCGGAGAATTGAGGAAGCATATTCCGTCTGACCTCCAATCCCAAGGCTCAGGCATCTCTGATAACACTTCTGAACCTTCCTCTACATGGCCCTCACCGGCTCACGATCAAAGGTTGAGCCATCGTAAATCTGGCCCCCGGACTGCTGGTTTTGAATTCTTTCTTGGTTCTGGAGGAAGTAGCTCTGATCTTTACCAAAAGGAAGGAGATGAGTCGTCTACGTTAACGGATTCTGAGCCAGAATCAGATGATTCTTCTGTTAACAATTACTCTGGCCTATTCTTGGCTGGTAATGATCAAGCACTGAGCAGAAAAGTAATTGAATTGGAGATCGAACTTCGGGAAATGAAGGAGAAGCTCCGGATGCAACAAGACGAGAACGGAGATGCTCCATTTAGGGGAGTGAGAAATCAGAATTCAGAGGATCTTTTTGCACGAATTGCTGGTTATGAACAAGAGCTGAAAATTGCAAATGAAAGGATACGATTGGCAGAAGAAGAGGCATCAAGATTGAAAAATGAGCTCAAAAAGCATAATTCATCGGAGTCTACGGATGACTCGCCCTCGGAGTCAGGACCACCAGCAGGGAAAGATGCCGCCGAGACCAGGGAGGGTGATATTTCAGATTTAAATAGCAATCCTCAGGCATTGGCAGAACAACTCAAAATCGCAAAAGAGAGGCTTCAAAGTTCAGAAAAAGAAATTGCTAGTTTGAAACATCAACTTGACAGTGATGGACCCGCTGAAAAAATCAGCAGTTTGCAGGATCAACTAGCATTGGCACGCGAAGATGCAAAAACATGGAAAACCAAGCTCAACGTGGAAAAACGAGAGGTCTCCAAGCTCCAAGAAAGAATCTCAAGATTGAAAACTAGTTTATCTGATCGGGATCATGAGATCAGAGACCTGAAAATAGCAGTCTCTGATGCTGAGCAGAAGATTTTTCCGGAAAAGGCACAGATCAAGGCTGAAATATCCAAGCTGTTGGAGGAACGTAACAGCTTGAAAGAGAAAATCAGAGAATGGGAATCACGCAGCCGTGCTTTAGAGGATGAAATAAGAATGCTTCAAGCTGAGAAAGCAGAAACTGAGTCAAAGCGAAAGTTCGAAATAGAACAGTTAAAGGCAGACATTGCCGAGCGAGATCAATGGATTATAAATTTGAATAAAAGCCTCGGTGACATTGAAACAGAAAGGGATGAAATTAATGCAAAAGTTGTTGCACTCAGAGCAGAAGTACTTTCTAGAGACGATCGGATTCATCAAATGGACAAACATTTGCACCAATTACACACGGAACGTGTTGAGCTTATTGCTGGAGCTGAAAATGCACGTAAACAAGAAGATGAGTTGAGATCAAAAGCCAAGTGTCTGGAGAAAGAAGTTGATAGGCTAAAGATTGCAATATTGGAAGGAGCAGAAGAAAAACGTGAGGCCATACGGCAGCTGTGCTTCTCTCTGGAACACTACAGAAACGGATATCAAAGGCTTAGACAGGCTTGTATTGGGCACAAGAGGCTTCCAGTTTTGGCAACATAAAACCAGTATGCGATAATGGTATGCTGTTTCCCATTTCTCTTACATGTTTGAGTTGATAGTGTGGATGTTTCACGAGCATTGGTAGCGTCTTTCAATCATTAAATCGCACGTCAAACAAAGAAAATTAACGTGTCGTAACTAACGGTCACATTGGCAAAGCCAAGTCTGCTCTCGGTGGCATTGAGCTTATCAAAAGGTTGGAACCCTCGTTACCTTGATGCACGAGGGCTCTTTCCTCTTTGTTTTGATTGTTTTTCTCCGCTTTTCGGGTGTGACGCAGGCTTGATGGCAAGCTGCTTTTGCTTATGGTGGTAGAAATGGAGAGTTGTTTTTCTTTTTCTCTTTATCTTTTTTCTTTTCCTTATTTGTGTGTAAAATCGTTTGTACACACTACACACAGATGTCACGTTGGATTGTTCCCTACACATATATGATGCAGGCATTTAGCTTTCCTGTTCTTAATGTTCAAGGAATGGTTTAGCTTCTCATTTCAAGTTGTCAATTTTCTCTTCCAAGATGTTGATTGCCCAATCACGTTGTTCCCTTTTCTTTATTAATTGATTTTTATATTATTATAATGATATATGTATTACTTTATAGATCGGGTTCATCACATCTTGTGTCTAACAAGTGTTTTCTTACAAAAATAATATATAACTTCTCCTTTTATTTTATTTTATTTTGTATTGTATTGGGTCCGGAAGCCCCTAAATTTGGAGTATACAATGCGAATGACTTGTTTTCAATGTATTTGTTATTTGGGAGTAATTTCCAACTAATTCATCAAAATTGGAAAAGGAAATTGAATTGAATACTATATTTTTTTTTATTAAATTCATATTTATTTATTTTTTAACTATTAGATTACATTGAAAAAGTTGCTATATTTATATTTGAAATTTTAATTGCAATTTAAAAATTATATTTTTGAATCCAATGTAATTTTATTAATATTTAATAAGCGGTATAATTTATATTTAGAGGAAATATATAATTTTTTTTAGTAATTATTTTTTAATTCTCTTTCAAGATGCTACAAACAATAATCAAACAAACATAATAAAAAAACTCAATCTCAATTCCAAATACATACTAAATCTAGGGATTACATTTTATTTTATAAATATCCATATCTTTCGTAGTAACAAATTTAGACAAATTGTTTTTCATTATTTCATTGGTTATTAAATGTGCTAAAATGTTCCTCAACGAGTGCATTAAATACTTCTAATAAAGTGTCCCTATCCACTTAATTTTTTTTTCATTTGGAAAAAATACTTTATATTGATTATGGAAAAATATTTTCATTAAAAAAAGAAAAGAAAAGAAAAAGAAAAGTAGACGTCCCTAGCTTTTCTGCCCTCTAAATGTTCTTGTTATAGTCTTTAATTCCCTGCACGAGTTTTCAGCCGTCTGGAAAAGTCTCATTGAGATCCCAGTTAGCCTTACGGTACTACGGTGACCTAATTTTTATAAAAAATAAAAATAATAAATAATAAATTATAATTTTTAATACATAATTTTTATCGTAAATATATAAGGTCGAGAATGAAGCATTTTTATGATATATATTTTTTTAAGTTAAAAAAATGTAATTGTATCGATTTTAAAATTGAATGTATTAAATTGAATTATTTCGTTTTCCTCTTTGATCTACAACACAAATAATATAAATATAAATAATACATCCGTATCTATGCGATGAATGTGGGCAATTGGAAAAAGAGAAGGTTATTTTATCTGACCTAAGCAAACCGACCCTATTGGCTTTGTTCGCCTGGAGTTGGGTGAGACATTTTTCAACTGGTGGTAGGTGAGAGGAAGAGAGGCTAAATATTCAATCATCTCTTACAATATATACATATATCTTTTACCAAGTCATAATATATCATTAATTATTCCTCTCTCTCTCTCTCTCTCTCTCTCTCTCTCTGTTTTTTTTTTTTAATTCTTCAGTTGTGATCAGATTATGTATGCAGCCATATTTGTTTTGGTTAATTAGATGAATCCTCCAATTTACTAACAATTTTATTCAAACCATCTAAATTAGATAATTAATTAACATTTCAAGTGTAAATATATAAGTGTATGTTAAAAATTTTATATTAAAAATAAGAAGAAAGAGTAAATAATATATAAATAAAAAAATTAACTTAAAATTTTAAGTTATAAGTAGTAGTGTTAAACTTATAAGTGTATTAAAAAATAATAATTAATTTATAAATAAAAATAATATAAAATCATTTAATCATTAAACTAATAATAATAAACATTGTGATGATAAGACAATAGCACCAATTTTCTATAAATGGGTTATTTGCATAAAAGTGGAATATGTTATATAGATTATTAATCGGAGTGGCCTGAATAGAATAATCATAACACAGGAGGGGTGTAGATGCGGACATTGAAGATGGGTGAAAAGGTGCGTGCAAGTGAAAGCAAAAAAAAAGAAAAATATTGAACACTAGATCTAATCACATTTATTAAGATATACAGTAATTATAAAAAAATATTTTTTTATTTATTATTATTTTTTATATCAATAAAAGTATAATTAATTTATATCTTTGTACCTATTATATTTTTATTTAATTGTATCAATCTAACTTTTTTTTCCCGTTGTTGTGGGGGTGAATTCGAGGGGTAGGTAGATAAGCGCGTGGGTGTGGGAAGCTGACAGTGGCTCCACAAAGACACTCGCACGTTCATTCATCGTCTAAATTAAAAATGAAATTTTGAAAACAAAACGACGAGTGCTACACTTTTAAAATAAAATAAAAAAATAAAAATAAAATACTTGGAAGGGACATATAATAAATATATGTGACATAATAAAATTTTTCAAAAATAAATAAAATTAAAAGGTAAAAAAAATTACACTGTTATATTCTTTTACGTGTTTTTTATTTTTTGGTATTACTGGATAATGGGATTTGTTTTTTTTTTTCTTAAAAAAAAAGAATGCAATAGTTCTTTATAATAGGTTTTCTTTTTCAATATATATATATGTTTAATTTTTTTGTAAAACAAATAAGGGTACTGTGGGGCATGCATCTAGCATTTTCCATGTCAAATTGAATAATTTTTTTTTTTATTATTTTTTAGGGGAAGAAAGAGTGTAAAATAGGTGCCCTACTTGAAAGCAACTAATTGCCCCCGATGTGGTAATGACAAAGACATTCAGACGCAATGGCCGATGCAATAATATTCATTAATTTTCCGAATTTTCCTGCTCATAAGAGTCATTCCATATTGTCCATTTTGTTTTCTATTTTCCATTACTTGCTGTAAAGCAGCCTAATTAATTTTGATATTACGATCAATCATATGAGAATTTGTAATTATATTAATCTCAAAATATGACACAATAATTAATTATAAAACACACACAAAACATCACTCAATCTATCGCACTAACGTATTTATTACACAATAATACTCACTAAATAACTAAAGTTTATATTTAGCAAGCACGCTAATCAAGAAGACATGGTCATCAATTATTTTAACACAATATTATCACTCTCCAACACTTCCGAAAGGTCTACACATAGCCACCAGTCAGAACGTTCAAGTGGCTTATATTTACTTATGTTTATCGATGACAATTCGACACTGATACTGACATCTTCAATTAAACAATTGGACAATGTGACGAATGGGATAGGTGGGGACTGGTTGCTGCTTGCTTCAGCCACCAACTTTCCTCACCTACCCCCGGCACCGCCGCCCTTTTCCTACCACCACCGCAGCCGTCCAGCCAGCCAGCCAGCCATTTCAGATATCAACTGTCAATTCTAACTCCGTTAATGAAAATATTAATACTCCTACAGCTCCTATGACAGAAAGTAGGCAAATCAAGTCAAACAATCGTCTAATGATTGTTATTGGAGTGTCGGGCCGTTAGAATGACAATATCTATCATTTGATTTGGTGTACACATGGAATTGCATTTTTAGTTAGAATTTACTAACTTTAGACTTTCAAGTATAGTATAAGCATGCGAATGGTAACATTCCTGAAAAAAAAAAACTATCAAGGAATGTCAAATGTAAGTTGTTATTTTATGATTCGACTATTTATTTTTTTATTTTCTTCAACAATAAATTATATTTACAAAAATCTTAGGTAATAACACTTAAAAAAAAATTATGGTACTACTTTCTTATTATGCTTGCATTATTATTTTTTATGATCAAAGACAAAATTATAATGAAATTACCTAATTCCTATTTGATCCAAAAGCTTATCTTAATAACTTTTTTTTTTTTCCTTCTTTTGGTACATACCAGAACAATGGCACAATTCGATGTGCCAGAAGGGTTGTTCTGCCAACTCACTAATTGGAAAGCATGGAGCCCACGCGCCCCACCTGAGAGTGTGGCCATTTCAAAGAGACAACCCTGCGTCAGAGAACTTGTCACTCTATAAAAGGGCCACATCCTCCAAGGTCACTCGTCCATTTCTGCCCAACTCAGAGCCACACTTTCCTTCGTCCACCATTCCTCTTCTTCTTTTGCTTTCTTTCTCTTGCTTGATTTAATAACCCCAAAAAAATAATTAAAAAAAAAAGAGTAACAATAAAAAGAAGCAGTTGAGCAAAAATGGATCTCCTCCTCGTAGAGAAGACCCTATTGGGTCTCTTCGTAGCCATCATAGTAGCTATTATCGTCTCCAAATTGCGTGGCAAGCGCTTCAAGCTCCCTCCGGGTCCTCTGGCCATGCCCGTCGTCGGAAACTGGCTCCAAGTTGGCGACGACTTGAACCACCGCAACCTCACCGACCTGGCCAAGAAACACGGGGACGTCCTCCTACTCCGCATGGGGCAGAGGAACCTGGTGGTGGTGTCCTCGCCGGAGCGGGCCAAGGATGTGCTGCACACCCAGGGAGTGGAGTTCGGATCCCACACCCGGAACGTTGTGTTCGACATCTTCACCGGGAAGGGGCAGGACATGGTGTTCACCGTCTATGGCGAACACTGGAGGAAGATGAGGAGGATCATGACGGTGCCTTTCTTCACCAACAAGGTGGTCCAGCAGTACCGATATGGATGGGAAGACGAGGCGGCTCGTGTGGTAGAGGAGGTGAGAAAGAACCCGGAGGCTGCCACCAATGGGATTGTTCTGAGGAGGAGGTTGCAGCTTATGATGTACAACAACTTGTACAGGATCATGTTTGACAGGAGGTTTGAGAGTGAGGAGGATCCTCTGTTTGTGAAGCTTAAGGCCCTGAATGGAGAGAGAAGCAGATTGGCACAGAGCTTTGAGTATAATTATGGTGATTTCATCCCCATTTTGAGACCATTCTTGAGAGGTTACTTGAAGAACTGCAAGGAGGTCAAAGAAAGGAGACTGCAACTCTTCAAGGACTATTTTGTTGACGAGAGAAAGTAAGTTAAATTTCTTTTTTCCCAATTTTAATTTCTTCCCCATCTTTTCTTTAATTTCCATTGCCATTTATAATTGTTCATAGAAATTTGCTTCATGTTTTATAATCGACTTGGACTCATGCATTGAACTATACCCTAACGCATGTCTATAGTCGCACGGTTATAAATTACAATCATAAATTGAAACATGTATATGCTCTCGTTCTGTTTGAGACATATGAAACGTGTTCATGTAATTTTACTGTTTTATATGTGTGTGTGTGTGTTTTCACTTTGATCTGCTAGAAAGGACTTGAATCCATCTAAAATATTTTGTTTGTTTCTTTAAGATTTTTCCCTTGTGGACAAAACATTATTATTTTGAAGAAATAACTTAGTACACCAAAAAAAACAATGATTTGGGCCCCACTTTAACTTAATTTACATTTGTGGAGCTTTTTCTTTCTTTCTTTCTTTCTTTCTTAGTGCAAATATAATATGCTTTTCCAAAGAACTTGGCATTTTGCACTTGTCGCTGCCCTTCCGTGAAGGCACTAGAGTTTTACAAGTCCACCCGTGTTGATTAATGGCTTATTAGAAAAGACTAAACAAATTAAAATTCTCTTCGATGAGTTGTATGTTAATAATTATAAAGCATTGAGCAGCAAATATAGATGTTTAAAGAAATTCGGTTCTTTGGGTCCATAGGAAACTTGCAAGCACCAAGAGTGTGAGCAACGAAGGCTTGAAATGCGCAATAGATCATATTCTAGACGCTCAGCAGAAGGGAGAGATCAACGAGGACAATGTCCTTTACATTGTGGAGAACATCAACGTTGCTGGTTTGTACTCTTTTTGTTTCCTTTACTTTCTTTAATTGCCATCTTTAATTGCCGTACTAAATTATGATTTGCCTACATGTTCGGCATACAATTATAGATTTATTAGATGATGATTCTATTTGTTACAATTCAATTAGTCATGTATTTTATGGACTGTTTAATTATATTCGGCATGTTTGTTTTGCTAATTTAAATCTGACTATTTCTCAATGTTCACGCTGTGGCAGCTTGTGAACTCGGAACTCCTTTTTGTTTTTTAATGTTTATATTGTGACAATATAATGTTATGAACTTCCAAATTTATTTGATCGAACAGCAATTGAGACGACACTATGGTCAATCGAGTGGGGGATTGCGGAGCTTGTAAACCACCCTGAGATCCAGAAGAAGCTGAGGAATGAGCTTGACGCCGTGCTTGGACCGGACCATCCGATCACGGAGCCAGACACCCACAAGCTTCCATACCTTCAGGCTGTGATCAAGGAGACCCTCCGCCTGAGAATGGCAATTCCTCTGCTCGTGCCACACATGAACCTGCACGATGCCAAGCTTGGCGGCTATGACATTCCTGCCGAGAGCAAGATCTTGGTGAACGCTTGGTGGCTCGCCAACAATCCTGCTCACTGGAAAAACCCTGAAGAGTTCCGGCCTGAGAGGTTCCTGGAAGAGGAGTCCAAGGTTGAGCCCAATGGCAATGACCCCAGGTACCTTCCATTTGGGGTTGGCCGAAGGAGTTGCCCTGGAATTATTCTTGCTCTGCCAATCCTTGGCATCACTATTGGGCACCTGGTGCAGAACTTTGAGCTCCTGCCACCTCCTGGACAGTCAAAGGTTGATACTACTGAGAAAGGTGGGCAGTTCAGTTTGCACATATTGAAGCACTCCACCATTGTTGCAAAGCCAAGATCGTTTTGATTTCTAGTACTTTTGTTTCTTGTGGAATAATACTGTGATAAGATTGTCTCATAAGGGATTCAGATGGGAATAGACTATTTTATGATATAATCAGTGGCTTGACAGTGTAAATCTATGAACTTCAAATTTAACTCTGATTTCCCAACATTTAAATTATTTTTTTCTTAAAATAAAAATTCAAATGCCTAATAAGTTTTTCGATCCCCTTCATTTAACTTCCTGTAGTGAGAGTGATATACGAAGAATTGCTTGCTATGTTAATTGTCAACAGAAAAGGATGATATTATCATGCCAATAAGAATTAACCGGTTTTTATCATGCCAATAAGAATTAACCGGTTTTTACACAAAATTGAACAATTTTCTTCAAAAGCTACGTCCTAAATTTATTATTATTTTTCTTATTTCTTGCTTCTTAATTTCTATTCTTCTTGTCTTAAAATTCAAAGATACAATTTTTAAGTATAAATTAATTAAACTTTTTTCAACGGCTTTTGGCTATAAGCTAATGCCGCGAAGCACACATGTATGGTCTTGCCAAATTAATCCCTGCACACATGTATGGTCTGCTTTGCATTTTATTTTTTTTCTCATATTGTTAGAAATAAGAATATTTTCAATAGCTCTAATTTCATATAAAAATAAAAATTTTATTTAATAAATTTATAAGATAATATTACTTATCTTATATCTTATAAAATATAAAAAAAAAAACTTAAAATAAAGTTACTTGTGAAGTATTAGAGGGCTAATGCAACTCCACACAGTAAGTAGGCTAGGAGGATAGTGCAAAGCACGAGAGGCCTCCCGATCTTTTATTTGGTCTCTTTGCCGCCGCAATAAACCAGAGTAAATATATTGGTCTAGTCTAGGCCCAGCTTCTTTCTAAGCTGCCAAGCAAAGCCATAGGCCTTCTGGGGGTCGGCCAGTGCCTTGGACACACTCTCCTTCTCCAAGCACCGCTTGGCCCAGGCAATGATCTTCGGGAACTCTGCCTCTATGCCGAAATTCCCAAGAATATCAAATGTGTAGAACCAACAGGTAATGGGAACAAGTGCCACATCCACAAAGCCAATGGTCTCACCACCAAAGTAAAGCTTCTCTCCAAGCTCGCCTTCTAGGGTCCTCAAGCCTTCTATGAAATCCCTCTTCATTGCCTCTTGTTTTTCTCCTTTCTCCCTCCATACCTTCTGGGCATTGCCAAAGATCTGCATTAAAATGGCACAAACTCTTTACAACTTCTGAAAAAACACAAGGTCTGTGAAGCAGCTGCAGCGCCATATTCCAGAAGTAATTATTAGGACCAAACGTCGGTGATCACACCAAAAACTTCCTTAACGCCGCATCTAACATTGAGATGCTGCACCAGCCATCTGTCTCCCCTATCCGTAATCCACCACAGGCATTTTGGAATCTTTTACAAGATAATTAGTGATAATATTTTGCACAGTTGACCAAAAAAAAATGGAATAGAAAAGTACCTTCTTGTCGATGTAATCAGCCCAGAATCTGACCTGGGACCGTTGATAAGGATCTGAAGGAAGCAAGGGAGCTTTGTCAGGCCAAGCTTCATCGATATATTGGAGAATGACGAGCGATTCACAAATGGGCTTCCCATTGTGGACAAGAACAGGGATCATTTTGTGAACAGGGTTCATCTCAAGAAGCAGAGGGCTCTTGTCGGCCAAGTTCTCGTCCTTGGTTTCATATTCGATTCCCTTCTCGGCCAAGGCGATCTTCACCCTCATGGCGAAAGCGCTTGACCAGAAGTCCAGCAGAGTCACTTGGTCCTGAGCCATCTTGATCAAATGCAAAAGCGATTTTCCAACGTTCCAAACACAGATGCTGCGATGAATTCAACCCGTGGCAAACCATGAGATGGCATGAACTATTTATAGCCGTCCATTGCACTAGAGAAGAGTAAAAAATGAGGAGAGAGAGACAATTATGATCATTATACTAATCTCATGGTCATTGCTTACGTTCCACTTTTCTTCCTCTCCAAGTTCTCTTTATTAGCAAAACAAACTGCATTTCTTGAGCCCCCCAAAAAAGTGTCTTTTTTATTATAATTTTTTTTTTACATCAAATGGGTTTTTTTTTATATAATAAGATTAGTCAAATTTTATTAAATCAATAAGAGTTACAATACAAGAATCAAGTTAAACAAAATAAGTACTAAAATCACACAATGAGATTATATTATTTAGTAATATCTATTTTGATGATTCATCAACCATAAAATTATAATTTCTACTAATATGTTCAAAATACAAATTATCTCTGTCACATAGAAAATTAAAAATTTTGAAAAAAAAAAAGTAGCTCTCAATCTTCATAAACGTTAACACTTCTGTTTTCATCAAGTCAGTGTCATAAATCTAAATTAAACGGTTTGTTGGTATGATGTTGTAAATGACTGGTATATCGACTTAAAAACTTAAATTAGTACATAGTGAAATTATGAATATCAAGTATGGTTCATCATATTTCCTTAAAATATGACTTTATACTCTTTTGATATATTTTACATTTGCCTAGCTATGAAAAAAAAAAAAAAAAAGAAATTTTAGCTGATTCGAAACCAAAGAGAACTGATAATAGAGGTGGACTTCACTACAACAATTTATAAAATTTCATGCCTACGTAAAAGATATATAAAATATTCAAGTGAAAGGAACGTGGTATTTGGGTTGGATGTCTTTCTTTTTATAAAGTTGTATATTTTATTTACAAAAATCATTACGAAGCTTCCGCCAGTTTGGTGACTTTCATGTGGCCGTACATTTTTCCAAAAAGAAAGAATAGTCAAAGATCCCTGAGCAAAGGCGGCCTCCGCAAATTTGGTGACTTTCATGTGCCCCTCAAGAAGTGATGGCTGACTTTTCAACCTTTGCCTCTCTCTGCAGATGCCGAAAGACTTGGCTGACTGCAAAGGATATATATATATATATATATATATATATATTTCTGACTCAAATTTCTCTTGCTTTCAAAAATTATGGCGGTGAAGAATCATAAAGCAAATAATATATATATATATATATATATATATATATATGTGGTAAAAATTTATAAAATTATTGTAGTAAAGTTTTAAATTAAAATATAATAATATTTATAAAATGTTTCTTGCTTCGACTTTCTTGTTATTTTGAACTCCCCGTGAAGACACTTCTAACCAAGCATTTCTAACATAAAGTATGAATGCTTCACTACTTTCCCAAAGTTCCTAAAGTAAATTTAAAGAGTTGTGGAGATGATACAAGCGCAGTGAAACAAAAGAAAACTTCTAGTGTGCTCACATTGTTTCATATTAATTGAATGGAACAAAAAAATGTAGGAAAATTTGAATGTTGGGCACAAAAAGGCCACAAATTGCTGGTCTAAGCACCTTCCTTCTGCTCACTGCACCATCCATTAGTCACATTGTTTTGTCTTCAGTTGCCTCCCTTCTCGTTGCTACATTTTTCATGGTTATGCACATCATTTCTTTGGGAAGCTTATTTACTTTCCCTCGCAAAGCATCCCCTGACATGGATCATTCGGTTTCTTTATATGGCATCTCAATTTTGTGACATCTGACAGTCGAAGAGGCTTCAGTAGGAATTCTTGTGCTCCGTCCTCCAAGCATCTTTTTGAGTGGAAAATTTTCAATTCAATCAATCAATTAATCATTGCTCAAAAAACAAAACAAAAACAAAAAAAAAAGTACATAAAAAGTCGAAAAGAGAGTTCTGGCAAGAGAAATGGAAAATTACTGTTTGATTCTCGAGGGGATATTCTCTGATGATACTATAACCACTGGTATCTCCATCATGTTAGGGGATTCCTGCCACGAAAATTAAATTATATATTTTAAATAAAAAATATAAGGTAGACGCAAATTTTTAGTACGAATTAATTTAAATTTTTAAAAATATAATCATAATTATTAGGTTACACATTTTATAATTTTATTTTTGTGTAATGAATTCCAAGGACTAAGGCTCGGTCATCTTAAGAAAATAATATATATTTTTTTTAAAAAAAAATACCCATTCAAGAAATTGTGATGCTACCTTAATTTTTTTCAGCAGTTCGTATCCAGTCATTCCTGGCATACAATAATCAGTGATAATCAGATTCACCTTCAAATCCTGCAAAAGAACATGTACCCTTCAGCATTTTAGAGACTTTACGTCCTAGTTCACAATTATTATTAGGTTGAAAGGCATGAAGAGATTCAAAGCATCCATTTGAACTGTTCCTTAGGCTTAAACGTGGTTCTCAGACACCCTTTTCCTGCTTTCATTTTTGTGTTTTCTCAAGCACCGAATTAATTGTGTAATTTTTCATACTCACTTACGCTGCTTCTGGAGTTCTGCCCATCTGCCAGGCCCAGAAACTCTAAGGCCCTCTTCCCATTTTCTGCTGTGGTCACTGCCAAAATAAAATTCATAAATTTAATTTTTATTTTCTTTTTTAAGAACCTTAGATTTGAAGTGATTGTCTATGAAGTTATGACACGAGATGAATGTCCGAAATTTTTTTTTTTTTTAAAAAAAAAGAAAAATACCATTCAGGCTCTTGCTAAGAAAAGAATTCTGATTGATATTTAGAGGATATTTTTTCATTCTATTAGAAAGAAAGAAAGAACTTTGAACATTACAATTTTACGTGAAGGAAAATTTACAAAATTACCAAACAAAAACTTAAAACGTCCGCCATTGCAGATGAACACAGATTAGAAAGAATGCGAATCTGCGCCCATCAACAAATGTGCAAGAAAATGAAGAAAGGTACTTTTCTCCTTTCCCCCTATGCCAAAAGGAAGAATATTGATTAAAAAAAATAAAAAAAAGAGCTTATGAATAATGTATACCTTTACATGCAGAGTGGATCAGCAACCTTTCAATGACTCTACGGTCAATCAAACTATCATCAACGGCTAAAACATGGGGCTTCTCATCAGAATCAAACGCCATTGATGCTGAAGACGTTGCAGAGGAAGAAGCCATAATTGGAGCGACCAGCATGAAACAAAAATCCCCCACAGAAGATAAAGGGCTGCCAAAAGACAATAAAGGAATGAGAACTAGAAAGAAAGAGTCGTGTATCTTACTCTGAGAAACAAAAAGCAATAACACAAGGTACTGAATAACCTGTGCCAAAGCCAACTTGCTGGCACGTGGTTGTGGGGACCTACACAAATTTCTGTTGTGCTGTGCCTGTCAAATTTGTAGGGAGGAAATAGAAATGGTAATGGAAAAGCACACGTAAGTGGGTATCGGAATACCATGTATCAGAAGAAAGCAAGAATAGTAAAGAAATCGTAATAAAATCATGGTTCAGAGATACTTGGCGATCTTTTTAGGACTTCGTACGAGATTGGATTGCAGAAGCAAGCAGGAATTGTTTTTTTATTTTTATTTTTTTTATCGAGTCTTATTACTTGGATTTCATATATTTCTTTGAACTTCCTTGTTACGTGGATGCAGTGGAGTGGATTTGATGCATACGAGGGGATACAGAAATATTTTATATCAGTATTATAATATTATAATCGTTAAATACATATTTATATTTTTTTAATAATAATTGTAATCAAATGTTAAAAAAATAAAAATATATTACTAATCATTATTATTTTATTACTTTTTTTTTAAAGATTATTTTTAATATTCATATGCATTATTGCATGCGATATATATGACCTAAATCTATTCCATAAGAAAAATGAAGATCATCAATCTCACTGTGTCCATTTTATATTTATGGGAATACATCCTCGAAATGCTTTCCTTTGGTATTCTGAATACATTGCGTTTCTGTCTCCCAACTTTCTCATTATTAAGAGTCATCCAACGAATTGATTGACCCAACTTGGAAATAAGTACCACTTCAAGTTTGCAAGCAGAAACCTGTTTGTTGCTATCAGGAAACCTGAACAACTTGGAAACCTGTTTCTATCAGGAAATTTATACAAAAGTGAAGAACTGAGTGTGCAAGTTGGTCTCTCTTTGTTAACTGTTGACCCTTCTTTCAATTGGACTCTCTCGTTAAATATGAGCTCCTTTTTCTTCTTAACCTGGGTTCCATTATTGCTGGGAGTGCTCTGAGTAAAATTCTAGACACTTTTTTTTTTTTTAAGCTAAATCCTAAATACGTAAGATGTAGAGAAGTATGCCCTCGCTCAAGAGAGTCTCCAAAGGGCCTAACATTGTGAGTGTAGAATGGCTCGCTACTCTAGTCGGGCTATGTGCAGGGCAGAATGTCGTAAGCAGAAACCTGTTTTCTTCACGTCAAGTAGATAGAAAATGCCCCAGCAAGTCCAAAACCATAGGCAATTAGAAAACAATTACATGTTGGGATTGCATAGGAATGCTGTAGCCGGATAAGGATGGAACCCATCTCGAGCCATGCGTGGCGAGTACTCCATTGAGCTAGTAACGTGACCATATTCGAACCCAGAGTATGGATACAGTTAAAAAAATCTGACACTTGGTTTGTAAAAGTTTACACCTAAAATTAAGAATTCAGAAAAAAGGAAATTAGGGGGGGGGTACAATCTTTTTGTAGTTTTCCCTTTTTTCTTTTTTTTTTTCTTTTCTTGTTTTTTTGGGTACAGATTGCAGTTTCCCTATGGGGCAAGGTCAAATTGATGATCTTCAAAATCTCAAAGATTAGATACGATAAGTTGTTGGAATCATTATAATTTACTTCATATAAAAATAAAAATAAAAAATAAAAGAAAAGAAATCAATTGCAAATCAATTGTCTTGCATTATACAAGGAAAAAAAAATCCAAAACAATTCCAATTTTAAATCAATTTTAGATCTTATGCATTTGTTTAGTTCAATCTAATTTAAGAGAAAATCTACCTAATAATCTTTTTAAGTAGTTAATAAAGAAGGGAATTATATAGTTAAATATTTGAAGTGGCAAAAGATGATCCAATTGAATAGTCTAACTGAAACTTAAGTCAATTCACATTAACCGAAAAAGTTAATCGCTCATAACTTGAAACAGATACAAAAATTGAAATAATCTAAAATTCAAATAAATTGAAATTGAAATGACTCAAAACCTTAATTATTCAAAAACAAGCAACTGAACAAAAACAGCTATCATACAAACTACTAATGGCATGAAGTTCATCATACAACTTTCAATAAAAGGTTATGCAGCTTTGAACCCACGATACACTTTTTGTAGTCTAGTTTAATGAAAATTCATGTGCTTCTTGGCTTCTGCAGATGTTACAGAGTCTCCAGTTTGTTACGGTAGAAATAATTAATTAATAAGTAAAAGAACTAGAGCTCTCTTGCGGGAAGAGCGAAAATATTTAAGATATTTATGTTGCGTTAAGCTTTTAAAAGTATTAAAATATATTAAAATGTAATAAAAATTTATGAAATATTTTATAATCTCAAAATATCTTTTCATTATTTAATATATATTTATCAATAGATTCAATGCAAATCTAAAATTTCTTAACACTAACACAATAGTTAACTAATAAGTAAATATTAAAGAGTAGTAATATCACTGAAAAAAATAAATCCTTACAAAAAAAAAAAATGCAATGAGATATTCCTACCTAACATTATGGGCTTTGAACTTCTTAACAAAGGGATTAGAAAGTGATATTGCCTACTTCCCTACCTCAATCAAGGAAAAAAGAAAAAAAATTCTATTGAAGGTTAATTGTTTGCAAAATCCCATCAATATGAGAATAAAACAGAAAACTTCGCACAAAATAGATGTTTAGGTAGGCTTGTTTTTAAAAGGAAAGCATATTCATCAGCCTATGCTTCAAGATAGCATATTGAAACGGTAATTACTTTGCATGTTGGTGCAATGAAATGTTGATGTCTAAATGTAGGTCTCCGCCAAAGGAAAACCAAGAAAGAAAGAAAAAAAAAAAGAATGCCACACATTAAATAGAAGATGAGTGGAATTGAAAAAAAGTAAGAAAAGAGAAATAAGAAAAAGTAAGAAAAGAGAAATAAGAAAAATTATTAAATTTTAATTGAAGAAAAGGCTCAAAATAGAATTAAAAAGGAAAGAGTCACTTAACACTCTTATATCATAGGATATATATATATAACACGTTTAGTTAAATGAATGAATGAACACCTGCTCACCATATGCGTCTATATGAAATCCATTAATGAATGAATATGAATGACCAACTAAAAAAGAGGATTGCAAATACTTCCTAACATTGACCTTCGTTGTAAGTAGTACGAGACCAACCCTTCTAAGAAAGAAAATGAACAAAAAAAAAAGAGTTAAGAAAACATGGCAAATAAATACAAAATTAATATTAATATTTATTATTATTATTATTATTATTAATTACAGCTAATTATTATTATTAGTATTATTATGTACCAAACAACATACTAAATTGATATTCATTTTATATTTTTATATTTTTATTTTTTGATAAACCTTGAAAAGGAATACCATTCATTGACTCCTTATCGGACAAAGAGCTGACTGTTCACTTCATCTATGTCATCTTCAGTCTTGACCCTTGTCACTGCTGCACCCAAACTGCCAACCCCCTCGGTGTTTGAAATTCACATGCATCAACCTTCTTGGGGTAATAGGACATATCCCCGACTGACAATTTCCTTGTGAACTATCTTAACAATCGCTGACATTATTTTCCAATCTCTTTCTTGCGCATGCAATCTGTTCGCCTGCTCTGCATATCACAATCTCCCAATCCATTGCTTTGAACCAGAGTCCCAATTGCTGAAAACAATTCTTCACTGTTCGTTACTCGGCTTAGGACCCCCGAATTAAGTTTATCAAGCAACCCACGGGATGCAACAATCTTCGTAAAACCTGTTCTCTTGTTGTACCCTTTTGCAACCTTCGCTTTCCTCTTGTGCATGTCAGTTTTACGCTTCTCTCCGCACCGTTTTGGCGTTGGCAGCAGTACCCCACTGTAACTTGTGGTATCAGGCGCAACAATATGGGGGTACCTACCCCCCCTTGGTTAGTTTAGTAATAAAAATAAACTTAAGATTACATGCGCGAGCACAAAATCTCAAATTTAAAGTTTAATTCTTAGTCTATATATATATAAGGAAAACTTAGGCCAAAAAAAAAAAAAACAGAAATATGAAGGAAAAAAAAGTTCAGAAAAGAACAGATCCAGAGATTTTAATAAAGACATTAAGTCATGCCCTGTTGTCTAAAGTTGTAAGTGAAATTTTATTCCAAATGTTCGGGAAATATCTAAATTCTCCTAAAACATAATGTGTGTTTGTGTTTTTTTTGTTTTGTTTTGTTTTTTTTTTAGAGATCTAAAACATATGTTAATTAAAAAAATAATATAAATTAATAAAAAAATCATATAATTAATAAAGAGACATTTTTTTTTCTCTAAGTTTATATATATATATAACGCAAATGCAACACACGCAACTTCTGGAAAAGGGCATACCATTAATACTAAAATCGGATAGTTGGGGGTGTCATGTCGTTTGACTTGACTTATCACCCGCATCGTATGACATGCTTATTATCACAAGGATTTTAAAATAAAAATCATAAGAAACGTTTGAAAAAATAGGTGGTAGAACTATAGAATTAAAATGGTTTGTATAAATGTATCAACAGGTTAACAGGACTCGAACTCTTTTTGCATATATTATTATTATCTTTTTTTTTTTAAAAAAAAAGAGAATTATTATTATTGGCTCCGTTTGTATTATTAATTTTTCCACAATCACCCCATCGTTGCAAGCTGTACAACGCTAGGAGGGGGCCCAACGAAAATTCGCAGATATTCTGATGGGCCAATTAGGGCCCATGCAACGAACAACCACATGAGGCAGTAGGCCCACCTTTTCTCCTGTCTTTGCCTTCAATTTAAACTTTTTTTTTTTAAAAGAAAGAAAGAAAAAAAAGAAGTAAGAGTAATACTCTACAATTTCCTTAATCGCTAAATTCGCATTATACACTTAAATGAACTGTTATATTAAATTTACAAGAACACAAACTCCACTCTAAGGCAAACACCTATGCATGCATGCATAACCTTTGGTAGAAGCAAATGTAAGACCAACGCATGCAGCCCTAATTTAATGTTAATCCTCCGTGATAAAATAGATTTATTAAATTATATATATATGTTGTTATCGAGCATTTTCGAAAACTTTGTGCATTTTTTGTTGACACAAAAGTATAAAAGATTGGGATGATAAGTAATAAAAATACAAATTTATATTAACAAAATGTATAAGAATATAAAACTAAAAATCACATTATCTTTATAATTATTATGTCAAATTCATGTCTTATAGTATGATCATGTAATCAAATGACTCACAAGTTCCCTTCACTTTATCAAATCTATAATTGTGTGCATTAAATTGAAATCTTATATTATATTCATTATTTCAAATCATACTAAATAATACAATATCCCTTTCTTTTATATATATATATATATATATATATATATATAATTTAGATATAAATTTATTTTATTTAATTATAATTATTAATTATTTATACATGAAATTACATGAAATTACTATTAATAATTATAATTATATATATATATATATGTAGAGTTTTTTGGAACTTTTTTTTGAAAAAAATACAATAAAATAATGCAACTTCCCTTCACGTTATGGTTGCGCAGGAAAACTGAATAAAAAAAAATATATTTAAATTACATTCAGACCCATATGACAGTTCACAGAATTCCACGAAACCGAAAGCCAATCCGGGTCATCGTATCGCTGTCCGAAATAGGTCCGAGAAAACAAAAAGAGAGAGAGAGAAAAACAAGAAAGGAAAGTAAGAAAGAAAGCAGAAAGTGAACTTAACAAGGGAAAAAGAGACGACTTGGTAAGCGGTGTATGTCTTCAAGTGTCGTGCATGCAATTTTGCTATCTGTTCCCTTTGCATGCAATTCACTTTCTCTCTCTAAGACACACTCACTCTCTCTATAAGTATATATATATATATATATACACACACACACACACACACACACACATATAATATCCGCAAACACATACACACGCGGAGAGAACACAAGTGAATTGTTGTTGTTATTACAACACGCTTCTCAACTTCTTCATCGTGGTTGATTTGGTCGCTGTTATTTATTTTCAGCTGTGAGCTGTGACTTTGCGTGTCGAAGCCCAAAGGTATACTATCTTTTTGCAAGAGATTGATTGGTAATTAGCTTAGTAGTTGGTGTATGCATATGGGTTGTCTTTGGATTTGGGTTTTGAGATTGATTTGATTTGGTCATGTTTTTGCATGGATCTGATGTGATCCATTCTGGGTCTTTAGGGATTTGATTTGGGTTTTTATTTTATTATTTGTTTATTTCTTTTTTATGATTGGGTAAGGTAAAGAATGGGAATCAGGGTCTGCATGAATTCTTCTTGTAAAACGACGACGACCCATGAATGGAAAAGAGGATGGCTTTTGGGATCTGGTGGATATGCTGATCTCTGCTTCAATTGCGGGTATTATTTCTCTCCCATACTATAATTTAGCCTTTTCTTGCGTCAAATATCAGTCTTTTTTTTTCCTTCTTAATTTTATTTGTTTTTTCTTTGGATAGATTCGTAACGGCCAATGGGGTAGTTTGGGGATAGAAGTATGAGCTACTGATTTGGTGTTTACAGTTTTTTCGTGAAACTTTGGCTATATGTATACTTGTTGAAAATAATTGGCAAATTTATACTTGGAGTCATGAATCAGCAGCACTTGGGTCTTATAAGTTACATCTATTATTATATAATATGGGAATTTTTAATTTTTT
Organism: Kandelia obovata; assembly: GCA_021464305.1. Taxonomy (NCBI): domain Eukaryota; kingdom Viridiplantae; phylum Streptophyta; class Magnoliopsida; order Malpighiales; family Rhizophoraceae; genus Kandelia; species Kandelia obovata. The sequence goes on from CM038487.1 coordinate 4,995,418, forward strand.
TTGGGATAATTCTAAATTTAGGGAGGACAAATTTGCAGCTAATGGCAGCACTAAAAATGGATCACGAGCTTAATATTGAATGATTGAGTTGCACCAAAATTTTGGCATCCCCGTAATCCCACAATCTATGTGCTTTTATGTTCAAAAATATTCAACTAAGTCAAGTCTGCATCCTGATTTAATAGGTCATTAGTGTGGATTTTTTCAATTGCTCTTTTTGATTAGCCAATTCTAGGTGAGTTTCTGTGATAGTGAGTTCACCATAGTCTCAACTTATTTAACATCCACCTCTTTCTCCTACTAAAATTCTTGCTGTCTCTCCCCCACCCTATCTTCTTACATATTCTTAGTCGGCTGTTCCTTGTATAGGATAGCCTATCAAAACTTCTTGTTCCAATGATAATATCATTTACCTCAAGTATTATGATTATCGAACTGAGAAAAGGTGGGAAAAATGTAGGCAGGTGGCAATTCTATCTGTTATTCAGATTCTCATCGTGGTTCATTCATTTTATATGACATTGGCCTAGTTTTGGCTTCACATAGTGATGCATTCTATTGTAAGTGGGTTGCCAGTCACTCTTCCACAAAAGTTGCCTTGTGGCTCATAGGTATGAATCATATGGGAGCATGTGTGGATATGTGCATGCATGAACTTCTTTTCTAATTATGGGAATTCATGAAACTCCCCTTTCTTTGAAATTGCAATAACATTACATATACATGAAACTCCATACACTCTTGGAGAGGCACTTAGCTTTGTTTTGTGTGACTACTCAGTTGCCTCATGCACCTTCCATGCGGGGACTAATAATCTGTTTCCTGTGGACAATGATATACATCACAAAATCATTGGATTAATAATCAATTATGTGAATCTCTTAGCTATATCAAAATATTGCTCAGGCAGTAATAATACTTTTATTGTTATTCTGTTTATTTATTCCATTTGTATTAGTTAACCATGAAGGTCATATGTTCCAATTCTCTTCTATTACCTTGCAAACGTATGGATTCTCATTAACTTGGGTTGCAATGAATTATCTGTATTTTAGATCTGCATTTGAGAGTCTGGCTTACTGTGATACATTCCATCTCAATGAATCCGGTTGGAGGGAATGTTCTATGTGTAGCAAGGTAAGTCTCATTGTTTTTGTTTTTCACCCAAATGCTTGTCTTGTTTCCTTGCATAAATTTATTTGAAATTGATGACTGAGAGGGGAATGACATGGCAGCGTCTCCACTGTGGATGCATAGCATCTAAGTCTTTGCTCGAGCTCTTAGATTATGGAGGCATTGGGTGTACTGGCTGTACAAAGACTTCTCAAGTTCCTTCAGTAAGGCTTTTAAAAGTCCAAAATATTGTGATTGTTGTGGCTTTATATGGGCTTCCATGGATTAAACATTTCTTTTTGTTTTCAAGTCAATGAAGTGATACATTGCCCTTGCGGCATCTTGGATCACAGGCAAGATATGATGTGAGTAGGATACAAAATTATTATCTTGGTGATTTTTTGGTAGTACTAATAATGACTTTTTTAGGTGCTAGTAAAGAATTCCTTTACAAATTGTTCTTTTTTTTTTTTTTTTCTGGGTTCCACTATTTAAAACTTCTCTCTTGATTTAAGGATAATCAATGTACTGATAGGAAGGAGCTGATTGGTTGGGTCAACAATAGTTTTAAACTACTTGTTAGCTAATTTCAGTGTACACTTGTTTGATGTTAGAGATTGCATCAATTTGGTAGGGATTACTTTTGTGCATGCATAGGATAATAGGATGTTGCAGGTAGTACCTTAACGAATTGGATGTTATATATCACATCTTGTGTTGGTTTCTAGTAATTGTTAATACTTCAATTTTCTTTGTGAAGAAACAGAATAATGGGATGCCTAATGGATTTGGCTCATCAAAAATAAATGCTGTCAGTGGTGTGGAGATCACTGCTGTTGAAAATAGAGTGATAGGTAACAGAGTTGATGAGGGAAAATTAGCCCAGTTGTGTGCGCTCATAGAGGCTGATGAATCCAACTTATTGAGTCAGCAGGAGGGGTTTGATACAAATGCAAGTTTAGAGCAATTCAGACAAGAAGAGAGCATGCATTCTATTGTGAATGTTGGCACAGACTTTTTGAATGTGACTCGATCATCAATTGGGTCTACCAAGTTTGGCAAACCAGATATTATTAGTACAATGCTGGATATGAGGGATAAGCATGGATCACCTTCTGAACCTTCATTGAGAATGGCATTGGGAGCAGCAGCAGGGATTACCAGTTTTGTACCTCCATCTGGTGCCGTAGTTGAAAGGTTAGAACAGGGAAAATTGCCTTCTGCATTTCAGCAGGGGCAAAAATCTCGTCCAATACTGCCGAAACCCTCAAAACCTGGCATCTCGACAGCTATGGAGACCAATAAAGTTGTTCCTGAGTTGCGCATTGCAAGGCCTCCTGCTGAGGGGCGGGGAAAGAATCAGTTACTTCCTCGGTACTGGCCAAGGATCACAGACCAAGAACTGCAGCAATTATCAGGAGAGTATCCTTTTACTTTGAGTTAAGTTTGTTTGATTATGTGTGCTTTTGTCATATGAATGGATTTTTTAATTGATTTAACATATGCTTACCTTAACCTGCTACTAGTTTAAATTCCAATATTGTGCCATTGTTTGAGAAGGTTCTCAGCGCAAGTGATGCTGGGCGAATTGGTCGTTTGGTTCTCCCAAAAGCATGTGCTGAAGTAAGTTTGAAAGGATTTTGCTTGTGTCCCTTACTTTTGGTTGTTTTCTCAGTTTCTTAATTTTTTTTTTTTTTGGGTATTCCTCTAATCTGTGAGCCGATGCAGGCCTATTTTCCTCCTATTTCTCAATCTGAAGGTGTTCCTTTAAGGATCCAAGATGTGAAGGGGAGAGAATGGACATTTCAGTTCAGATTTTGGCCCAATAACAACAGCAGAATGTATGTTTTGGAGGGGGTAACCCCTTGCATACAGTCTATGCAATTGCGAGCGGGTGATACAAGTATGCTTTATTCTACTCTTGCTTAAAAGATTGATATAGTGATACCTGATTGCTCAACTTGTATCTACTACTTTTTAAATGTAAGGCTCTAAATGGACTGGTTTCTTAAGAAACAACTTGGGGAATGAGACAGAGGGTACAGTTTTGACATGGATGAAATGATAGCTGAATTTAATGTGCCAGAAAAAAGAGATTTTTAAGCCTAATTTTATCTGCAAAGTTCTCTCTATTGTCATGGTGTGAAATTATTTCCAGCAGAAAAGAGCAAGGATGCTTCCTCATTTTATCTTGAGCGGCCCTCTGTGATTATTGATATTTTGCACAATGTATGGTGGCAGTTAATATGTGCTTCACGCCTTGTGTTTTCTATCCTATCTTAATCTCTCTTTTCTGCAGTAACATTTAGCCGAATAGATCCTGGAGGCAAACTTGTTGTAGGATATCGCAAGGCAACAAACAACTCTTTGGATACACAGGTTAATACTTGTTGGCATGTGAAGAGGAAGGAAATGTTCTGCATTTTGGAAATTGATCTGTTATTTGTAAATTCTTGTTTGAATAACTTAGGATCCTCAAGCGTCGGCTCTTCCCAACGGTGCTTCTCCTGTGGACAATACTATTTCTGGTACTCTTAAGACTCTACCTACTGTAAGTGGTTGTTCTAGTTTTTCCCCAACCCTAAGGTGAAGCAAGGATCCTCACCTAAGTTCTCTGTCTGTATATTTGGTTTTAGCTGATGGGGATATTGGCTGGAACATGAGTGAAAGCCATGAAATTGGGATCAATGGGGACTCACTGCAGCAGCCAGTGGCAAATTCAGAGAAGAAGAGAACTCGGAATATCGGACATAAAAGTAAGAGGTTACTTATGCATAGTGAAGATGCTCTGGAGCTGAGACTTACATGGAAGGAAGCACAGGATTTGCTTCGTCCACCCCCAAGTGTCAAACCTAGCATTGTCACTATTGAGGACCATGAATTTGAGGAATATGATGTGAGTTTGTAAATGCTGAATTCTTTACTAGTAAGTCTGCAATGGCAATGTTTTTTTTAACTTTTCAAGGATTTACTGTTCATGTTGTCCAGGAGCCACCGGTTTTTGGAAAGTGGACAATATTCACTAATCAACCGTCTGGGTAAGAATATATGCACATTCTATGTTTTCATTTCTGTTACAGAAAATAAATGAAATATAAGGGGATAATCAGCCTTTTTTTAAAAAAAAAAATTTATCTGTCAGTACAGGATATAGTTTAGGAACTCCTACTTTGATTTTTATCTGATGCTCATACATGTTAGCCATTTCTCTTAACTCTCCTAACTTAAAGGTGGTGCTTAGTTTTGATTGCTAAGGACAGGAAAAATGCTGCAGCCCTGCTGTTAATGATAGCTGAGGGTTTACTGCTTTTCTTTTGCCAGATATTGTGGCTTTGTTCCCACATGCTTCTTCTAATCTGTATATCATCATTATTTCCATTTTCATTATCATTTTTTTTCATCACAATCAACATGCTCCTGTCAAACGAACAATTACATTTTGTTGTGGGATAATGTTGTCTGGATGTAGCTGGGTTACTATTGACTGAAATTTTGATTTGTGATGGTATTTTAATCAATGAGGTGATTCACACCAAGTTTTTCATGACGCTTTCCAGGGGACAAGAACAGTGGGCTCAGTGTGATGATTGTTCAAAATGGCGAAAAGTGCCTATTGATGTGCTCCTTCCTCCAAAGTGGAACTGTTCAGACAATGTGTGGGATTCAACCAGGTTTAGTTCTTTTAATAATCCCCTTGTACACCTCCTCTGGGATCTGCCAATGTGTTAGCACTTTTGTCACTTGGTTATATTTCCTGAGAATCGGTTTTCTATTAAAATATTTGTTCTGTATGTTTTTCTTACAGGTGTACCTGTTCTGTACCGGAGGAGATGAGTTCAAAGGACTTGGATAACCTTCTCCGAGCAACAAAAGGTATGGCTTGATCCTTGTGCCTCTTCCATATGCTTGGGAGTTAATGTTTCAAATGATTGTACCATATGTGTCACTTTTGACCATACTTGGTCTAGGCTAGCACAAGCACAAGACTGCTCGTATGATTTTTGAATACAAAAGAGCGTTTTGATCTTTTATGGGGACCTTATAATTTGCTAATTGTATGGGAAAAACACACAGATTTTCTATTTCTTCTACAAAATGATTGTTATAATTTTTGAAACTTCAGTTGGGCTGGATCAAATATAACCCAAAATTCTTTAATTGTTGTAAGCTTTGAGCTGAGCTTGGGCCAAGAATTCCAATATTTGATAAACAAGGAGTTTGGGCCTGGGTGCACCTTTAGCTCAGTTGAGCATGGCCCATTGGCATTCCTAAGTAGATGTTCTATTTGTATTTGTATGTTTATGCACATAATGAATTCAGTGTGGTTGAATGTCGGGTTTCCTCTCATACTGTGGCAAGAGAAGGAATTTGATAGTAGTAGTCTAAATCTTTATGACAAGACAGCCTAAGGGTTTACTACCCATGCAAGTTGCCCTCCTAGTCATAGTATGCACATACTGAATCAATGAGTCTTGCAGGAAGTTCAGAAACTGACTGGTCATAATGGCACTGATTAACAGTGTTTTCAGTTGGAATGTGTTTCCTTTTAGAGTTGTTAATCCCAATATTTTCACTGGATTTTATCCTCTTTTTTTTTCATTTTCCCAGATTTCAAGAAGCAGAGGCTTCTAGAAAGCCACAAGCCAATCCAAGAATATGAGCCTTCTGGCTTGGATGCTTTGGCGAGTGCTGCAATTTTGGGAGAGAATGTCAGCGATGCAGCTGAGCCATCAGTTGGAGCCACCACAAAGCATCCACGACACCGGCCTGGTTGCACTTGTATTGTGTGCATTCAACCACCAAGTGGGAAAGGCAAGCATAAGCCTACATGCACGTGCAATGTCTGCATGACAGTAAAGCGCCGGTTTAAGACTATGATGCTGCGCAAGAAGAAACGTCAATCAGAACGAGAAGCAGAAGCTTTGCAGAAGGACAACAATGACCGAAAGGATGAATTAGAAATCAACGGCACCTCAAGTCATTCAGTGCTGCGTCCAACTAATCCAGACAATGAAGGAATTCAAAGCAGAAACCAAAATGAGGTGGCTGAAATGAGCAGTGGACAAATAGACCTAAATTGTCATCCATTTCGTGATGATATGCAGCTGGACATACCAGGGTTGTGTTTGACGAACCTCGTTCACACAGCTAACCTACCATTGGATTGTTATATTGAGCAAAACATTTCTGCAAGCTTGATGTATGAGCAAAAGGGCAGCCAGGGTTCCTGTGTGCTTTCAAAAGACAGTGGAGAGAGCCTTAGACACTTGTCCGATGAAGCATTTCTTGCATCAGTTGGCTGGGATCGTGAGAGTAAAGGTGATGGAGGGAATCAATCCAATTTAGAATGACATGGTTTTCAATGATTTGTTTTTGCTGCTTATCCTTCGATCTGGATAGGAGTGGTGCTATACGTCTTTTTCTGAGTCTTCCTCCATTGCTCGGGGGAATGTAATTTATCTATCATATGTTTTTTCTTTTTTTTTTTTAATCTCTTCACCATCTTCCCCACATCCCCACCTGAAAAACGTCCAAAAATGAAAAAAAATAAAAAAACAAAAACAAATACAAAAGAGGAAACAAAAGAATACCTTCTTCCTCTCCAAGGGGTTATTTTTATCTTTCATTTCTGTACTTTGCTTAGCCTTCTTTTAATCTGTGACAGCTGGAGAACAATGAAAATTCTTTCCCATGTCTCGTTTGCCTTCTTGTCAATCACAACGAAGTCATGATGATGCCTATTGATCAGCTCTGTTGAGTCTTTGCAAGACTTAAATTCAAAGAGTTTGTTGTGAGTTTTTAAGCTTCCAATAACGTCAACGAGAATCTCTCTTGCTATCATCTTGTTGGACTGCTTTGCTATGTTATAAAAAGGCATTGTAGATGTCATCAAGTGTATTTTTTAGACCACATTCAAGAAAAAATGTCAAATGTCATCGATTACCAGTCCCATTATGTTTCAAGTTTCCCCAGAGAATATGTCAGTGGTCAGCAAGAACTTTAAGCTTAAAGCTTCAATTTTGCATTTGAGGAGTCTCTAGTTCCAATCACTTGATGGGAAATGAGATACTCATGTGATAGATGATAGTTGCATAATTCACATGATGGACCTCTAATATGCTGGTATTTTTATGGATCAATATCATTTATATCTTAATCGCAAGCAGCATCTAGTCAAACTTTAGAAACAAGTTTACTCTAACCTTTGTCATTTGTAAGAATGGCAAGTTATATGAACCAAGAACATAAATTGAATGCAAATTTACATCTTTCATTAATATTTATTAATTCTTAATTTTTTTGATATATAATTTATAATTAATTATAAAAATTAAGATTATACATTTAACGATTATGGTATCATAATATATATTTATGTTTATAATGTTTCAAATTGACCGTATATTTATATAACGAAGTTCTAGAAAGAAAGAAAAAAAAAAACATGCATTACACATTAATTAGTAGATACGAATCGATCCAAATGATGTATGTTTGTCAAGTAATTAGTATAATGTTTCTCACATGTCATTGTTCTCCCTTTAGTATTCCCACGCGTATGAGGAATCCCTTTTGAATTTTAATGAAGTATAAAATGTTTTTAGTTGATAGACGCCAGCCTGTATCCTACAGAATCGTTGTGTATATAATATGTGTCTAATTAATGTGAGAAAACAAAAGCTAGCCATGCAAAAGTGAAAATTTGCGGATTGTAAAATGGTTATGGATAATGACTAACTAATTTAATTATATTCCTCTTTATTTATTTATTTATTTATTTTTCTTATTTATGTTCTTGGTCCCTTATTTGTGGGATTTTGTGCTTAAATTACTATGTATCTTCTTGGCATCCTCAATTATTAAATGGAATTCAATAGGCAAAATGGGTCAATCAGATCCAAGAGGTTAAAAAACTTAATCTCCTATTTTTTTTTTTTTTAGGTTTAAATTCTGATATAAAAAATAAACATAAAATTTATACAAATAAACAAATATATATTTTATTTATTGTATAATTCAACGTTCAAAAATTATCGTAACCAGAAAAAACAAATAATAAAAGAAAACATTCTATCAACTTAGTCAATTGTCGAGGCTAAAGTTTTCTATCGACAAAGGATAAAGCATGAATTTTTTTTTAATTTTAATTTTTATTTATTTTGAAACGTCACACTTGTAAATTCCTTTGACAATATATAGACAAATAGAAACGTGCAATTTGGCACATTAAATTTAATGGTTACGTTTAAGACTTGCGATGTTCAACCAACATATCGATTATTACTACTTAAATGGTCCGGTAGGTACAGTGTTACAGTACTATTTAAAAATAAAAAAATAAAAAAAATTGACGGATTGTTTACATTCATTCCTCAAAATAAAATAATACTAAATAAATGATCTTATTATAACATTATTAAGAAATTATTTAATTAAAAATTTTAAATTATCAAATAAGATATACAAATGAATTAGATAATAAATTCTAAAATATTCTTTAATGCACAAGTTTAATATAGTAAAAATGTGAATAAATTAGAATTTATAATTAGAATAAGGATGATGACGATGTGGTGTGTTATGATATTATGTTAATATTTTATTTAATTTAAAAAATTAAATTATTCAATAAAATCTAAAAATAAATCATATATTAAAAATTAACAAATATATTCAACTTACCTCTACTCTTTGTGTCCGCGTGCTGACACAGAGAGAAATTTTATTGATTTTCTTGGTGTTTCCAATGGGGATTGCCTGTCTGTTTTGTTTGTTTAATAGGGTGTAGTGAAGATGCTTTGGATTTTCCATGTGGGAAGACTGATTTTCCTTCTAGGCAAACACATGCATGGAGACGGAACAACAATGTCACACCAAGAAAAGAGGCCTCAAATCTAACGAAAGGAGAGAGAGTGGAATGACTTCGGTGCTAGTTACCATCAAGAAGTATTAGTTTCTTCCAATCCAACTACCAATACAATACAATTAAAATATTCGGGGCAATTTGCCATACAAAATGTGGGTAGTTGGCCTGTGATCTCCAAGTAACATTGATAAATGCACCATCATCTATGAGCAAGTAACCAATATATATATATATATATATATATTTAAAATTATATTGTATATAAATTGATTATTATATCTATAAGTATAATTATTTGTTAAAATTTCATTTAACTTTTTTTTTAATAAAAAAATGAATCGTTACAATATTGTTAAATCTCAATAAATTTTTTCTATTTAAATTTTTCATAATAATAAATATAGAATCAAATATAATATTTTTATTATAAATTTTTATTTAATAAGAGATCAATAATAATTCAAGTTTTAAATTTATATCAATAAAAAAAGTACAAAATATTAATCAAATTACTATCTCAAATAATACTAATAAATAATTTATAATTTATATTCCCTTTGATCTAAACTCGTATCTTCAATTTTTTATAAATATAAAATGTATACATCATTTTATCAGATTAATTGTTTATTTGAAAAAAAAATAAAAAAAAATAACAATACATAAGAATAACAATAAATTTTGAAATTTAAATTTAATTAAAATCAATCACATAATTTTTTTAAACATCCCATTATAGTTGAGTTGACATTCCATTGTTTTAACTACTTGATAATTAAAGATTCATAAGTAAATCTAAATAGTTTTCTTTCTCTCTCTCTCTCTCTCTCTCTCTCTCTCTCTCTCTCTCTCTCTCTTCTCTCCATCGGCCTAAATTTAGTCATATCTTTTAATAAGAACATTTATAGATTTAGTTAGGTATGTCCCTTTGAATTAGGCAACAATATGTGCATAATTTAAATTATTAAATGTTTTGCATTTCTTCCTTTCAGCTTTAACAAGAAAATAGCAGCAAACCAAACCCATCTCACTCTACTCGCACCCTCTAGCTGTCCCCTCTCTTCTCTCAATTTCGGTTGTAAAATTCAAGAAAAAAGTATAGCACCGTACATAAAACTAACCAATGTGCCCCTCAAAGGTCAGGCCAAATCCGGCTCAATTTTATAAAACCCGCATTCTGTCATGCTGGCATTATTTACAGAATAAAGTTAAATATATGAAAAAATAAAATTATCAATTTATTATAAAACATTATTTTTATGCGACCCATCATCAATCTTTTTATAATAAATTAATAAATAAATTATATATATATATATATATATATATATATAAAGTATTACTTTATTTACATCTTATACTGACATATTTTCCCATACATACATGATCTTTGGATTCCTCCCGCAGTCCTCTAGCTCTATGAGTAAAAATACCCTAAAAGTGGCAATACCTACGCATGAATCGACCCTAGTAATTGTGACATGTATGAATCATTAAGTCCTTTTTCATTTTTACAGGATCAATGAGTGTTTTTTTTTTTTTTTTTGGACCAACTTTGTAAGTAGTGAGTCTTATAGCCGGCCAAGCAATAATATTTTGACCTTTCCCTAGCTTAAATCGTATCCACTTTAAGTAGAAGCTAATACACATCCATTACTTGAAAGCAATGGCGAAGGCAAAAATAGATCTTGAAGAGTTGTATTCAGGAATCCCAGATGATTCAGTAAACCTTACATTTCAAGACTTGGCAGAAGTTCAACAAAATACAAAAGCTACAGAGAAGAAGAAATTGCCACCACCACCATCATCATCATCAACGGCAGTAGCCATCATGGAGCCAATCCAAGAAGCTCAGACCCCTCCACGGTCACGCCCTCCCCCACCAAACAAACTGCCAAGCCTTGATTTCAATACTGCCCTTCAGGCATCCAGGACTCACAGAGATCATAGAGGGAGTGGGCACAACCAGTGCAACCATCTCCACCAAAATGTACAAGGCATGAAAATTGATGATGGGTTGCACCCTAGTCCTCATCATCATCATGTATATGGAAATGGCCGTGACCATATGCAAAATTCAAGCCATCAGCGTCGTCAGGAGTCTGATGATCAAATGGATACAAAAAGCTATGATGATTTCAGGTATGCCCCGGAGAAAAGCATGCCATATGATGATCATGATGTGAGTGGCATGAGCATGGCTTCTCCATATCCTGCTGGGAAAACTCGTCGCCCTGGGACCCCTCACTCCAATATTTGTACCATCTGCTCCACTTACATCTATATTTTCAAGCATCGGTGCTTGGTAAGATTTTTAGACATATGCTTAATATTTAAATCATCAGTTTCTGGGGTCCGTCAAAAAAATAGTCAGGCCCTTAATTTCAACAAACACCGTTCAAATTTCAATGAACTAAAAAGGATTATTTAATTTGTCACACATAATTTATTTATTTTTTGGGGCATGCAGATTCTATCTGCCTAAATTTATGAATGGATCATGGCAGCATACGATACATGATCTTTATAAAGTGACTGATATATCAATCAGTAAAGAAAATATGAGTCATAATTTTAGAATCTCTATCATTATTCTTGTTTCTCTCCTAGCAAAATGTTGGGAAATCATTAATGGTATAGGTATGAAAGCTTAATTTATTTAACATATGTGCAGGTTTGTGGGAGGGCCTACTGCAGGAATTGCGTGTTCGTTGGAATGGGAGAGATGAAAGAAGGAAGAAAGTGCATTGAGTGTTTGGGGAGAAAATTCAGCCAAAGGTAACCACTTTATTACATTTATATTTGAGACTGTAAGCCCACCCATATGCATCAATGCTCTCATTATCTTTTCTTTTCTAAAATTTCATTGTTAACCTATTGGACCAAAAAAAAAAAAAAAATCAAGTTCTAAGCTACACATACTAAGAGGTATATCATTTGACAGGAAGCATTTCAGTTCATATCATTTAAAACTAATAGACAACAAATTTGAGATCTAGTGACACACCTATATGGCATCATGAGATGATGCTGTTAAAAATGGTTACTTGCAATATATAGTACAATTATTATCTCCTTTCCGGATCAAATGACAATGAGTGGTGGCAAAACATTGCATCAGTGACCTAAATTACCTGATATCAAGATGATTGACCGTAGGGTGAGGTAAAGATATACCTACAATTTAATTATTTATATGGACTAGAAGCTCATCATGAGCAAGGCCAAAAGATGAATAGGTCAAGGTTTTTTCTTCAAGACTTCCGAAGAATAAACACGCCCCATTTTGTTTTCTGGACCAACTTACATTGGTGGCATTATATCATGATTGATGTGATCGAGTAATCTAATTAATTGCTTTCTCCCTTATCTATTTTAATATTATATCTGTTTCTGTAAGACGAAGTTAATTGTGCATCTTTGGAAGTAGGGCCAAAGTTTAGTTTGCCACCCCAGGTACACATAGAAATGTTAAAACTTTGAAGGTGGACTCACTTTCCTGTTCTTTTTCATGTTTCAATAAAAGAAAAATGGCTTTGCCAGCCTAATATTTTAGTTTAATCTTCAGCTTCAATAATAATTAGGACATGAGAGTCATGGGATCATCCCTTTGATTGATGACCCTTTTTGAACAACAGTAAAAATAAAAAAGGAGAGAGAGGTATGATGACTGTGAGTTTAACCAATTTAGTATAAAAAACTTAAAAAAATCCTAGCATTACTCATAGGCAAAATATTATTATATTTTTTATCAAAGGGGAAGGGGATATTTTCCTGAGTTTGGTAGGATTTGAAGGCAAATGAATCTTTGGGTATGATGTTTTATAAGTCAATAGTTAATTCTAATAGCATATTCTATGTTTTACTAATTTAATTTGTCATGTATGATATAAATATGATTTATTTAATTTTTTTTTATTTCTGAATATTTTAAATTATAATATTTTGAATTTTAAATAAAAAAAGGAAAGAAAATTATTTTCTTTTTTTTTCTTCGCCTATAAATTAAATGGAATTTGGGTGGTGGTTTTCATTGAATAGGTACATACAAAGAGCAGGACGGGTGGGTTGCTGTTCAAGTTACCCACGGAGTGTGAAGCAGGCAGAACTGAAGTGGGCTGAGAAAGGCCCGAGGAGGAACAGAGAAAGAGGCTATAGTCGAAGACCAATGGGCTCAAGATCATTAAGCCCAGTGACACCAAGGACCCTGACCCAAGCCCATCGAGCACCGAATGAGACACCTTCTTTTGTTTCCAACGTCCCTTATTCCCCTTATTCTCCTGCTTATCGTCACCACATCCCTCTATGAAATTAAGGGCTCCCCATGATTTTGTCAACAATTATTAATCCCCTTAAGACCCCAAGCTTGATTAATTTATTCTGTGTTTGTTCTTTTCACAATTTTCTTGAATTTTATAAATTGGAATTGGGTGCTTTCATTTGCTTCTCTCTCTCTCTCTCTCTCTCTCACTCTCACTCACACTCTCTCTAGTTATGCCTGATGCCAATGATAAAATTGAAGATAATAGCTTTGAGAAATTAAGCTCTCTAGGATTCCTTTTTGGAAGAATACATGATATACACGCTAGTGTGTTAAAGTATTTAATCATAAATTTAGATAATATTGTTATTTAAACACAATAAAAATAAATAAATTTTAAGTTCATAATGAAGTTTATTGTTTATTCTATGCCTTCTCTAGCTAGCCTAGCCAGAGAATAATCTCGCTTGAATTATTAATCCATATGGTTTTTCTATTCTGAGGCAGCCACTGTGGCACACGTTTTTACTTTACCCTGCAGCACAATCATATGTCGCAATTAACTAAATCTTATGTATCGGAAGTGAATTATCCATTTTTAATAATTTGAACATAAGCTTTTTTAAGTAACTAAGTGAGTGTGTGTGTGTATATATATGTTAAAAGGCAAGGCAATTTACTCAGAGCAGTCAGTACCAGGGCTGACTGTGTAACGCGCATGGATTCCACAAATATCAGGAAGCTCATTGGCGCGAGTGTAATTGATGATCCCACGGATCATGGAAGCAGCTTCCTTAACACAGTCGCACATGTTCTGCCTCTCTTTGCTGGGCTTAGCTCTTGCAAATCTCTTTGACGCTGGAACAGCATTCTGACTGCATCTCTCACACGAATACAACAAAGTAGAAGCATGAGGTTAAAAGTCCACCTGCGCCCTTGATAGCCCTGCATTAACACGAGGGGCAATGGTCTCGTGCATACTCCTGCAAACCTAGTCCTATTGAATTTTCTTTCTTTTAATTATCTTTCAACAAATATATATATATATATATATATACTTTTGTGAGGTGTTTCTTAATCTAGCTTATCACCTTTCACCTTAATTTCTATAGAGAACTCAACAATTGGGTGAAGGTCCTTTGTAAGTTTCTATTGACTTATAAATTACCTATATGATACAAATAAATTTCCTGGCTACTAACCCACAACTATAGCTGATATTTCAAGTCAATTATACATCATATGATATGGTGACTTCTCAAGGCAGTTAACCCACATTATGCCCTCCTTGGTCCATGACCCATTTTGATAAAGGAGCTGCCGATTCATTTTTTATCAGGCCTTCTCGCCTTTTGGCTTTCGACTACACAACGAAGGCCTGCTCGAGCTTGAGGTAAATTAGAATTAGCTTGTTGGTTATTGAACTTATCCCTTAGTTTTCAAATGAGTCACTAATTTTTGTTTAATACTCCTATCATCAAGTTTCTACTTTTGTTTCAATGACAACATTGCATCAGTCTCTTATTAGAAATTCTTGCAAATGGTCAATGAATGCTAATGTGAAAAGCCACATGAGAGCCATGGCTTTCCTCTGAGCATGTGGATGGGATTCAAGACCATCAAATGCTTAAATTTCAAATATCTCGCACCTTTAATGGTTATGCATATCCATATTTATGCAAGAAATGGGAATTGAGATGTAACCTGAATGCTCTTTTTCCAGGATTATAAGAAATACTTCTTGTATTTCCAATCATCAGGAGAGAAAACAAGACAGATGGAATTAAAAAAAAAAAAAAAAGGATAGAATCATGAATACAAAATTAATGAATTACTGGGTTTTTGTTCTTGAAAAGTAGTCACCAGCGTTTAAAAAGACGTGTTGTCCTAAAACCACATCTACAGCAGGCTGATTCTCAATGCAATCAACTATCATCTGCAGAGGATGGAGGTAGATCAATGAGAAAAGTACTTGAAAAAAAGGTCATATTGACATTAAACCATGCTTACTGGAGATTCTGATCTCAGAAGTAGAAACATACCTTGCCATTTCCCTTTTGAAATTCCAATTTCAAATTAGAATGATCTCTAGATAGCAAGTAAATTTCTAAACCTCGTGCAAATTGTTTATTCCCTGTATCCATCAGTAAAATCATGAGAAAAGACCAACCACCGATGGCTTGCTCCAATCAAAGCACCTTTAGGGGGTGGGGGGTGTCTGTGAAAGTGTGGGAGAGAGAGAGAGAGAGAGAGAGAGATCGATCAACCTTCATATAATGTAAGAATAGCAGCTGATTCATACACCAGTGCTGGTCTTGCCAAATAAATGGTGAAAGAAAAATCATAGACGTGATGGAAACTCTCCTCGCCAAGCACGACCTGCACATTTGTGAGTTCAATTTACTCAGAAAGAAATTATATGAATGCTTGTGATGCATATCCACAATACATAAAGAGCACGAAAGTTAAACTACATCTGCAGAGTCAGGAAACCTTAATTCTCTATTTATCAAGCAAGTATTATTGCAAAGACATAGTCAGAAAGTAATGCACAAGGTAAATGTTCAAGCAAACCTTGCTCCAATTTCCCATGTTATTGTAAACACATTCAAGGAAAATTTAAATCCCAAAACCTCTAATTCAAATAAGACTTCAAAAAATGTTTGTCAATAGGAATCTTCTTGCATGCCACGGTAGACAGAAAATACTCCAATTATCACATAATTTTTGATCCTGTGCAACTTACAGAATTTTTTGGCATCATGGTTGAAGGAAGCAACGGAGAACCAACCACATCCCTAATATAATGTTCCTGCAAGGAAAACACACATACCCCAGCTATGATACACTTTAACTAAGAACACCAAAATGTCAGAAATACAAGAGGTAAAATAAAAAATCTGTCACAATACACTTCAATAGACATCAAAAAGAAAAATGCAGCAACACCTAATAAGAGAGCATACACAAAGCCAATAATAAATCTCACAAAGCAAAAATGTTGAATCAAAGAGAAGCTGCGAAGAAATATTGACAATTTGGAATTGTGCTTAAAAATGTATATAGAACAAAGGGAAAATAAAAGAACAAGAATAAATGCATATTACTGAACAGCTGCAATGTATATTCATACAACACAAGTCCTTTGAAAAAATTTCAATTCGAGGAAAAGATTCTACACAAATTGCTACCTTTTATTTGGACACTACCATACATGAAAAGTTGCAAAGAGAAGAGAGGGACACCTAAGCATTTCTTCTAGAATTCTCCTTGACTTGGGTTGGGGCACCAATTGGACTAGCATTGGGCTAGCATGCAAGAAGCGGGCTGGCACCTACTCAAAAGTAAAAGGGGATGCCGCCGCCTACTACTAAAATCCCGGTTTTTGCAACAGTTGCGTTTTTCTATGAAAAAAGAAGACTTAGAAAGAACAAAGAAGTTTGGATCCGACCCTCAAATCGACTAACACGAGTTTCTTGTTTATCGATTCAACCCACTTATGAGAAATAGAAACATAGAGAACATTGCACAAAAAGAATTTGTGGTGGTACCTGTGAATTCAAAACTTCTTGCAAGGTTGATTTCTCATCTAAAGATTCAAAGTAAACCTCCACTAAGTCCGTAGGTTCCAAGGCCACCCTTTTCCGCAACTTCTGGATTCTATTGACAACCTGAAATGGGAACAGTTTGAAAGTTCATTAATCAGAATCTGTCTCTTCCAACTGTGACAAGCAAATAAAGATTTTCAGCAAGTGAACAACATGATTCAAAGGAAAGTCGAATATAGATTTTGTTGCATGTAGCAAACAAAAGAAAAGAAGACTAGAAAAGAAACCCTCAAATTCAAGAAACTGACCATAACAGCACAAGCTCCATTTATGGTTGGATTAAAATTCAACACACTGATTCAACTATAGACCAACTGCAGAGAAAATGGAATGCCTAACACAACAACTCACAAAATACCTCACGAGCAACAGCAGCCTCAATCAAGGAATTGTCAAGACGCAAGTCTAAGATTACCAAAACATCACCTGAAACATTGGAAACCGAAAACTTGAGACATGCATGACCGCTCACACACACACACACACAAAGTAACAGCATGTTATATATGATTTCTACCATCTCCAGCAGCATCAATCTCCTTCTCTGTCAAATCATCAGGACGTTTAAATTCCCGAATAACCTACAAAATTAGAAATGGTGCAATATCAGTTAATCATTCTCAAGGAAAACTAGGAATATCTATAAGCCAGAAATTGAGGACTTTCATAGTTTTTTCCCACCGACCCAAACCAGTATGAAGTTAACATCCAGCGGAAATTACTCATCGCTAGCTAACAACTTCTGTGACAAATAATTACACTCTACCTTAAATTGTCGCCAAGCAAGGTATTCTTAGAAGTCAAAAAGGAAAACAATAAAAATCTACATCTTGATATATCTAGAAGGGAAAAAAGAAAATATGGCAATCTCATAAAAGTTGATCTAATAGCTCCAACTAGTAAAATAACAGGGTTTGGCTGAGGTCCCTTGTATGACATATCATGTGTAGTTTCAGTCAGAATTTTTGTTGCATATAAGGCAGATCTCTTTCCATCCACACAGAGAGAGTTATAATTTTTTTATCAAGTAAATGATATAATCCAAGTAAACATGGGCTACCGTTATCCATACTGCAAGCTCTTTTTTTATATATGCATTGAACAGAATATATATTTATAGAATAAGCCAGTAACAAAGGCACACCTTGATATCAGACAACTTTAGACAGTGACTCGCAATTGTAACTTCTCCAGATTGCTCAAATGCCAATATCTCTTCTTGAGACATGGATTTAACTTCTTTGGTAACAACTCCCATTGATTTTCCCAGCCTCTTACCTAACACGCTAGAGAAAAAGAAAACCAAGTTAACACAAGCACACAACAGTAACAATAAAACATCTTCAACTACAATTTGCATACCTGAACTCAGGTTCTGCACGCAGGGAAGCATATTTCAACCAATCATTACATGGGACAAGAGATCTTACATTGAGTTCTTCTAGCACATACTACAATAAAAATTTAAATATACAAATAAATAAACTGGACCACCGAAAATGACATTCCAATTGAATTGAGGAAAGAAACACCAGCTCATTGAATAATGATGAAACAAAGTACCAGCTAAAGAATCGAGGATGCAAAATAAATTGCCAATTAAGGAAAGACAGAAAAAATGGATTTTTATGCTTAGAACATGCCAAATATCATTAACCAACAATAAAATGTTATGGAAAAGATGCAAGTATGGGTTTTATTATTATTTTTCCCTCTTCTTAACCTTTTTAATCCTTTTTCTTATCAGAAAGGTAGAGAATAGAATTAACCAAAGAAAACTAAATCAAAATATCATCAGAAAACATGTTTAGTTACACAAGCAGGAAGAAATCAAGCACTGTGTGGGCTTTCCACATAAGTTCACAAACCTCTCTTAGTTTCCCAGCTATGTCATTAAGAAAGTCTGCATCAGGATGAACTACTATCATCTCCCTGCAGTTCAGAAGAGAAAAGGAACAAGAAAGAAAATAGAAATAGTCGTGTAAGAAGACGAACAAAAGGCAAATAAGAATCAGTAACAGGCTATCAATAGGCATACCTCAGTGGGGATTTCAGGGGCTTGTTGTGGCGCTCCCGAATATTGCGTGCCAGATCAATAATGGTAATCATTCTTGAAACACTTTGTTCAATTTGTTCATCCCTCTGCAATGGCATTAGACTCAATAAAAGGGAGGAGTGGGGAGAGAGAATCCATTAAAATGATCTTAAGGAACTAAACCCATTGGTTAAAAATAAATACAAAAGTCAGTTTACACAAACCAGCCGCTTTGATTAAAGTGCAGGCCAAATATTGGTTGAAAACTCAAATAAAGCACAAAAACTTCAGTTATAAAGCTTCATTCTACCCCCTGGAGGCAGGAGGGCAGATATCCAGGTTCACCACCCCAATTTCTTGACATGGAAAACAATAAAAAGATTCAAAAAGTTAACCTATTTGGCACAATCTAGATAGAAACAATACAGATGGGTGATACCTTTCCCTCCTCTTGAGGAAAGCTGCAATAGTGAACACTTTCCTCTGATCCAGGACAAACTTTCCGCATGTTTTGATAAAGAACCTCTGTGAAGAATGGTGTGAATGGTGACATTACTTTACATGAAGTTAGAAGCACCTGAAAACGAACCATTGGAGTTACATCTAATGCAAATCAAATAGGTCAACATTAGTAATCCATCTTGTCAATCTATGAAGCCCACGTAGAAACCATAAATAAATGCTAGTGACACACTATATCAGCACACCAAAGTGATAATAAGCAGGTGAGAATTATCAGATCCTCCTAGGGGATGAGCATCAAAGTATTTGTAGAATGAAGAAGAGATGTATAATAACCAAAGAAACTATTGATGTTCATTATTTGACAGAAGGCAAAATGAAAAACTTGAGGCTAACTGTTCTTTATTTATTTTATTTTTTTGAGTAGGAGGCTAACTGGTCTTTGAAATGTCCAAAACATCAAATGCCACTGGACACATAATTAACAGCCTGCATCACTAAGACACCATTCCAACATAAAGGAAATTATTATCACCATACATTGTAAAGAGTTGAGAGTGCAGTGCGGCAGTCCATTTCCCCAGTTCGACCTTTTAATCTCTTGCGGTTAAATCGCACATATATATTTGTAAGGTTGTCCAGAAACTTCAAGAGATATGGAACGACCTGCAAAGAGTACATACCAAATGCACACACAAGTACAACTCTCATGCAAACTCTTTTCATCTTGAAAGGCCTTCTGAGCATCTTTAGATTCTGAAAATAATAGTTCATATATTCTTAAAGAAAAAATGCAGCTAACCGTATAAAGTCTGTATGCATCCATTTCCTGCCGGACAAAATGAACAAGACTCTGAGTGGCTGAATTGATCCACTGGTCAAGCACATTGGATGATTTTTGAAGTGTTTCAAACTCAATAGGAGTGAATGGCTCAAGTCCTTCAACCTCGAGTCTCTTAGCATTCTGTACAAGGAACCTATATGCATTGTACCAAGGAAGGAAGACATCCTTCACCTGGACAAAAAACCAAACAGAAAAGGACAAGAATGGGATGAGAAAATAGTGAGCAAAAATTACGATAGTTGAGCTCTAGTGAAAAGATAATATAAAAAAAAAATTCCTAAATAGCAAAATCTGACATACAAAGCAGAAAATACTCACAACACCATAAACGCCTTCCTTCTTGAAACGCAATGGTTCAGCACGCACAACTGGAGAGTTTATAAGGTACAACCGTAAAGCATCCTGAATAATAAGGTTCTACAACATTAAACTTGAATGGGTAGAAAATAATGTCCACTTAAAAGAATAAATATGGAAATATAACTTCTTTTCAAACAAGGGATCAAAAGCAAGAGAATAGGCAGACTGGAATGACATATTCTCTCTGGAGAAAGAATGTTAACAACAATGACCAAAGAACTTACAGCTCCATAATCATCAATGACTTCCTTAGGCGGAGGATAATTTTTCAACTTTTTACTCATCTTTTTGCCATCCTCTGCTAGGACTAGTCCATTGCAAATTAGATTCCTAAATGAAGGTTTCCCAAATAATGCAGTGGACAGCACCATAAGAGTATAAAACCTAAAATTAGACATCTGGTGTCAGATTGATCATTCAGAAAACCAATATTTTGAAAGTGTAGGGCCACTGGGGAGATTACAAATGAACAAAATACAGAATCATTCCTTGTGTGACAATTCTACTTTGAACATATTCTACTTGAAAGATGCATAAAGCGTTATGTAATCAAGAAGACATCATGTAACATGAAACTCAGAGCAAAACTAACCATCCGCGCGTTTGATCCAGACCTTCAGCAACAAAGTGCCCAGGAAAATTTTTCTCAAAAAGTTCAACATTTTCAAAAGGGTAATGAATATAAGCATAAGGCATTGAGCCACTTTCAAACCAACAATCAAATACCTGCAAAATTAAACCACCAATCAATATAGTGGAAGTGTAGATAAAACTTATTCAGTACCATAAAAAATTTGAGGAAAGGCTCATGCACTCATCTTTTAAGAAGATTGACATACAAAATTAATGATCACATTACAACAAAACATTTGAAAATAGAACAGTTAGCCCAGCATTTGCCTCACACAATCAAAGTGTTAAAAAGCCTAACCAACTTAATCCAGCTTTCAATAAGAAATATAAAGCAAATTTTAAATGCAGGAAAGGATAAAAGGAATAAAAACAAAGGGATGTTGAAGAAAAAAAGATACAGTAGCTTACATCATCTACACGTCGAAGCACACCAAATTCTGGACCACGACTGGATGGGATTGTAATGTGATCGATGTTGTGTCGATGCAGGTCAAACACCTAGATGATGATAAATAAGTGGTAAAACATACAAAACCTTCATAAAGGCAGATAGGCATATGCAAATGTCTCATAAACACTGCAAGATAACGAAGGGAAGACCAAAATCCAACTAGTTGATAGTATAGTAACATGTTTAGACAAAATGTAAGGGTACTACAGTATCTTTAAGTTTGCCTCACCTAAAATCCATAAAGGAACTAACAACCAGAAGTCATAAGTAAAAGGCTTTTGTGAAGATCGATCAAGTGAAAAAACTAAAGTCTAATAACCGCCTGGAAAAGAAAACAAACTAAACTGCACATAAGAAAGCCACAAGTAAAGGTTCTCTGGTGGTTCCGAACAACCCAAGCAAGAATCTAAGTCATGTGCATGTTCCAACTAAAGAAGGAAATCATAAGAGAAACAATGTTCATGCCTGCGCAACTGATGATTCAATCTTCAGGAAAGTTTCCTATTATCCATACATGGTAATATAAAAGAAAGTGAGAAAGTTTCCTTTACTACCCATGTTTCCCAATATTTAACCCAACTATAATTTAGTGGAATATTCAATACACACTTCAAATTGCATATACCAGTTTATCACATGAGATACCAGATTTAGTAATTGTGCACAAGAGACATAACCATCTAAGGAAGAGAGAGAAAGAAAGAAGAAGAGAGTACAAACCTTGGAACCAGAAAGTTTTTCAAGTTTGGCAACAGAATCCATGATGACAATTTCTTCACCATCCTCACTAATCCATACAGGAAGAGGAGTACCCCAAAATCTACTTCTACTAATGGCCCAGTCTCTTGCATTTTCCAGCCAATTGTGGAACCTCTTCTCCTGGAATATTAAAAAGTGGATGGGTCAAGAGACAGAGTGTAGATACATTCAAAACTTCACCATTGCAGCAAGACACAGGTTCTTTGTCAACAAGATTAGCACTGCCATGGCAATGAATTCAAAGTTTAAGCTTCATAACCTAGGTCAATGTGCCACATGTTCTTTTTTTGTTGCTTTAAATAATTCACCAATTAGATCAGAAGAAAATAAAATAAAATGAAACAAAGAAAAGACTATAAAAAGTGAAACTAACATATTGATGACAAAAGGAAAGACAAAGCATCCATGCATGGGTGCAAATGCAAGAAATGGCAATTGAGCTACTCAAAGCAACAGACCTCAATTTCCCTGCTTTCAAGAATATCTTAATACTCATTGCCCACAATAATTATGCCCCTGAATCTTATGATATCACATGCCAATTGATTTGAAAAGAAATTGAAACAATAGAAGAGAAAAAGTAACAGGTCCAAAACAATTAGGTTTGGGTTGGTGCCGGCACATGTTAGTATGGGGTGTTGAGGCATGTGGAAGAGTACTAACCTTTACATAATCTGGTACCCAGTACGTCTGGCTGTTATTTTCCAACAACTTTGCTTTTAATTCTTCCACTTTAACAAACCTAGAGAGTTAGAAAGAACCAATCATAAAGACACATAATACAAAAAATGCAAGACACTTTTATCAGCTCAAAACTTCATCCTCAAAATAAACCCCAAAGTAATAACAGACCATTGTGCAATTCCCTGGCTGACATACAACCAGATTCTTCTCAATTAACAACTTCACAGGACCCAAATATATCATCTAAACACTACATCCTACCTAGAGACAGGATGCAGTGCAATTTCAGTAGCTTTCAAATATCTGTGCTAAACAAAAATCATAACAAGAGAATGTACACCCTATGAGATTAACTTCAATATAAATTATTAGCCTTCAAATAGAAAATAAGCATGTCATTCCATGTCAATAGGGACTTTGATAGCAAGAAATTATGGAAAAAAAGTACATACCAGCTAGGAACTGCTCTATAAATAAGAGGAGTATCAGATCTCCAACAGAAGGGATAAGAGTGAGTAAAACTTCCAGACTTAACAAGCCTGCCTTTTGCCTGAAGAATTTCACCAATTACATAAAATAATTAAAAATATTTGAAGCATACAACAGTGAAAACAAGTACCAACCTACATGCCTTATAATTCCAAAACACAGTAATAATAGATGATTGGGATAACAAATGTACAAAATTCACATATTTGAAGAATATCTAATGTAGTGTTAAAAATCACAAAGGGGGTTAGATATTTAGTTGTGTCCCAAATGAGATAAATCTTGTCAAGGAACTTGAAAATAAGAATATCCCACCTTCACTGCTTCAATGATATCCTTGTCTGCATCTTTGACATAGCTTCCACTAAAATCAGTAATCCTTTCAGTAAAACAGCCATCATCATCAACCGCTACAATTAGATTCTCCCCCTACATGGTCAAAAGAATGAAAATAATATTATTACAAGCCATAGGAGAAAATATATATATCTGGGCTGCCAGGGACAAGAAATGGACAGCAGTTACATCATGTCCCAGATCTCCACCCTTAAGCCAATTTGGGGATTATGGAGAAAGCAAGAGCACTACAAAAGATTTTAACGATACAAAATACAGAAAGAGCAACAGAATGAACAAGCAAGACAATTTTGCTTATAGATTTTAGTCAAAGACATCAAGAGTTCAATGATCTGCATTTGAACCAAAAAGTTGAGCTTCTGCATTTAGAGAAAAAAGTTGGGCTTCCTCATTTGATCTTTCCATCTCATGAAGTATCAGCCCAAATACTGTCTTCACACACCCAGGAATTTGTCCCCAAAACAACCCAACACTTGGAAGAATGAATACAGACAGAACATTGGTACCAGATTATAAGGGGATAATGGGTGTACAGTAGTTAATGATTAAAATTTTCAATTTAGACTTTGAACCATGCAAATGAAAAACAATGCACACATCATTTGTTTAATAACCACAAAAAAGAAAACTAGACTGTCAAGCAGGAATGCAAAGAGGAAAACAAACCTTGCTGATTATTTGATGTTCAATGCAAACACGATAATCATCCTCACCAAATGCAGGAGCACAATGAACAATTCCAGTACCACTGTCATCAGTAACATAATTGTCTGCAACAACCCTAAATGCTGTGTCAGAGAACTCAATGAAGTAGTTGAACAATGGCTGATACCTGCATTGGAAATTCTCCCTCAGAACTTGTCATTTTCCAAATTACTCATCAACTAACATACACATCAGTAGTGAAACAAGTCTATGCATACAAGATTTATAGAAAAAAAAAATGAAAGGAGTAATCATCTTAAACTGATGAACTGGTTGCTAAAAGTTCACACACAACCAATCCAAAACAAGTTCACAAACAAATGTTGGAGGAGCTCACTTCTTTTGCACCAGTTCAGAGCCCTTCACTTTCTCTAACAGTTCATATGAATCCATCAAGTTTTCAGTTTTCCCAATCTTGGATTTAGGATTTGACACCTTCGGAACACCAGCAGGTGCATTTGCCACTGTTGATTTTGGCTTTGGCTTCTCAACAGGAATGGCTGACAGTCTAGACTCAGCAACGACAAAGACCTTCCCAGTGTACTTGTTCCGGACCTGAAATTTATTTTTTTCACTGCATATCAAATACTCCATAAAATTTCTTTAATCTATAAAGAATTCTGCCAACTGGTTCATAAGCATGATGTCAGCAAAAACAGCCTGCAGTTATTCTTTCATAAATTCCCAAAAGAGGAAATTAAGAGTCCTTTACCCATTGAATTCATTAAATAAAAAAGATTTTGGCTCTAACCAAGGCTAAAAAAGCCATGGATGAAATGCAAAATTCATGATGCAAGGGGCCAGACCTTTTGAATGCAGATGCACACAAATGGACATGCCTCAAGTGAACAATTATGGTCTTCCACACAAGGATGCATCATCATAATATAAATTATAAACTAAAACTGCAAACACTAGTCAAGGAATGTGTGTTAAACAGTTTGCATAATCCAAATCAATGAATCAAAAGGAAAAGAACTTTTTAATTAGGTGGAATGTATCTATCTCTTCGGACCAATACAACAATCATCCAAACAAGTGAATAAGACAGCTACATCGGTAGGAATTATTTTCAATTCAAGTGTATGCTGAATATGTGAAGAATTTTCTTTTTAATCACACACAAAAAAAGGATCAGCTTGTAACTAACCTTGACATAGTCAAAATTTGCATTGACACAAAGGCAAAGATTACTAGGAAGGGTCCATGGTGTCGTTGTCCAAGCCACAAAGGCCGCATCATCAGGGTCACCAACGATTGGGAATGTCACCATTATTTCAGGGTCAGGTATGTCCTGTGTTATTCCGGTAGAGTATAAACAAATAAATTGCAAGAGTTCAACAACATTTAGAAACAGAACTCAACAAAAGATGACTAGGAATTACAAATCAAAAACCTTATAATTCTGACCAGCTTCAAAATTAGATAGCACAGTCTTGCAACCAGTACTGTATGGCATGACCTGCAAAAATAGCCAATATAGCCATATTACTTGTAAGACTGGCCTAATGATGAAATAGGATCTTGACTAAGGGGAAAAAAAAAAGCATCTTAACCCAATAAAGCAGGAACTAATCAAGACAAACCCAGCACATTTCAACTTCATAAATGAATAAATACATCGAAGTAATTTTCAGCTTGAGAGACTACCAACAACCCAGTTCAACATTTTACTTAATCTCAGCTCTATTCTTGACGAAAACAGAAAGCAATCTTAATCAGATAATAAAATTCAGGTTAGCAATTCAATAACAACAAAAAAAATTGAAGGGAAGAAAAAATAATATGCCTCCAAATTTCTGATGCCTACATAACAATTACAAATATTCCAAAGGAACAGGAAAACAAGAATGCAAGAAACTTTGCTTCTTGTATCAACACAAACTAGCATATGAATATGCATTAAACGAAAAAGTACGTGTAGGCATGGGAGAGGCCCGTAAAAGTAATTTCCACATTTTGAAGTCCCACAAAAATCACTTTCTTCTAGCGTGATCACTTAAACAGCCTTTTATTATGTGCTCCTATGAGTCCCACCAAGTGAGGTCAAGTAGCTTTTCCTAAACTTAGTAAAAACAACCTAACAAGAAAAAAAGTTTCACAACGCACAATTTCTTGAAAAGAAAAATCTCCACCAAATTAACTGTACTGCAAAACTGTAGTAGAAATAAAAAACTTGTCAACAAAATTTAAAAACAAAAAACCAAAGAAAATTAAAGAACCCAAACCTTGAAACCCTTGTAAACAAGGCCCTTATCAAAAAGCTGCGCGAAAACCCACCAAACACTCTCCATAAAATTCAAGTCCATGGTCTTATAATCATTCTTGAAATCGATCCACCGACCCGCCCTCGTAATCACCTTCTCCCACTCCTCAACGTACCTCGTTACAATACTCCTGCACTCCTCATTGTACACATCGATTCCCATTTTAATCACATCTTCCCTCCGCTTGATACCCAGTTTCCGGTCGATCTCGTTCTCGACGGGGAGGCCGTGGCAGTCCCAGCCGAATCGGCGGGTGACGTGGTGGCCGGTGAGGGACTGGTAGCGTGTAACGATGTCCTTGATTGTTCCGGCGAGGATATGGCCGTAGTGAGGGAGGCCGGTGGCGAAGGGTGGGCCGTCATAGAATATGTACTCCGGAAGGGATTCGGTGCGGTTCAATTGAGTCTCGAAGGCCTTGATTTCGGCCCAGAATGAAAGGATTCTCTCCTCCTGCTTCGGGAAGGAAAATTCCTTTCCCTCGCAGACCTCCTCCATTGATCGGCCCGACGACCGATGCAGATGAACGACAGAAAGAGAAGGAGAAAGCGTCCTACGCAGTGGAGGCGGAAGCAAAGGCGAGTAAAAAGAAGAGTTACAATTGCTCCACCCCGTTAGGGGTTTAGTACTTAAAAGAAACGCAGATTTCGGGTAATTAAAAAGGGTCGGGTCGGATCTCCGTACTTATTTACTTATCTATTTTTGGTAATTAATTCTTATTGAGACTCTTTACTATTGAAATTTATTATTTAGCCATAAAATAAAGTACATTAAAATAAATGTATTTTTAAAAATTATTATGATGAGATAATAGTTAAAAGAAATCCGTTTTGTTAAAATGTAATTTTAAGCCATTGTACGATTGAGATTATACTTAGATATAGCAAATGCAATATCAAAATAAGACTGAAGGATTTTTCAAAAAATTGATAAAACTTAGATGAAACTCATTAACTGAGATTGAAAATTTTGACCTTTTTTTTTTATGGCGCCCCTAGAAGGATGATCACATTTTGACAAGTAACTTTCTAGTTCGTCTTGAGCCAACCGTTGGGATCAGAAATGGGCGCCTTCAACTAGCGTAAATAAACAAGTCAGGATAATTGAAAACGCTAAAAAATGATTATAGGTAAACTACAAATGATTTATGCAAAAGATTATACTTAGATTAACCAATCTAATAATTACAATTTCTTTGTCGTAAGCTGAAAACACCCCGAACCCCAAAGTCTCAAAACAAGAATATGAGCGATAACTGGTGAACGAAACTCCAGAAGCGGAGAACACTCTTTGTCATTATCAATATCTTGTCATGTTCCTCCACTTGTCCTTCAAATCGACCTAAAAGAAATAGTTTTTAAGGAGGATTTATGTGGTAATGCAAGGAAGAAAACAACACAAATCAGGCGTTACAGGAATGTCCAGCAGTGTTTACCTCAGTTCTCTCTGCAAATACGTCCCGTCTGGAGTTCAAAATGAGCTTCCAACTCCCTCTGCCAAATCTACATTAAGGAACACAACAACATAAACAGATAATCACAAAATTTCAAAAGAAAATAACACAAGGAAAAACAAACTGCAGTTGAGAATTTAATCCCATGTCATAAGGTTTTTATTAACATGGAATAAGATAAACAGGAACAAAAACATGTTCTTTTCTTTCTCAATTTCTGATATTCTTATTAAGTAGCAGAGGGTTGTAAAGCAAAAAAAGAATGGGAATAAAAGGACTTGGAATTCCCATTCCTCACTCTCAATAGCCTAACAGCCCTCAGGCAGTAGCCAAGTTCATCAAGACAAAATTGCTGCTCCTTTGCTGGTATAAGAAGAGAAACAAACCATCTCAATCATCTCCTAAATGTGCACATAACATTATATTTTGCCACAAAACGGTTACTTACTTCTGCACCCCCTCCCTTAATGCATCTTCCTCCTCTAAACTCCACCTTTTAATCTTCCTCCTTTTAGCAAACTTCGTTGTTGTGTATTTCTTTAATGGTGACACAGCTTTTCTTTTTGGGCTATCTAGGCGAACTCTATTCATACAATTGGATGCTCCTTCTGGGGAATCATCCCACTACAAAAAGAAACAAAACAACAATAGGCATCTCGCTATGTTAGATACAACTGGATTAAAAAAAAAAAACACTCCCACAAAGTTCAACAGGAAACACGAATATGAATTGAAAACAATTTCCATAGCACATTTTGAAAATCATCACAGTGCAAGGCACACAATAATCTTGTTCTATTCTCAACATTAATCTGAATATGGTTTCAGAGTGAAATTGCCAAATCCAACTGTTAAAGAACTTGGCAGGACAGTTCTCTGTGAAACAACAAGGAAAACAAATTCAAAGAGAACTTTGGGAACTCAGAAATGGAAGATGTATTCTTGTCCTTCCATAGGAAATGACAGTAATTTATTAACAATGCCATCTGTTAATAAATGCAGCCAATTGATAGTGCCAGTATCATACTAATAAGCGACACACAACAAATATATATACACATTATTCTTGTAAACTACAGAGAGATAACACACAGAAAATACTCATGCATATTATCATGTGTGACAATTCGAAGTTTACCCCACCTAACATGTCTTTTAAAGAGAAACCAACAGTTTGAATATGAAAGGAGAACTCATACTGTACCTCATAGGTACGGGCAGTACTATTCCGTTCCATCAAGCTGGGTTTTGAAACATTAAGCTGATTACTGCAAGATGGCATTCCACCACCATCTTCTTTAGCTTGAAGGGGTTCAGAAGCCTCATCGCCTGCTGGATTAAGCACAACTAGCTCTTTCCCATTCTGGTTTTCTAACAATGGCTTATGGTTGAACATTTTCCTTGCCATTTCAAAAATTACAGAAGCAACACATGAATTAAACACATAAACATTTTTCCCTTTCTGGTACTCATCTGACTTGTCCTGATTCAAAATTTTTCTTGAAATTTGAGCTGCCAAAGTTTCAGCCAAATGTAAAGCATCAGGAAGAGGGTCCTTGACAACGGATTGTAAAGCCATACAACTTGATTTAAGAGACTCTTGCACTTTATTAACTTCCGCAGAGGGCAGAATATCATATTTGCTGGGAGAAGTGTCCAGATCCAGTTCTTCAGAGTCGGCAATCTTTGCTTTTCCTTTATGGCATTTGTGGTAAGCAATTTTCTTGTGATTGAGAGGCACATTTTCTAGATGACCTTCTAAATAAATCATACAAAATTCATGGAAAAGAACATGGATATAAGTATAGATTGAAAGTATAGACTAATTCAAGCATTTGCAAATACGTGGATCATCTAAAACACAATGATGTTCATGATGCAGAAAAGTCCATAGATTTAGCAGGACCTTCAAGAAGAAAGAACCCATGACATTAAAGGCTAAAGCCAAAAAAGCAATAATGAAAAGCACCATAGCAATAAAGAACAAACTATTTCATGTTTTAAGCTCCATTACTTTCCAAAAAAGGAAAATCCACTGGGCGTTCCAGTTCCAATACATGTCCACCACATCAAAGAATTTAGCGGAATCCTCAATATATGAATAACCTAACTCTCCTCAGCAACCAAAGAACCCTAAAAATGCATGATAAAAAGTTGGCAATACTTAAACTAACGTAAACCCATCACCAACGATTAGCAATTCAATTGAAATTCCCGAAGATCAGTAAGTACCTTTCGTTGCAGCAATTTCAGTAACAGCTCCTACTTCGCCACAGGCGTTACTCTCACTCGCAGTTCTCTCCGCTTTCTCTTTCAGTTCCCTCTCGGTTCTAGCCACCAATTGAAGAAATGGAGGCCCCATAATCGCCATTGCCTCTCCTACATAATCCCTAACAAGACTTAACGCCTCGTTTCGTGTATTCCTCTCCAGCAATCTCTTGCACGCATTGGAATCCCAAACGGCGGCCTCAATCTCATCCCTAATCTCCCTCAAATCATCCGTAACCAACTCGCTCTCCTTCTCCAATCTCCCAATTTTCCCCCTCCATATCCTCTCCACCGACTCGAAAAACCTCCCTTGGCCGCGCCGCTTCTGCGGGCTTCCCCCCAAGTACTTCACCGCGCACTCCACCGCCGCAGCACGGTAGGCCGCTTTCATGGAGTCGGTTATTTTGATACCTTCGTTCCGGTCTATCTCCTCCAGACTCTCGAGCGAATCAAGGATCGTCTCAGATACGGAGCCTTCGCCGATTTCCGAGGCGATTGACCGGAGAATCAAAGTCTTTTTCAATCGGCGATCTTGGTACTTTTCGGGGACGTAGACACTCGAGAGGATTTTCTTCGCCAGAATATCCGAAATCGGTTGCCGGAGTAGAAATTCCACAATCCAGCGCTTGATTTCTACGTCCATTCCCCCCGCCCACCACTTCAAAACCGAATTTTATTATTAATATTATTTTGTTTTTTTAATTTTAAAATTTTGAAGGAATTAGGGTTTCGTTTACAAGATGGAGAGGAGAACAAAAGGTCCTTGAGACGCGCTACAGCCGCAACAAATGCCTTAAAAAAAAGGCCCCACCTATTGTTTGTCTTTTACATTCGGCCAATAATTGTTTGCCACATCACCCTTCTCTAGTTGACCGCACGTGCTGTTCTAGCAACGTGGCGAAATATAATTGGTCGAAATTTTGCGTTATCGAGACACTGACAACAAAAGGAAAAAATCGGAGCGATGACCGTCGGCCGTCTGTCTATTATTTGCCGCCTACACACACGCACTTACTCTCTCTCTCTCCGTGGTAAAGAAGGAAGGAAGGAACGAAAGAAAAGGACGCAAGTAAAGAAAGAATGGTGGCTCGTTGCACATATAAATCGGATGAAATCGTGGTGAAATCGCCCAACGATCGGCGGCTTTACAGAGTGATTGAGCTGGAGAATGGCCTCTGCGCTTTGCTTGTTCACGATCCTGAGATTTATCCCGACGGACCTCCCGACTATTCTGAAACCGTAGACGATAAGCAGGAGGTACGAGAGTCTGAAGAGGAGGAGCAGGAGGAGGAGAACGAAGAAGACGAGGACGATGAGGACAAAGAAGAAGATGATGATGATGACGACGATGATGATGAGGACGAGGACGAGGACGAGGAAGGTGAAGACAATGGAAGGAAAGAGAAAGGAAAGGGACAGGGACAAGGACAGGGAAATTCTTCACAAACTAAGAAAGTCTGTGCTTCTTTCTTTGTTATCCCCGTAATTTCTGCTTCATTGAGTTTATTTGTCTTCCTCCTTTGGATTGTTACTTCATTATTTTGATTACAAAGGTGAGCCTAATGAATTTTATGTGAAATTAGCCTTTCTTGTTGTGGATGTGTTTGGTTGCTGAGCAACATGCAAAAGAAAACTGTATCAAGCTGTGATTGTGATGTGTGATGCTGATAATGCAGCTTTTCATTGTGTGTTTGTTTTGGCAGGCAGCAGCAGCAATGTGTGTAGCAGTGGGCAGCTTCTCTGACCCTTTTGAGGCACAGGGGCTCACGCATTTTTTAGGTTTGGTCATTTTTCTCGAGACAACTTGCTTATTCTGGATTTACCATGTCGTGACATGCATCTGTGGGATTTGAAGTCAGGGTCCAGAAACAGAGTAGCTTTAGCACTGTACTTTTCTTGATTTTCTCTCATTGGTGTGCAACTTGCTGTTCTCACTGAGTTGAAGGATGAGACCCCTTGGGACCCTATTTTAAGATCTTCTTTCTACTGAAAAGTTGGGAAGACAAATAAAAATGTCTGTTGACTATTTGTCAAAACTAAGCTGCTTGAATTGAAACAGTATATTTTGCTACAATGCATAATTAGCTGCTGGGGGCAGGAGGGATGAAGTATGGATTGCATGATAGCTGTAGCAGAAAATAGGCCAATGGAATTCTTTTTTTGTGAAATTTTAATGTTGCTAGGACAATAAAGTTGGATTGGATTACTCCAAGCATAGGAATTGCATTGAAGGAGGGGTTCTAGCAAAGACATTAGCTTTTGAAGTTGTGTTAGGATTTCGTGTTTCAATCTTTCTTTTACACACACATATGTATATTATCTTACAACATTATCTAATGTCTTTTTCTGTCATTTAATGCAGTTCATTTCCTCTTTAGAATTTAAATGATTGCCTCTTTTATTTGAATGTTGAATGTCACAAGTTTCAACAACTTTTTGATGCAGAACACATGCTGTTCATGGGGAGTGCTGATTTTCCTGATGAGAATGAGGTTCGTTTGGCCATGTTCTTTCATCAACCAGTATGGAGAAGAGAGACCAAGAATGAGAAAAACAAATACAAAGAAAGTTTAAAAAATTTTCATTTAAAAAAACTCTACATATTGAAGTTTAGATGTCTGACCAAATACGAAGATGTATAGTTTGGGTAGCTCATCAAAGGCTGGATTGCTTTTAATCCAAGAAGTGGAATTGATTTGTTTCAATCTACGTGAAGATAAAGGAAAAAAGAAACCTATATGCATTTGCACATGCACCTGACATGGAGAAAATGAATTGAAACATCATACATTTGTGTATTTTTGCACACTAAAAAAAGTGACAAATTGTGTGGCAATTGAAATAATAGGCCAAAGTCTAGTGATTCAGCTAAGTATTGTGGATAATCATGCTGTGCTTGACTGTTGAATGGTGATAGCATTTGGCACAATGAATGCCACTTGAGAGGTAATCTAATTGAAATTCTATTCTAATATGCCTGTGTGGTTCCTATTGTCATTCTTTTTGCAATTCCCTAATGAACCTCAAAATAGTTGCTTTTACTAGAAATATGCATGTTTCAGCTCATCTTCCCACTTTAGGTGGACATGGTTTTCTATGTGTAGCTTGGGTTACCAATTTAACTCTTTGTTTTGCTAGTATGACAGTTATTTGTCAAAGCATGGAGGTTCGTCAAATGCATACACCGAAACTGAACATACCTGCTACCATTTTGAAGTCAAGCACGAGTTTCTTAAGGGTGCATTGAGAAGGTAATTGAAGATACTTTAACAATTGGTAATTAGATAACACCCCCCTGCCCAAAAAAAAAAAAAAAATCTTTTTGTGTTCTTCCATGCATGAACGTTGGGCCTTTGTGTGTGACTGTGTTTGGACTATGGAATAAAAGGCAAGAATTGGTTTTTTGTGGTGCTGTTGACATTGAAGTTTGGTGGTGCTGCAGACTTCTCATGGTTATCTATTTCAAAATCAGCATATAACTGATTAATTGTGATGCCAAACACATTGCGGTTTTAAATCTTTGGGCGTTAACCAATGATGATTTCTTCTTAAATGTCTAGAGGATCCTTTTTTTCTTTCAACAAGAAAAGGAGATGGACACTAGTGGTGGATAAACTTATTTCCTTGTCAAATCTAGGATAAAGTGATGCTCATACTGCAATAAAATGTGCTGTGAATTTTATTTACAATTTCCTCTCTTTATATGTATGTAAATTATTTCTTTATGCATGTAACAATGTTTTTGCTTCATAGCCTTATTGCTGGCCCCAGATCCAAGTTGCTATTGTTGGTGTTTTTTCCTTTATTATCTCGACATGCAAAGAAGAGTGAGCATTGGTGTAATAATAAGGTTACTCTATTGTGACCTAGAAGTTATAGATTTGAGTCATGGAAACAACCTCTCTGTAAAAACAAGTGTAGCTGCATACATTTAACCCTTCCCCAAATCCCATAGTGTGGCAGTTAAGCGTGTTGGGATGCCTTTTTTTTTTATTTTAAGATGTGTCAAATTGCCTTTAATGTTTATGAGTTACTCTAGATTTTTATGTTGGTGGTCTTTCTTTGTCAGATTTTCTCAGTTTTTTGTTTCACCACTTATGAAAAGTGGATCTATGGAACGAGAACTACTTTCTGTAGATTCAGGTGGGTGCCAATATTTCAAGTTTATGTTCAATAGCCCAGTTGTGTATGTTATTTTGCTTGTTCATTGTTCTATTGACATATGTATCCTTTCTTTATGGGGCAATGCATGAAACAAAATGGATATAGAATTCAACCAAGTTTTGCAAAGTGATGCTTGTCGCCTTCAACAGCTTCAATGCTACACATCTACTGTTGGTCATCCATTCAACAGATTCTTTTGGGGTGGGTTGCCTCCTATTGTTTTTGTGGTTTCAGGTATTTATTTATGTCAATCTGAGTGGTTTAGCTTGGTTGGATGGAAGGTAACCGGAAGAGTCTTGTGGATGCCATGGAGAAAGGAATAAATTTGCGGGATCAAATACTCAAGTTGTACAGAGAGTACTACCACGGTGGACTGATGAAGCTTGTTGTCATTGGAGGAGGCAGGTTTTCTTTTTCTTTAGTGATTCTCAATATATATGGCATATAATTAGCTACTGTGGATCAAATGAATGCAAAAGTGAACTTTACTCCTGCCAAAGCTTATGAAATTACTAAATAAAATGTCTTTCATAAATTTGCTGGTCAAATCTAGAACTTCTCAAAGTTCCCGATTGATCAAGCTACAGTTCAATGAAAAAATAATATAACCCTATGCGTGTACCATATAAGAAAGCTAAATAAAAAGATGTGTTAGATGTGCTAAACCAATTGACTTTAAGGGGAAAAAATCATATAAATTATCTGAAAACTTGCAGTGAGATGTTGCTGGTCATAGAGCAGAGATACAAAAATGGTCGAGCAAGGCCATTTCTATGTTGCAGCTGGCACTGTGAAGTTATTCCACCTAAAAACTTAAGTTGTTAGATGAGGTTCAAGATATAGATTATATATTATGCTCCAACATGCCCCCTCGCGTGAAAGACCAGCTCACTTGGGCTAGAAGCGTAAACAAGTCAAACTTCATAATCAAATATGAAAGGAGTGTAATTCGAACTTATGATCAGTTGGTCATAAAGGCTTTAATACCATGTTAAGAAACCATTCTACCTAAAAGTTTAAGCTATTAGATGACATCCAGAATATGGATCAAATCATGTATTATACTCTAATATTTAGTTTTGGTAGCCTAAGTATTATGTCTCATGCTCACAACTTTTGATGTGTTTTCAAAGCTTTAAATTTTGACCTAAATCATATTAGATCTCATCCACTTTGTTACTTCACAAAAGGATTGCAAAAGATTTACCCGTGTGATAGTTTTTCTTCCTTCAATGCATTTTCTCTGCTGATTTATCATTATAGGGGTACCAGGCATGTTTAGTTTTATGTAATATCTTGAAATTCTCAAGTTGTTGACTCCCTTTCTGCAAATAGTGTAAAGAATCTTTTATATTTCTATGTTGACAAGGCATTATTAAGTGATGCAGAGTCTCTGGACATGCTTGAGAGCTGGGTTGTGGAACTCTTTACCAATGTGAGGAAAGGACCTCAGGTGAAGCCAAAGTTTCAGGTGGAAGGTCCTATCTGGAAAGCTGGTAAACTTTATAAATTAGAAGCAGTTAAAGATGTACACATCCTTGACGTGGCATGGGCACTACCTTGTCTTCGTCAAGATTATCTCAAGAAATCTGAAGATTACTTGGCCCACCTCCTTGGACACGGTAAGAAATTATTGCATCCCGTGCTAGTTGGTTCTCTTCAAATGACTTGTGTGAGCGAATTCATGCCTATTTGTGTGTCTGTGCTGGCATTTAGCACATCTAGAGTATTTATAGAATGATAGGAAAGAACAAATTCTATAAGACCTAGAGTCTTTATTTTACCCAAGTATTACAATCTTTCGGCAGTAATTTACAACATGACTGTTATGCTTTAATATTCTTCTTGATGTTAGAATTGATACATGGACAGTATTATTAGACATCTTTCTTTCCTATCAAAGTGCATATAAGCTTTTACAGGTGGAACCATTTTGGCAGGCAGGCTTTTACCTGTCAACTTTATTTACACTTTGCAGAGGGTAGGGGAAGTTTGCATTCCTTTCTCAAAGCTAGAGGATGGGCGACTTCCTTGTCTGCTGGGGTCGGGGATGAAGGCATGCATCGATCTTCTATAGCTTATATCTTTGGCATTTCTATTCACCTCACTGACTCTGGCTTGGAAAAGGTATGGCCTTAATCACCAATTATGGTCCACATTTTCTTAGAGACTAGGACAAGTTACAATTATGCTATCTTGGAGAAATTTAAGGATTTGCTACTGATGCAACTTATTTTATCATGACTCCGCTTAAAGTATTTTTTTTGTCATTTATTGTCTACATCTCATACCCATTTCTTTTGATAAAAATCCTCTTTCAACTATATTCTTCAGAATTATACCCGACAAATAAAAAAAAAAGAAAGAAGAAAAATCCCAAAAAAGAAAGGGAGTTTCACTTTTAGTTACCTTCACAGTTTCATTTTAACTAGGACTCTTTTGTCGTTATGTGACCTTGCTATTGCTGCCTACCAGGGCTATGACAATACTTGTCAGTCCTGGTGGTGAATACTGACTAGCTGCTGCTTGGACTTACATTTTCTATTATGTTTGAACCAGATCATCTCTTTTAGGTTCATTTCATTTATTCTAACCTTTCTTTTGGTGATCCTTCTTTACAGATTTTTGACATCATTGGCTTTGTT
The DNA here is from genome assembly GCA_021464305.1 of Kandelia obovata. Classification (NCBI taxonomy): domain Eukaryota; kingdom Viridiplantae; phylum Streptophyta; class Magnoliopsida; order Malpighiales; family Rhizophoraceae; genus Kandelia; species Kandelia obovata. The sequence continues at coordinate 5,032,840 of CM038487.1, forward strand.
TATCAATACATTAAGCTATTGCGCCAAGTTTCTCCGCAACAATGGATATTTGAGGAACTACAGGATATTGGCAACATGGAATTCAGATTTGCAGAGGAGCAACCTCAGGATGACTATGCTTCTGAGCTTGCAGGTTTGGCATTGTTATTTTTTGCCTCTATTTGGCTTTAATGAATTTTGTAAACTGGTTACTGCATTCTTGATTTCCTTTTTATGGTCAACTATGTCTTACCTTGCCATTTTTCCAGTTTTTTCTATGGGCCTCTTTAGGTGTTTTGAATTGAAAGTGAGCATTAAGCAACTGAAAGATATGCTCTGTTGACTGTGATATTTGCGAATTTGATGCAATGTTGATTGAAATATTCAACCTATAGTATGCTCTATATCAGCAGGGGGTGGGATGCAGGAGAAAAAAGAGGGAATAAAAAGAAGAAAGTGATTTATGAATATAATGGGACTTCAGCTTATAATGCCAATCAAATTTATTGCTAAGCAAAACTATTTCTTGGATATTTTTTTGGTCTCTCTAGTTAGATTGAAACTGTGATCTCTGCAATGGGATATCTATTCAACAGGTCCTCATCTTTTAAGATCTTCCTTGATTTGTATGACTTATTTTGTAATTGATCATTGTCAATTTTCTAGCATTGTACAATTGACCCTTTATGTCAATTCAGTGACCATTTACCAGATTGCTCCCGAGTTGTTACCTATTTGATTGTGCTTGGGGATAGTCTTCAGAAGTGTGGTGTTCTCCTTTTTTGTTTTCTTTCCCTCCAATTTGAAGTGTTCATTTCCATGGCCATCTCAAATGTTTGGACCTCAAATATATTGTAGGTTCTTCTTGCTTTGCACATAGACCATTATTTATCTCATCATATGGGAACTTAGGTTTGTTACTTACTAGGAAGAATGGGGGTTTATTTGGCATTCAGACGAAAGGGCATTAGTAAAGCATTTCCTGTGGGTCAACTTGAAATTGTGTGGAATGATGTGATTCCAAGCATCTTGTTATAAATTGGTTTTAAGATCTCAAAGTGATGGTATATTAGCAAATTGGAACTATACAATAACAGATAAACGCCTTCATAAGTTTTCTAAGAAAGCCATTTTTTATGTTATAAAAAATTTAAAAATTTTTTAACTGATTAGATATTTAAAAATTTTGTTTTTAACTGATTAGAACTGATAACACTTTCTTTGGCAGAGAATTTGCTTGTGTATCCAGCAGAACATGTAATATATGCAGATTATTTATACAAGGTATGGGATGAGGATATGATAAAGTTCATCCTGGGTTTCTTCACTCCAGAAAACATGAGGATTGATGTGGTGTCGAAGTCAATCATAAAGTCACAAGGTAATGTTTTTATCTTACCAATATTGATTTTACTAGGGGGTTAGTTTTGAATCTTACTGTATTTGGATGTTAACATTCCTTGATTTCTTGTAAGAGTTTGATATTAAACTTTCTTTTATGGGGGCAGATTATTTCTGAGCACATGATTCTTATTTCATCGTTCTCATGAATCTTCATATTGTGAATCAATGGAGTTGCTTCAGCTGTTGACTACTATTTTCTCTCTCCTTATATCTCACAAATGTATTTCAGATTATCAGCTTGAGCCTTGGTTTGGATCACACTATGTTGAGGAAGACATCCCCCATTCTTTGATGGATTTGTGGAGAGATCCACCAGATATTGATGTGTCATTACATCTGCCTCTGAAGAATGACTTCATTCCATGTGATTTCTCCATACATGCTAATAGCCCAGACAATGGCCTTGCAAGCATGACGTCACCAAGATGCATAGTTGATGAGCCATTAATGAAGTTTTGGTACAAGCTTGATGGCACTTTTAAAGTTCCCCGTGCAAATACATATTTCTGTATAAATCTGAAAGGGGGATATGATGATGTCAAGAACTGTCTTCTAACAGAGCTATTTATTAACCTTCTCAAAGACGAAATGAATGAAATTATATATCAGGTTGATTGCTTATTTTTTGTTACAGAAGTTTCTATGCATATGTAGTATCAAGTGACTCTGTTTACAGAATTGGGGCGTTGCACAGAATAATTTATTTCCTACTGTGGAACTTTTATTATTGGGGTGAGACTAATTCATAACAGTGGCTTGCTCATGTGCTGGCAAATTAGTAGGCTTGATTGTTCATTTGTATCCTGCTTTTACATTTCACAATAATCAGTATACTTGAATAAAATTTTTGTATTAAGGACAGGTTCCTTGAAAGAAAGCTTGTTATTTCATTAGGGGGCAAAGGGAGCTTACTCTTGACACGTCTCACTTTTCATTCCTTTTTACTGTTATTACAATTCTATGCACAGATGAACAAAGGTGCCAACCACTTTACATTTTGAACACTATGTAGAAATTGCACAATGGAGATCCTTTACAAGCTTTTTGTGGTGATCATACTTTTGTGTCTGTTCTTTATTTTTGCTTTTTCCTCTTGCTATCTTTTAGTTTGACTTAATCAGTGCTTGTATGTCACTGCAGGCTAGTGTTGCAAAGTTGGAAACAGCTGTATCTGTTTTTGGGGATAAACTTCAGCTAAAGGTTTATGGTTTCAATGATAAGATCTCAATTCTCCTATCTAGAGTGTTGGTGACAACCAAAACTTTTTTGCCAACCTCCAATCGTTTTAAGGTATATAATGCTGTGTATAGTCTATAGATGTTGAAATGCACCTTTTCATTTTAATCAATAAAGAGTAAATCATAGTCCATTTTGATGCGTTGCATTTGTGTGGAAGTATCTTAGCAATCTTTGTTCATATTTTAGGACTTCTTCTTACTAATAATACTGTTCTGCAACAGGTTATTAAAGAGGATATGGAGAGAAGTTTGAAAAATGCCAACATGAAGCCTCTAAATCATTCATCATACTTGAGACTTCAGGTTCTGTGCAAGAGTTTCTATGATGTAGAGGAGAAGAGGTGTGTTCTAAGTAATTTGTCTCTTGCTGATTTGACATCATTCATACCTGAGCTTCGTTCCCAGGTACACAACTACATGGCATGGACATTGTATTATTGCTGTAGGAATGCATTTTATGTTGGAATATATTACCCATTGGTTGTACAGCTGCAAAAATTCACTTTTATCTGTATTTGATAATTGGTACAGCTCTATATTGAGGGTCTTTGCCATGGCAATTTGTTAGAAGAGGAAGCTATCAATATGTCTAATTTATTCAAGAGTAATTTCTCTTGTCAACCACTTCCACTCAATATGAGGCATGAAGAACATGTAATGTGTCTTCCCCCCTTTGCAAACCTTGTCAGAGATGTGAATGTGAAGAATAACTCTGAAACAAACTGTGTGGTTGAGGTAGCTGAAAATAGATTAATTGGTTCTGGTACTTGTTATGATTTTGGTCAATCATTTGCTCAATTTGATCCTGTGCTTTCCTTGATCTTTGGTATTCATTGCAGCTTTATTTCCAAATTGAGCCAGAAGTAGGGCTGGAATCAGTAAAATTGAAGGCCTTAATAGATCTTTTTGATGAAATCATAGAAGAGCCATTTTTTAATCAGCTGAGGTGATTCTGTTTTTTCCATGGCTGGAAATGTTCCATGTTTGATGATCTTGGTTTGTTTTTGTAGTTTCATATTTTTCTTGGTCAGGGAATGTGCATAACTAACTTTTCTGGAAAAACATGTAGTTGCAGTGTTAATAAGAGTCAGAAATTTTTAGTTTTTGGCCCAAGTTCATGATATGGTAGTCTCTTTGCTGGGTTGAGTCTTGTAAACAAAAATATATTTATTGGAATATTTGTTTGGGCACACTGTATTGTTTGAATGCCATCAACAAAGCTATATCTCTTTTTATATGTGGAGCCATGTTGTGATAAATTATGCACTTGGATTTGTCTTCTTTTTTCTAGAAGTTCTAACTTTTTCTCTCTTTTGGAACATAGGACAAAGGAGCAGCTTGGTTATGTTGTTCAAAGTAGCCCAAGAGTAACATACCGTGTTTATGGCTTTTGTTTCTGTGTCCAATCTTCGAAGTATAACCCTATCTACCTACAAGGGAGAGTGGAGAACTTCATAAATGGCCTTGAAGAGTTGTTAGTAAGCATCAAAGATAAATGCTGCTATCTTTCAGATTTAGTTGATTCTGTTTTATTTGCTGCATAGTTGTGTTTTCTGATTTGAGTATTGTTATGGTAATAATTATGGGAGGAAGTCCTCAGCAGTTTCTCCTCCACCCATGACATGTTGGATGTCTGAAATATGTCAATATTGCAGGAAGCTCTTGATGATACATCCTTTGAGAACTACAGAAGTGGGTTAATGGCTAAGTTATTGGAAAAGGAACCTTCTCTTCAATATGAAACCAATCGACTCTGGAATCAGATCATTGATAAAAGGTACTGTCTACGTGCTTTGTTCCATGTTATGAAAATAAGACCAACCTATCTGCTTGAGCAGAACACTTTGTGTGAATTGCACCTTGAATGCCTTCTTCTTGGCCAAAGACCAGAGCTGGTTTGAGCTAGTTTGACTAACGGGTTATATTCATGGTTAGACCTTTTGCTCTGGAAAGCATTTAATCATATTGGGACTCAAACTCGCTCCATCCACAGTCTTATGATATTTAGGTGAAAATATTTATTTTACAACAACAACAAAGCTTAATTCCAAATTTAATTGAGGTCTTCTTGCCATTCTGTCCTATTATGGGCTAGGTTTGGGCTGAGATTCAATTGTTCAAAGTTTTGTGATATTTAAGTGTTAATATTTATTGTGTAGAATCTAAAATACTCCTCTAATACAGGTCAAATATTTTTTACCTGTTTCTTTTCAATTCCTTGATTGCTGACAAAATTTACTGATTTCAATGAATTTAAGTGCAACACAAAGAATATTAATTTTATGTACTATTTCAACTCTAGTTGAACCTGTGGGTTCTGAACGTTGTTGTTCTCTAGTTTCACAACTCTGCTGATTCCAAAATCATTGGCCTCCAGCATAGCAGAAAGACAATAATTTTCAATTCAGCTATGTTACCTGATCTATGTATTATTTAATGCTTCCTTCACCTTCTGGTATGTCTCGTGCTTGCATTCACATAGCTGTGCAATTATCATAAACATTTAGTCTTACATAATTTGCTTAAGCATTTAATGCATTTTGTTGGTTATGCATGCATACAAAGATACCTGCGCAATTGGATATGGGTTTGTTTTCGTCATCATGCGTAGTGATTCCATTTTTGTTTTCCGTAACCCGAGATTTTTTCTGATATTTTAGGTATATGTTTGACTTCTCGAAGAAAGAAGCAGAAGAACTCAAAAGCATTCAAAAAGATGATGTTATAAACTGGTACAAAGTGTACTTGCAGCAACAATCTCCCAAATGTAGGAGGCTCTCTGTTCGAGTGTGGGGTTGTAATACTGACTTGAAAGAAACTGAAAAGCGAAGAGATTCCGAGCAGTTCATTGAAGATCTCACAAGCTTCAAGGTATCATCCAAGTACTATCCGAGCCTTTGCTAAGCAAAAACATATCGCACAATATCTATAATTTATTGAACTGGTTATAGCCCCGAAGGCATCAGTTTGGCCGTCACGTTTGTGAAAGGCGTAGTTCTCGAGGAGATTGTATGTCTCAATCACAAGCATTCATGCATGTAGCATTGTAGAACTCAAATGGAAAATTCCATGGTTTTTCCTTTTTTTTTTTTTATGTTTTGTTTTATCTAGAACCCAGATTGCCAGCATTTGTCTCTTTTGGTGCTGTGACGAGCTATGCTGGTGTGTTTTTATTATTATTATTATTATTATTATTATTATTATTATTATTATTATTATTATTATTATTATTATTCATTTATGGAAGATAATAAACATTTCATTCAACTCCAAAACTAAGCAAATACAAGAGTCACTCGACAAAAACCAGCCCCCATCACTAGGCAACTCCTATCTTTCACTGACTTTAGTTTTCCAATCGACCGCTCGATTCGCTGTCCTACTAATTGGCCACAACTCAGCCGACAACCAACCCCCAGTGTCCCTCACCAGTGTTGCAATCTCCCATGAGCAGGGGAAGCTTTGCCCCATTGCTTGTCCCTGCCGCTGAGTAATGGTCACGGGCTGACCCAACCAACTCATTGCTGACGACAATAAAAGAAGAAGAAAAAAAGGGCATTTGTTTCATTGCTCAAACTTATTCTATGGGTAGAAATTACTTCCTACTCTTTGAATTTTCGTGACAATGGAGTAGCTGCAGGTACCCTTGTGATAGTATATACCGTAATTTGATCTGAGATTTTATTTTGGAGACTTAATTTCATGACTTAAACTCCAGGTGTATGAAAACCGTAAAAATAGAAGAATCGAAAAGAAAAATTTCAGTTCTAATAGCAGAAAAAGAAGCAGTAACACAGTTAATCGCTAGATGTAAGGTGTTTGAGAATAGCCTTTTAAGGCGTTTTGCAACCACAAATTCCTGAAGTTAAAAAAGTTGGATATCAATTTTTGCAATGAGCTTTAATATTTTGCTGGATTTTCGAGAACGCTATTTTAATACTGCATTTTAATTAAAAATTTTAAAATATTAAATTTATAAATTCATTTTACTAATGTTATCTTTTTTTTTTAAGATAAAATTCTTTAATCATATAACTTACACAATAATTAATAGAATCTTATAAATGCCTTCACCAATTTGCATGCGACATTTATAGTAACAATTCAAATTGGACAAGAAAAGCTACGTCAGGGAACTTGGTTGCATGAATAACATAACCAGGCATAATAAAGGATCACGTTGGGGCTTACCTCCACCGTCAACAAGTTTCCATTAAGATGCACATGGTGGGGGCTAGGGCTTAGCGGTCGAAGCTGTACCACCATGGGGATTTTGTGACCATGTTTTCACATTCTCCTAACCAAAATCTGAGATGGGAAGGAGTCAATTCCATATTATCTGATGGCAAGTTCTGTTAGCAGCCCCGCAGGTGGGCCTTGTGGACCATCCTCATTGAAAGGCATCACCTTTTTGTCTTTTGAACCCAAAAACAATCTGGAAGCACCGCATGAATGAAACCAAACTCCCAAAAACAATCTGGAAGCACCGCATGAATGAAACCAAACTTATGCCCCTTGTGGATATGATTCTATTCTAATTAGAGGTCACGAGTTTGAAGATCAAAAACAATTTCTTTGCAAATATATTTATATATAGATCTGACTCTTCTTTAAACCCCATGGTATACTAGCTTCAGGAACACCTTTTGGATATAATTGTATTCAACTGTTAATCAAGCTTGAGAGGTCGGGCACTTGTTCAATATTTCTGTTCCTGTCCTACATGTCTTCAGGAATCTTGATCATTCAGGAAGTGAAATTGCTTCATTTTATGGCTGAAATGGTAGCTATTTAATCATGTTTCGTTTGGTTGGTTGCAGGCAAGAAATAAAACCTAGTCGTTTTCTTTGTTCTTGTTCCTGTTTTAATTTGTTTTTTTTTTTTTTTTTTTTGTCCTTAGACAAGTTCTTATAAAATACTTTTTTTTTTTTTCTTCCATCCTGTGGCTGCTTTTGGGAGTTGAATCCATGCAGCTCTGAACAAACTGCAACGGCTAACAAAGTATGAGATACAGACACTGGGAAAATGCCTGTAAGTGAGGAAGTTCCGCGTGCCTGGCAGGAAGGCAGAGGGCATCATCAGCAATTTTAGGCTTTTAACTTTCTTGTGCGGACAAAAACTGGTGCACTTGCCAGCAGAAAGTGAAGTAAGCTATTAAATGATGTTTGCATAGTTGTTGGGTTTTGAAGAGAGGAAGTGTAAGTAAAATCTAACCAACTTCATGGGTGTGGCCCTGAAGTAATCCCACCCAAAAGGGTTAAATTATTTTAATATAGTGTTCTTTAAGCCGAGATTTAAAAATAAATTATATATAAAACTCTAAGATAAACAATTAAGTATGTATGTATTATATAGTTGTGGTGAGTTAACAGTCGATCAACAAGTTGAAGTTCAAGTTTTTTGTATTTAAAGTTTTGATATTATATCAAATAATCATTCAATAAAAAAATAAACTACTTCATAATTTAGAGCGGAAAGGAATGATATATGAAACTCTAATTTTACAATACAAAAGAAGATTTAAGCTAACCCATTCCACTGGCTGCCAAGAGTCTTCTTATCTTAAGGTATCTCTATTTGACATCAAATTGTAACATAGATGAGTGAATTTGATTGCAAAATTACAGTAAATATACGAAATGAGCAATCATAAACGCTTTGTACTGTAATAGCTAGATTGAATTTTCAAATCATAAGGAACAAGGTGATTGAATTCTTTTTATTTTGTTTATTTATTTGGCAGGTGCATCAGGGCCCTTTGAGAGACAACATCCTTTACACCAACTCTTGAAAGACACATACATAACCAAAATTATAGATTTCTTGTTGATTGTTCATCAAGGGCAGGGCCACTGGCTAGCCAAGAAGATCTGAGAAACCCAATCCAGAATATACGCAAGCTCACTGAATTGCACAAGCATCAACTCACAGGGCAACAGAACAAGATTATGGGGGAAAACACATAAAATATAGGGCTCTATTATGTGAAAAAAGGGTTTCTTCTGTGAGAGTGATGCGAGTTCACAAAAAATATGATCATGGTCATTGCTTGTAAAAAAATAAAACTATCAATTTACAACTTAATAATAATGATTGCACTTTTTCTGATTTCTTTGTTCACCCAACATTCTTCTAAAATATATCAAGGAGGGAGTTGGGAAGATGCTCTCAATCTCTACCTTTTTGCACTTGTATGTTCTAGCTATCTTTGTATATGTTGATAGTAACAACCCAATTATGGGTTGGAACTTTTTAATGTATTATTTAATTTCTTTTTTTTTATATATAAAAACCATTAGTTGTCTACACATTAAATTTGAATAAACTTTTTTTTTTAGTATCTAAACTTAGTATTATTAATAAGTTTAAAATTCCCTGTCGCATTTTTAATATGTATATTTAATATTTGAATGCGGACGACAGCAAATAAACTCAAAATGTTTAATACAACTCTCAAACCATATAATTAAAATTCACGAATGCGTCCAAAACTTGAAGAAAATGATGCATTGAATTGAATAGAATAGATGTTAACCAGGAGGAAGTAAGCAGAAGCCCTCCATGTGCTCTTAACATGGTAGGACCAACAAAGGATAACGCAAGTGCGCACTTTGTGTCCAAGTCCAACAATTGAAACCAATTAAATTAGTAACGGTTTTCAGCTTTCATTCTTTAGGCCGAAAGAAATGGCATGCAGACACTTGCATTCAGCAACACGAATAAACTGGAATTAGATGGTATTTGAATTTGGAATGATCACAATTAATTCACAACAAAATGGTAACAAAAGCGTTCTTTTTTAACGACAAAGTAGAATCAACACCATCGTAGCTTGATCTTGACATAGACAACTGACACACACACACACACACACACTTGCTTGCCAATTAAATCGACCATCAAAGTTATAAGTCATCAATGTTATTCACACGTCCTTAAATTATATAGAAGAATAGGAGCAAAAAATTGATGTAACATCACTCTTCTTATTCCTAAGGAGAAGAATATAAATCAAACTTCCCTTGCATATCCTTCTAAAGTTGCATGCAAGACGTGGACAAACATGACAATATTCATCTTGGACCTTCATAGAAAGGGCAAGATACAAATTGCAAATCAATAATCTACAAGGAAAACTAATCAGACGGTTAGATCCTTCTGTTAATTATTAAACCACCCCACTTTTCTCTGATTTGCTTTTCATAGTCAGTTGGTGAAAAATAGACGTCAATGTATTAAACGATTTCGGCTTAGAAACTTAAAATTTGATGTTGAAGTTGTATATACACCCACACTAAAGAGATTAAAAAAAAAACTGAAAATTTAATTACAATGCTGTGATGGGTTAATGGACTTTTTTTTTTTTTCCCCTTTCTCCTCTTCCTTACCACTAACAAGTTAACAACTAATTAAAAATTATTGTCCTGTCACTATCAGCCTAATTACTACTACAAAAGCATTTATTTGTAATAAAGAAACCCAAAATTCTGTGGCTGAGCTTTGAACTTATATATGACAACTTTTCCAAACTCTAAAAATACACAATGAACCCAATTATTGGCTACAAGCCGTCATATATATATTTATATTATATAAGAATTCATTTTGTTGTTAAAAGTATAAAAATTCTTTTTACTTGTCACTACCACTTTTATGATTACCTAAATATTTTTTTTATGATATCTAACCGAGTAGTCTACCCATTACCATATGAGACATCTCCAGCTGCATGATTTGGTTAATTCCAAGTAGAAGATTAGAAGATACCATTAACGCTAGACGGCACATGAGACAATGTGCAAGCTTCATTGTAGATGGTAAGAAACACTACATGAAATGAAGATTCACATTTCACCCCTGCTAAAGTGAATGCCTCAAACCCCCAAGTACGCCAGCTGCCTCAAAAACCCCAAGTACTTACAACATAAAAAGACAGCTGTTAAGGACGTCGCATCATATCCTTTGTAGATAATATTATAAATGTCCAAAACCTCATGTTCGTCAGCTGCTTAAGATATATGGTGGCCACCCATGTGGTCCACAGGGAGTTTTTAATTATAATTTATAGAAATCATAATTAATATATATGCAATATAGTATTTCTTTTTTCTGAAAAAAACAAAAGAGAGAGAGAGAGAGAGAGAGAGAAGACATCAACATTTTGACGGTGGCCACTGTCCCATGTGCAAGGCTTTAAACGTAAACATCTCGATGGAAAATCCACAAATGAACAGAAGCTTCATAAACAAGAACCTTCTTTTCTTTTCTTTTTTTTTTCTGCTGCAAGAAAAGGTGGCATATAATCACACTCACAAGCATTTATGCGTGGTCCAGTTCCTAACTAAAGTCATGTCAAGACAAAAAGAAAATGTAAACTAATGTAGTGTTCTCTTTTGTGTATGATTTTACGTACTGCAGTTTCATCTATTTTTTAATTTTACTCAATAATTTAATTTATTAATATGATATTAGAAATTTGAAAGAGTATATCTTCAAATCATATTTTTTTATTTTTTATTTTTTATATTTAATTATAAGTTTTTACAAGTTACATGTCAAAAATTTTATTATATTTTAAAGTGATATATTTTTAAATCTCAACAGGAGAGGAGCACAAGCAGCATCCTATTATTTCATAACACCAATTGTTTTTAAAAATAAAAAAATAAAAAAATTACAGGACCAAAATCAAAACCAAAGAGACCCTAAGATAATAGTTGCAACACTTTGCATGTTACCTAACGAGAGTAATTATTTTTATTTTCATGAACTTCTTACCTATTTTTTAAGATTAAAACATGAGATTTTAAAAATAAAAATTTGTAATTATTGGAGTTTATCTCTGATGGTAGAATTATTCTTAGTCTCAACAGCGAGAGTCCAAATTTAGCAAGCAAAAAGGGTATTATTAGATGCAGTCAACATTCTATTCCCACATTCATTCGAAACACTACTGCAATCTCACAATTCAATGAATGTATATTCGTAGCAAATTTACATTGCAGCGATCTAATAATATTGACAGTAATCTGATGACTTTTACTCCACACGCCCCATTGTCTCCTGGAGGCAGGGCAGGGGCAACAAGGGTATTGTAAGTTGCTCTCCATGTGTGACGCCTAGTGATACCATGTCCTGCTCGATTGCTCTCACCTATCAATATAGACAAAGCTACAACCACAATTAAAAACAAATGGACATGGACAGGCACCAAACTAGCGGCAACAAAGAAACTAAAACTAAATTATAATGAAGTTGGAAAGGGGGAGCGGTTGGAGATGCATGTGGATGGTTGGTGGCCCATAGCCATGAGGGACCAGGGAGGCTGATCTTAGCGGTTGGTAATTGGTATTATATTCCCTCTCTATCACCAGGACCAGCTACATGTGCTGTTTGTTTTCCCCAGGTCAGCTCGCGTGGCCCTTTGGCCGGCTCTTCAACCCCACCTACTGCCACCACTGTTTAATTTAACTTACTTTGTTTTTGTCTATAAATAGCCACCATTCCTCCATGCCCTGCAATACAACAGCAATAGAAAGCAATTTTTCACTTGCCCTGTTATCAACAAGAATGGCAGCTGGAACATTGTCTTTATGCTTACTTCTCTTCAGTTGCTTGCTCAATTTACACATTCATTGGATTTTGGCTGACCATGGAGGGTGGGAGAGTGCTCACGCTACTTTCTATGGAGGCGGAGATGCATCTGGCACGATGGGTAAGTCATGAAACCATTGTTGATTAATGCTAGACTCGACGTTTCAGATTAATGCAGACATTGTTATAGTTAATTCAATCACTGTCTGCAGTTTTAACTCTCATTATTAGAACTAAAAGTTCAGCTACACTCTAGTACTAGACGCCGTGTCTAGTGGCATTAAGTGAATGTGTTTGTCTGTTAAATTAAGAGTTGCCGGGGGTTTAATGTGCAGGAGGGGCCTGTGGATATGGGAATCTTCTCAGCCAAGGATATGGAACAAACACTGCAGCATTAAGCACGGCATTATTCGACAATGGCTTGAGCTGTGGGGCTTGTTATGAAATGAGATGCAACGATGACCCCAAATGGTGCCACCCCGGCACCATTACTGTCACTGCTACAAACTTCTGCCCACCAAACCTTGCCTTGCCCAATAACAATGGCGGCTGGTGCAATCCCCCTCTCCAGCACTTTGACATGGCCGAGCCTGCTTTCTTGCAGATTGCCCAGTACCGTGCTGGAATTGTCCCTGTTGCCTTTAGAAGGTGATTAATTTAGATAGTATCTATCGATTATAATCACATATATTCACATCACAGTAATTTGTATTTTGACATAAAAAAAATATATATATTCGAGTAATAAAAATTTATTTTATGTAAAATAAAAATAAAATTACTCATATTTTATCTTTTTATCAAATCACACATTATCAAAAGCTTTTACACTTAAATGTAGTGATGCTTAGTTCATGGGACGTACAATTAGTAAACATATGAAAAAAAAAAAAAGTGAAAAGTTATCAAATTAAAACAAAAGGATAAATTTTGGGTTAAACGAATTCATTAAGTGACTGAAAATGGAAACAATGGAGTAGGATCAAGAATTTAGAATTGGGATACTTCATTTTATTAATTTGTGTAGATTGACGTTAAATTCATTGACTAAATGTGTTTTTTTTTTTTGGGGGGGGGGGGGGGGGGCAGGGTGCCTTGTGTGAAAAAAGGAGGGATAAGATTTACCATCAACGGCCACTCTTACTTCAACCTGGTCTTGATCACCAACGTCGCGGGTGCAGGAGATGTTCATGCAGTCTCAATCAAAGGGTCCAGAACGGGGTGGCAACCCATGTCAAGAAACTGGGGCCAGAACTGGCAGAGCAACTCCTACCTAAATGGCCAGAGCCTGTCCTTCCAAGTCACCGCCGGTGATGGTAGAACTGTCACAGCCTACAACGTGGTGCCTGCTGGTTGGCAGTTTGGTCAGACCTTTCAAGGTGGTCAATTTTAATTAGTATGATTATTTTCCAAAATTTCACTAGATGCTAGGTTGGCGGTGAACATTCATTAATGGAGGAGCAGCCTTGGAAAAAAAATGCAGAGGTGGCTAAATTAGCACCCGCTAGGCCTTCCATTATTACAAGCTAAAATGCGTTTGAGATATGTATTTATTTACAGCTCTTTGGTTCATTGAAGAATGTTTTATGAGAGATTATTTATGATTATTGCATTACCATAGACTCCAATTTTCCAAAGAAACTAACTTTTATAAAAGTATACATTCTTTTATAAATATAACATAACTCTTCCAACAATAAAAAAATACAACTCTTTTATAAAATTAAAAAAAAACACACACACACATAATTTCTTAAAATAAATAAACTTCTTCAATTACAACTTATAATTTAGTTTTTTTTATCGAATAAATTAAATTTTTTATTTATATAATTTTTTATTGGATGGTATTTTTTTTTTTCAAACAAAGCAAATAAGATGGAAAGATTACTTTGAACTAATGTACTAATTTATTTTATTTTTTATGCATATGTTGAATTGGTTAATTGATTTACTACTGAATTGTTTTCAATCCACCCTAGATTTTACCCATAAGCTCGTACCCACCATGCCTATAAATTTCCAATAATTTATTAGAAGTTGATTTCTAGTTTATGAACCCTCAAAGCCTTATGTAAATGATTAGCTAAACACTTTGAGAATCAGAGAGGAACCCTCAAATTCATTTACTACTGACAACTTTTTTTTTTTTTTCGGTTAGTAGAAACTAGACACCAAAATTTAAAATATTTTATCATTAAATCTTATTAATAATAATGAAGAATATATTATTTATATTTATTTAAAATAGAGTGATCTCGACCCATTAAAAAACAAAAAATAAAAAATAAAATTTGTTACTTAAAGAAATGCCAAATCAAAAACTTATTGGTTTCAAAATCAACCATTCAGTCTATCTTTGTAATGGCTTTTAGCCTCAGAATACCCCCAAAAAGGAAAAACAAAGTAAATGTTCAAATTAGCTTGTAGGAACATCTATATGGTCTTGTTCACAAACACATGTTTTGTAAAGGGGACTCAGCTGGGCTTGGCTGGCCTCTTAGGCACACAAATTTTGAAGGAATACTGTGGTAGGCCTTAGCCCATATGGGCTTTGATTATTTCTTCCAAGATTTGGGATTTATATAAGAACTTGAGCAGCACTATAAGAATCCTCTTTTTACATAACCAAATCAAAATTTTCAAATATTTTTCACATAAAACAATAACTCTATGATTCAAACCCTTATCCAGGTATTCCCATTAGATGACATTTCAAGTTCATGAATTTTACTAAAAATCAACTTTACTACATGAGAATGAATAAACATTATAAAACATTAATTGATTTTATTATTATTATTATTATGTCTCTTTTTTTCATATATAAAAGTTATAAAAATTTTTCATTCCTTTGACATTACATCATGTAGCATTATAATGTGTTATAAATTCATCAAAATCTTGGGGTTATTACCAACACATTAGATAATTCAATCACAACTAAATTTATGGTGCAATGACTCAATCATTTATCTAATGGATAAATCAATGAAAATTTTTTAGCGTAACATCTTTATATTGAAAAATAAAATATCAAATTGATATCAACAATAAAAGGACGCAATGAGTTTTTAAAAGTGATTTTTTTTGTTGTGTCATAAAAATAATAAATTAAATATATAAATAATATTTTTTTATAAAAATAAAATAAAATAAAATTACATAAATCTATTTTTAAAAAATTTTATTATATAAGAAATTCTTTCCTTCCTTTTTTTTTTTTTTTAGGGAGATACAAATGAAATGAAATGGCAAATATATATATATATAATATTAATCAATATCTTCGACCAAAACATAATTATTCGTTTCGATTAGTTATTTTTTTCTTACTATATTTATTAATCTCAACTCGAGTTCATCAATTTCTTCGAATTGTTTGAAAACATCTAACTATCAGTGGCAATCAATCAACATCGTTTTAGGTTATAAACACCAAATGAAAGCTGATAGAAGTAGAAGATATTGTCATTCGTCATTAGACATTCCCCTAGCATAACCGATACACAAAACCCACCAAAAAAAAAAAAAACAGAGAGAGAGAGAGAGAGAGATTATTTGAGTCACACCAAACATTAATAGTGATGAATAGAAGTCTAGTTGGTTTGGCGTGAGAAATGAGCAACGAACCCCATTCTTCTCATTTCATTTATTGTTTACTGCATAAACACAACCTCAATGTCAATCTACCTTAATGTCGGCAATGACGTCAGCTGCAATAATTTTTATTTTTATTTTTGTTTAGATTTAAGATTGTTTTTGTCAAAAATTGAAGATCAACCAAATATATAATTTAGAATAATTAAATGTAGACTAAAACAGTAAAAAAAAATTACATTCAAATTTGCATTTCATTTTATTGTAATTTTAAAAAAAAAAATTGATGTGCATTTTATTATTCTAAATTATACATTTGATTGATTTTTTTGCATATTAAGTTTTTTTGACAATATATATATATATTATACAAATGATGCTACAACGTCAACTCCCCATCTAAGGGCTCGGTTTGTATAACCGAGACTTAAAATTTATTGAAAGAATAATATTATATAATAATATTTATTAGAATACCATTATTAATAAATTTATTAATATACTTCTAATATGAATTATGTGTAATAATAATAAGATTAAATTAATTTAGATTTATTATAATTTAACAAATTTTATTAATAAATTTTATCTTATTTTAATTTATTTACTTCACTTCACTTTATACATTTTATATTAAATTATTATAATCATTAAACACATATTTATTATTTTAATTACTATCAAAATAATTAAAAATATATAAACATACAATGCAAGTCTGCATTTGTAACGCATTAAATCCACTTTACCTCTAACTTTTTCATTATTAAATTACCAAATTCTCCGAGAAATCAAGTTCCAAAGTTTCTCACAGGGATTGGCAACTTTATGCCAGCAATAAACGGCGTCGTCCAGTCAAAAGATTGCCTCTTTCTCCCCCAAGACAACAAACTACTGACTACACGACTCCACCCAACAATAATACTGTGATAAACACATCACCTTTTTCTGTTTTTTCTTATGAAAAAAAAAAAAAAAAGTACGTTAACTGAAATCAAAATGTATTTTTTATTTATTAAAATAACAATAATTTAAAAGAAAAATACAAATTTATATTAATATTTTTTTAAAAAAATCAAAATGCCAACCAAGTTAGTAGCTTGGCTCAACGACTAGCACGACACTTTCTCTGCATCATTCCCATTTTTAATCTCTCTCTTGGCTGGTTGTGAACCGGTCATTTTCAAAGCGGGCTCTCACAACATAACAAGGATTCTATTTCCAAGCCAGTCCTTCACTGATTTCACTTACCAAGACAGCAAAAGTTGGCATCTTTCTTACTCTGTTCCCCTTTTATTCTTGAATGCAATATTTTCATTTTTCTGGGATTTTTGCAGTATAATTGGGGTCCTTTCTCCATTGGGTATCTGTATTCGTGTCTTGGAGTTGGGGTTGGCAGATCCGGATTCGGGAGGCTCTGAATGGTGTTAGAATTGGGATAAAAGTTATAGGAAAAAAGAAGGGAAATTTGGTGTGTAAGGAGTCGTGAAGATGAGTGAAAACCAGAGCTTCCAGCTGGGAACAGTGGGGGCTTTGAGTTTGTCAGTGGTATCGTCCGTTTCCATTGTGATATGCAACAAAGCTCTCATCAGCACTCTGCGATTCACTTTTGGTGAGCAGCCCATCTCCCTTTTTGATTCATTTATCGTGTCTCTCTTTGGTTGGATTCAACTGATGATTGATTGATATTGATTGTCTGATGGGAGAAATTCCTTCTTTTTTTTTTTCTTTTTCCCTTATTTTAAATTGTTTGATGTGGGCTTTTTGGTTTCATGTTGAGCTAGATCTACATGAATCATTGCAATGAAGATTTGACAATGGTTTGGTGTTTGTGTCTCATTTAGTGGTCTTCATATCCTCAATTTATTTTCTTAAGATGGACACCTCTGCAATGCGCAAGTGCTTTGAAGGGGTTACAGTCAAAGATGTCAACTTTTTGCAAAAGAAAGTGAATTAAGGCTTCTGGGACGTCTGTATACGCCTTTGGTTATTGTCTGAACTCTTCACTATTCAGACTTAATAATACACTTTTCGTCAAAGGGCATAAAACTGATTGTGAAGATTTAATTCGTAAGTTTTGTGTGTTGTTCTATTGGTTGGCTGAAGATTTATTTATTTTTTCTTTTTCCAAAGAACAATCTTACGCTGTTACGTGGAGCCTTTTGATCTAATAGAGAATAACACGAGGCTGTTCATGGAAAGAAATGGTACCTTCTATATTTTTTATCCGAACGAAATGATACTCTTCATTTCCTGTGAGTTTGAGTCGTACATATTCATATTGAATTTGGGTGCATATAATTGGTTTCTAGAACTTGCTGGTAATAATGAAATGGTTAAAAACCTTAAACTCAAACTTTATTTCCATCGAGGAGGACACAGGCATGTTATTACCTCTTCTTTCTACATAACATCACAGGAACAGGCATCCTTATTTTACTGCTGATGGTTTACCTTTTTTTTTTCTTTTTAATTTTTTTATTACTGACTTGGGTTCTGAAGTATACAGCCACAACATTGACGAGTTGGCACCTCTTGGTTACATTTTGTTCTCTTCATGTGGCATTATGGATGAAATTATTTGAACACAAGCCTTTTGATGCCAGAGCTGTAATGGGATTTGGCATATTAAATGGGATCTCCATTGGGCTTTTGAATCTTAGCTTGGGTTTCAATTCAGTAGGTTTCTATCAGGTAAAATACTTCTCTTGCAATTCTACATAAAATAAAATTTAAAATCTTAATGGTTGTTGAAGGATGAGTTTTGATGTAATGGGAAGGCTACTCTATTGTGATCTAGAAGTCACAGGTTCAAGTTATGGAAACAACCTTTTAGTGAAAATAAAGGTAAGGTTGTGTACATTTAACCCTTCCTTAGAACCTACAGCATATTAGCCTCATGCACTGGGATGCCCTTATAGACTCTTTGTAATTCATAATTTGTGAATCAGCAATAGATAATTTCTCTAGGTTCACCATCTAAGAAACTTGTTTTCTATTTTTTGTTCTTGCATTGCTTATTAACTTGTCATTTTAGATGTTTTCATGTCATCCTTAACCCAACCCAATCTGAAAGAAAAGTCATTAGATAGAGTTTCTTGGGACATTGTAACTCAGTTCATAAGTTATCTACACTTAATTATGCAACTATAGCTTTAACTTGCCTGCTTTACACCTGCTGGATTTTGTTAGCACATAGCATGTGCAAAATTGATTGTGCTGCCGAATGTCAGCCAAACCATTATTTATGATGCTTTATCAGCACAGCTAATTGAACCATGCTTGAAGGCTAACTATAATGGATGTTTTAAAGCTTGTCTAATATCATTGAAAACCTGGTGGTTGACCCAAAGCTTATAACATAGGCCTGAATGTTACACTTTATCCATTTGGTATTATATCTTTGTATTATCTTGAAAAGCAACTTACTAGGTTTTAGGAATGTTAGCTTCTTAAAAATGTTCTCTCATTTTAGATGACCAAACTGGCAATCATCCCATGTACTGTTCTGTTGGAGACACTTTTCTTCAGGAAGAAATTCAGGTAAGTCTTATCATACTCCCCTGTGTGGTTTGATGTTTGCCCTTCTCTATCCACAACATTCTTGTCCAGGGTTGATTTCAATGTGTGTTTTAAATTTGGTGGCTAAGTTTTTGGGTCTTTCTAGTTAGTTTTATGCTTCTTTGAGAATTTAAACTTTGAAACTAGAATAAAAAGGTGGCTTGAAGGCATATGCAGCAGATGGATGTGAAGATTTTTTTTTTTTTCCGGGGGGGGGGGGAATTTTGCTCCTAATTTTTACTGGAAACTGAAGAAAACTAATCTTGTTTTGTCCTTGACTTGCTGAATATTGTGTATGTCTATCGGTTTCTCAGGCAACACTATTTATTTTTGCATTGTTTATTCATCTTCACATTAGACCCTGCCACTCTATTACTTTCATAATGCTTTTGTGGGAACTTGTGCTACTGCAGTTATTTCTAATCTGCTAACCTTTGATTCATAAAAAACCATAATAGACTCTGTAGTTTTGGCAGTTGTTTCAGACAAATTCAGTCTTGACTGACTTCTCATGCATACTGTTTTTCTACTTAGAGCCATATACTGATGTGTTCTTCAATTTTTGCAGTCGGAATATCCAGCTTTCTCTTGGAATTCTTCTTCTGGGTGTTGGAATTGCAACAGTAACTGATCTTCAACTCAATGTCCTGGGTTCTGTCCTGTCTATACTTGCAGTCATAACAACCTGTATCGCCCAGATTGTATCCTCATATGGACTACCTTTGATGCTTACTGTTTATTGCTTTATTTCTTGCTTTAGTGTTGCAGCTGAAGTAAATTAAATGTGTATAGGCAAATCTCATACCACAGGGATAGTATTTCTTACACTACAAAAATTGTGATTATCTGTCCTTGACAAGGATTTCTTCAGATGACCAATACAATCCAGAAGAAGTTTAAAGTTTCATCAACCCAACTTCTGTATCAGTCTTGCCCTTATCAGGCACTCACATTATTCATCACTGGCCCAATTTTGGACTGGCTTCTGACTAACCTAAATGTTTTTTCTTTCAATTATACCCCTCGAGTCCTGGTGAGGATTGAAGAAATTCATGGACCAGCAACCTTCTTGTATTCTCCAACATTTCGATTCTGATATGATTATGTGCATGTTATTTGGTTGCAGTTCTTCATTGTTCTATCATGCCTGATATCTGTCTCTGTAAACTTCAGCACATTTCTGGTTATTGGAAAAACATCTCCAGTCACATATCAAGTTCTAGGACACCTGAAAACATGCCTAGTTTTGGCCTTTGGCTATGTTCTACTTCGTGATCCATTTAGCTGGCACAATATCTTAGGGATCCTTATTGCAGTAATTGGGATGGTACTGTATTCTTATTACTGCACAGCCGAGAATCAGCAGAAGGCGAGCGAAGCATCGGCAAAATTACCTGAGGTAATACACATCCTTCTATATTTTATACATGTCCAGAGTTTTCATATTGTCTTCCTTTTATTCCTCTGCTCTCTCAACTATGTCTCCCACTTCTTTCCAATTGTTCTTATTGTGTTCTGCTTTCAAATGTTTTAGGCAAAGGAAAGTGAATCCAATCCTCTAATGGGAGTGGAAAATGAAACTGGAACGTTAGCTGAAGGCATTGCTCTGAAAGCTCCTGTGTGGGAGGCAAACAAGGACCCGCAAGCATGAAGCCTGCCCAACTTTTATAGACTTGCTCAGCCTAGATCAAGGTCGGTAGGCAAAACAGTTTTTAAGTGAAGAAGATGGTACGTTACAGCAGTTTTCGGTATCGAGACCATTACTTGTGTTGGATGAAGAGATGAAGCAAATGTCTTTTTAATATAGCATTTATTTATTTATTTTGGTTACAAGTTTTGTATATGTCAATCATGTGAATGGGGGGGGGGTAATTCCTGAATTTGTTTTGCTGAAATGTATAATGTTGCAGCAGCCTAAATAGAGGAAAACTTTCAGTGTTTTCCCTTTTAACCTTATTATTCTACGAAGAAGAATGAAGACCTGCCCCTTAATGCTTCCCATGCAAGGAAAAACAACATAGGATAATACTTAACAAATTTTTTCATAGAGCAGTGTGCTATTAAGTGTATTTAATATTAGCATGATTCCTTTTGGTTGCAAGAGTCACAAACCAAAAGTTTTTGTAATATTTACCGATTTGATTGACTTAAATTGCGTTCATATAGTTTATTAGTGAGAATAGCATTATTCTTTCAGAAATATCTTACATGACCAACAAACATTGCAGTGGGAGCATGCATGTCACTTGTCAGTCCTCTAATCTGGAGTTATTTTAAACTTTAGTTCAATGTTTAAAGTCAGGACTTGTTGCTTAACAATTTAAATCTCAGGCCTTATCAATTTAAAGACCATATTTTCTAGTTTAGTCGAAGATGGTTTGCTGTAATTAAGAATTTGAATTTGTGAGGATAATATTGTTCAAAGCCGTCCCATGTGTGAAATATTGGTCAAACAAAAAAAAAAAACATGTGGTACTATGTTTAGTATGAAAAGCCTACGGGTTTCTTTCATTGATAATAATCTACACATACAACACAGTTTGGCACAGCGGCCGCCAGTCTTACTTGACAAACTACGTAACGCCACTAGTGGATTTCCCAATGATGTAAATTGATCTCTCTCTTCTTCTTTTTCTTTAATTAATTAACTCCGAATAATTCTCAAACCTGAAACTGTCAATCTTAGAAACGATTATAGTATATTTATCAATCAATCTTTGGTTGCTTTTAAACACATCTTGCATGGAAAGCCAACAGAATAATTAATTGACTTTTATTGGATACATGGCTTAGTGGGTTTCAAGCCATGCAGATAACATCCCAAATTGTTGGCTATTTCTACAGCCGCCAATGTACTGGCATTCTATAAATATTTAATTTCCGCTTTGAATAATAATAATAATAATAAAAAAGGTGGGGGAGACAGAGAGAGAGAGAGAGAGAGAGAGAGAGAGAGAGAGAGAGAGAGAGAGAGAGAGAGAGAGAAGTAGTTCAAAATTATTGAGAATTTTTTGGAGATTGGATGCAAGTATTAATTTATGAATTACAATACACAGATTTGAAGACTTATCTTCTTCCTTTATCGGATAGAAAAGAATATCTAGATAGCTTCGATTCCCTTCAATGGAACAATTATTTTCTTCTAATAAATAATAATAATAATAATAATAATAATAATAATAATAATAATAATAATAATAATGTGTAATGTTTAGATTAATTCTCCTTGACTGACGGCGAAGTTTACTTGTATCACAAGGAAACAGACATGGACCAAATTGCTTGTGATAAGAATATGATCGAGTATATGCGTCACCTGCGCCTTCAAGGTCAACGGGAATCGTTCAAATTTTCCGGCGATATAACATCTCAATATATATATTGAACTTATGTATATACTTTGTCACTTTGTTCAACAACTATTAAAATATAGAATATACTATATAATAAAATAAATAAGAGAAAAAAGATAACACACAAAAAATACGTAATTTAATTATAATTATTTATATTCACGATCCAAAGAGCCACAGATGTTACGTCTTTTTTTTATTGAATTATGTCTCGCTCATGGTACATGAATACCGGCATGTATAGTAGATATTGTTTTACAAATAAGAAAATTATATTGCAATAATAATAAAATTGCTGTCTGATATGGATTGATTGATAGAATGTGTTTTTTTTTTAATAAATAAATAAATTAATTAAATTGATTCATAAAATATCATTTTAATTATAATTAATTCTCCGTAATAGTAGGATCTTCTAACACTCTCCCTTAATATGAACATGGATTGAAGGATAATGTCGTCTTGCTATTAAGAATGTAAGAAAATCGAACACATATTTTCTTAAAATAGTGTCTCAACCTCACATCAAAACGATTTAATAATTCATATAATATTTGGTCATTCGTGCTTGGAATAGATCCCTATATATATATATATATATTTTTATTAAAAAGAAAAATTGAATTACAACGCCCAAAAAAAAAAAAACCGAATATTGACTTATTGAACAAATGATCCAACAAAAAGGGCATACATAAAGATGCAAAGTGATTGTCGTGCTTGATTTATAAAATCTCATTTTAATTGTAATTAAACTTCTTGTTTTTTCTTGCTCGTTAGTGTGACTTGTCACTGCTGAGAATCTGATCCATTGCTGGTAAGGTCATACGTGCCAAAAAGGGCTTCCGATAGCTTCCGTAACTTTGCTAGAAAATTGTTTTGACTTGCTACTTTTTATTTATTTATTTATTATCGTACTAGACAAATGCAACACATCCAAGTCAGCAAAGCTCAAGAAGAACTGTATAAGAACTGCCTTCTCCTCAATTGAGAGAAAAATATTACAGGCGATATTTATTAATCACAAAGATTATATGTTATAATATTTACTATTATCAACTTGATGATATTTCCTTTTCTAACCATCATTCCTTATTTTTCCTCAACTTAAATGGTAAAGAATTCAAATGTGGAAAGTAAGAAAAAAAAAAAAAAAACCCAACTCTTTTGTCAATCTCAAAAACTCAAACTCGATACAATTATGATGTAATTTTTATTTATTTATTTATTTAATTTTAAAATATTCCTCACAATAGAAAATATTTAGTTTCTAAAGAAAAATTAATAAATAAATAATAGAATAAAGTTTTTTTTTTCTCTCTCTTTTTCAACAAATCCTAGAGCTATTTTATAGTTACCTCTTTCATATTATATTGGGATTGATGCCTTGTCTTTTATTTTTATCTTTATTTCCCCCCCTTTTTTTTTCCCTTTCCCATCCGATTGGTACCTTGTCTTTTACCTAGCCTAAGGAACAAGTAAATTTGATTAAGACCAGTACAAAAAATAAAAAATAAAAAAATAAAAAAAAGTTGATTTTCCTTAATTTTAAAAAAATATTATGTGACATTATTATAAAAATTAATAATATATTTATAATAATTCAATATATAATTATAACTAATTATTCAAACTAATAATATACAATGATAACATTGTACATCTATTTTGCACAATACAATAAACGAGGGGAAATGTTAGGGGAGGCATCAGTAGAGGACGACACTCTGAAGATATCGACCCATGAAGATAACGATGACAACAAGGCAATCGCATGCCTTGCAATCAAGGAGAGAGGATGGACCAAGCTCTGATCTTTTCTGTCTTCTGTCTATTTAAAATTAAAATGGTTGGCTAGAAAACAAAAGATCGCCTTTATTTCAATAAACATAAAAAAGGAAAAAAGAAAAAGAAAAAGAAAAAGAAGAAAAGTCTTTTTTTTTTTTTTTCTTGCTCAAGTAGGATAGTATGCATATTCATCATACTTTGTGAGAAAATATGAATTGATAATTGAAATGCAACGACAGAGACACCATTCTTTTTTTTTCCAATTTGTTTTCGGCTCTAAAAGCTTATGGTTACCATGGCCTCCATTATTGATTCCACGAGCCACGACGCATGAAGACGACGAAGAAGTCTGTTGAGTCAGTCAGAGCAAGACAGAAAATGGATATAATCATTGAGCTGTACACAATATACATTATGTATGAAAATATATATTTTAAAATTTAAATAAATATATATATATATATATATTAATTCAAATATAATTTTTATAGTAATTTATCCCTTAATTAAGAATTAAATGGTGGGACATGTTATATATATTATTAAATTTTAAATTTATTAATATTATTGTAATTAGATGATATTTTTAAAAATAAATTAAATAAAAATAAAAATAAATAATTTTTAATTTTGATGATTAATATATATATAATATTTTTTAAAAATAATCAATAATTATGCATAAATTGCATTACATAGCAGTGTAGTAACTTTATATATTTTTAGATATTTTTTTTTGTCATGTTAATCGAGTCGTGTTAAAAAGGAAAAAAAAAAAGAAGGGATCTGTTAGCAAATGATTTTTTGAATTTTTGGTTTTTCAATTTCTAATTGTTCTTTTTCAAATTTACAAATAAGGGAGCGATATAAATGTTTACGATATAAAACATTTAATCAAATGAGTGCCCATTTCCGCTTCCGTCCGTCGCGTCTGGCTACCAGACAAAGAGAGCCAACGACGTGTGAAAAAAATTGCAAAGAAAAACAGACAAAGAGAGAATTTATTATTATTTTTTCATAATTTTTTTTTTTTTAAATTGCTAGAGAGGGAGAGAGAGAGAGAGAGAGAGAGAGAGAGAGTGAAGGTCAGAGGTTTAGGAATAAGAGGGAAGGGGGGGGTTTTTGGCCAATGTTTCTTTTCATCTTCTTTTTCCTTTTCTAATTTTCCATTTTAACCTTTTTAATTTGGAAGGAAGAAAAAAGAAAAAAGAAGACGAAGAATATTAAAAAAAAAATAAATGGCCCTTTAATTTCCAAGGAAAAATTGAAGAGAGAGAAATAGAGAAACCTTGCTCAGTTCTTGCGTTTCATTGCGTCTGGTCGGTTTCTGTTTTTTTGTAAGGTTTTCGAGTCAGATCTTTGTGGTGGTTTTGTTGTAATTTTGGTATTTGGTTGCCGTTTTGGGATGATGGGTGATCTTCCAGACGTCGACGTTTTGGTCGGGGAGGATCGGCTTTGTTCTGGGTTGGTCCAGATGGCCGTGTCGTCGTCGGCGGCGAGCCCCGATCCAGAATCGGTGGGGACAGAGACTTGGAATTCCGCCGAGGAAGCGGCGCGCGAAGTAATTGATGCAATTCACCCGACTGCTTACGCTCATTGGAAGAGGACGGGAGTCGTTGACTACGTCAACCGTCTCTTTAAATCCTCCCTTGGAATTCAGGTCACTGCTTTGATTAATTCCCCTTGGAATTTCTTTTTTTTTAAAAAAAATTTCTGGGTTTTTTTTTTTGTTTCTTGTTTGCTTAGTTAGTGCATGGTGGATGTGGGTTTTCAACGTTATTGCATAATTTGCATTGTTTCTTGCACTGGCTTAAAGTTTAGGAAGGCTTAAGAGTGGGTTTCTGTTAATTTTCATGCTGAGATGCTGCTGGTGAAGATCTAGTTGGTATTGGTAGTATATAATGTTACTTACAGTAAAATTAGAAGTACAGAGAGCTGCGGCATTGGGGCCTTACTAGCAACTCGGGGTTTTGCTAAAAGGGATTCCTCATCATCAAAGATGAGAATTCAATTGATTAGATGGCAATTTAGCAAAACCAACCAAGTTAGTAGTTCTAGGGAAATGGGTACCTATTGAGCCAGTGCCTACCTGACATTAAGTGTAGTTGTGGAACTAAGAAATGTCTGAACAATATGGATGAGAGAGAGGTTGTGAGGGGAGAAATAACTTGGACACTTGGACTACTTTAGTGCTTGTGCATTGATTATAATATCTGAATAATTGTCCTGTGCAGTGTCATCTGTTGGTATGGTTTTGTTCTAATCAGTTAAAACCTTGAGGTGCAGCCGACATGATTGTTCACTATGTGTAGACTTAAGTTGCGAATTTTTGTGTGCTTCATTCTTTTGAAAGCTGGTCAAATCATGATTTGTTTATTCAGTTGTTCTTGGTCTTTCAACAATGTATTTGTAGTATCCTCTATAAGTAAATTTTGATGGCTCATAGCTCTGCTTTTCTGGAGTGCACACAAGTTTAAATTTTCATTTTCATATTTTCCAGGTTTTTCCTTATGGGTCTGTTCCATTAAAGACTTATCTCCCAGATGGAGATATTGATTTGACTGCTATTAGCAGTCCTGCCTTTGAGGATGCCATGGTCTCAGATGTTTATGCTGTTCTGAGGGGAGAAGAGCATAATGAGGATGCGTCATATGAAATAAAGGATGTCCATCATATTGATGCTGAGGTTTTTCCTGTCTTAAATGCCTTATTTCTACAATATGCTCCAAAGCTGTTATGTTTACTGTGGAGGCACTAAGTTGCTGCCTGTAATTATTTCAATGTGCAATCTTTTCAATTTTGCCTGTGTTGTGTCTAAAGCACACAAATGTCTGCTGGCACTTATTATGCTATCAAAGCGTGGAAGTCATGTCTCATTGATTTGCAGAAAGAGAAATGTTTGGCATCTTTTAACATGCACACTCCACCCCTTGCATTAATCCAGCTTGTTCAAGCGCTTCACTTTTGATTAGTTGTGGTGAATTATTTGCAACTACTTGGATACCCATGAGATATTTTCAAGTGGAGAAACTCATTTCGTTTCTTCTGAGACACTAAATTCTATGTAACTTGCTTCCTCGCCCTTTTGCATCTGATTGATTTCAGTTTCTGTTGGCAGGTTAAGCTTATAAAATGCATTGTGCAGAATGTTGTGGTAGATATATCCTTCAATCAAACAGGCGGATTATATACCCTATGTTTTCTTGAGCAGGTTATATTCTTCACTTTTCAACCTACAAATCATGGATGAATTTATATTGTAACATTAACTATGTGGTTTTAAGTTTTCCATCTAGCAGTAGGGTTTCATCATAATCTGGTTATTTGATCAATTATGGATCAAACTGTCATACAAGCATTGTGGAGTTTGACTTTTGTTGTTTCTGGTTTGAAGTATTAGGCATCTTTCATGTAACTTATTTTTCTTGCAGGTTGATCGGCTTGTTGGTAAAGTTCATCTCTTTAAACGCAGCATTATTTTGATAAAAGCGTGGTGCTATTATGAAAGTCGGATTCTTGGTGCTCATCACGGCTTGATTTCAACCTATGCTTTAGAAACACTTGTCCTGTATATTTTCAATCAGTTTCATTCTTCCTTGCACGGGCCTTTGTCGGTAAGTACTTTTTGAAACCAAAGATGCATTGCACAAACAGAATACATGAGTTCAATATATAATGTATGCATAGTGTCAATGAATTTGATGTTGGAGTATGCACCTGGTGTACTCATGAGTATCTAAGTGTGTTTGCCATATTTTTTTATAGGTTTTGTATAGATTTCTGGATTACTTCAGCAAGTTTGATTGGGACAATTATTGTGTGAGTTTAAGTGGGCCAGTTAGCAAGTCTGCCCTGCCTGATATTGTTGGTAAGAGGTATTGTTTTTCTTTCTGACATGAGATGCCTTGACTTTGGGCAATGTGGTTGAATCCTCTATTTCCTTGCAGCTCCGCTACTTGAAAATGGGAGGGGTGAACTGTTGCTTAGTGATGACTTTCTGAAAAAATGTGCAGAGGAGTTGTCAATTTCATCCACAAAGCACGAGATTAATTCACGGGCATTTCCTCTGAAGTATCTTAACATCATTGACCCACTGAAAGAAAATAATAACCTTGGTCGCAGTGTCAACAGAGGTTTGGAGCTAGTTTCTTTTCATTTGATAGTAAATAAATAAATAAAGAAGAAAAAAAGTGCAGTAATTGAAAATAAATAAGAAAGTTGTATTAACTGATACAATTGACCTTAAATATATATCATGTTGTTGAAAATATTTTCTGTAATGTCACCTGGTGATGATGACCTGCTGATGATAAGGATCATTCATCATAGCACTTGTCATGCGTTGTTCACCACCACTTATCACAATACAATACACTGGCATTGCTAATATTTGATAAAACCTTTCTTTTTTCTTTTTGTTCTTTGACTTAGGTTCCAACATAAACACTTCTACTTCTGAGGCACCAAATGAATGCAATTGAAAAACTAGTTTTATTTGCTTGCTTGTATTTGGCAGTTCTTTTGTGGTACTGTACCAAATAGCTTCCTCTCTTACGTGTTTGGGTTATCTCATCTTAATGATGGAACCATGGGTTGGCTCTAGGTAATTTTTTCCGAATACGGAGTGCGTTCAAGTATGGGGCTCGTAAGCTTGGCCGAGTTCTTTGGTTGCCACATGATAAGATAGCTAATGAGCTCAACAAATTCTTTGAAAATACTTTGGTTAGACATAGAGCTTCTGAGAATCCCGTATCACCATCATTGTCACTGCAGTGTGAAGATAATGGTGTTGTTAAATTGACTGTTGGTCAGTATGATGACAGAGGTTTGGGTGTGCCTGGCTTGATGAAATCTCATAATTGTCCTCCTCTTTGTTCCTCTGGCATCTGCAACGAAAATGGAAAAATTGAAAATGGGATCTCTTGTAGAGAAAAGTTGAGAGATTTTGCGACTGTTGATGAGATGTCCTGCTCTTTAGAGTCAGAACTGAAAGAGAACAGTTCTAACATTCTTGATTCAGTTTGGTCATGTGATCATGAAGCTGTAGGTTCTCTTGATTCGGCAAATTCCAGTCTTGCTGATTATTCTGTGATTAGGGATTCAGTCTGTTCATGTACTAGTCATGTGGGTACAGTTTCTATTGGTTCAGTCAAATCCATCCCTGTCAATTGTGTCTCAGAGAACTTTCTATTTGGAGAAAGAAACTTGGCCAGAATTTCCAGAAATCCTCAATCATTGAAATCCTTTTTGGACCTCACCGGTGATTACAATAGCCATGTGAGGAGTGTGAAATATGCTCGAAATTGTCATTTGAAAGGTGTTTCAGTACACCTGCTTCCCAGTCCTCCCATTTTACCTCAATCAAATACAAGTCATTGGGGAACTGCCTGTCAAGCCTTACAGTTGAACCAGAATGTTCATTCTCAAATGAATACAAATACTGTTTTGGGACGACAACCATACTCTGCAAACCAAGCGGCACCATTTTATGCTGCTTCTAATTATGAAGAAAAGGAAAAAAGACGAGGAACAGGAACATATATTCCCAACTTGGTATTCTCACCTGATGACTGTAACTTGAACCATTTTATTTTCTTTTGAAATTTTGTATTGGCATGGAATTCCTTTTCTTTAATGATCTCAGCATTTCATTGTTGGATTATAATTTTGCAGAGTTACCAGTCAAGTAGGGATAGGTTTTCCCCTAGAAGAGGAAGGAATCTGGTTACTGGTATTCATAGCCAATTGCACAAACATAGTAATGCCAATGGTTTGGCTACAAGCCCAAAAGCCATGAATTCATCTGAACATGGCCATGAGATTTCAGAGGCAGAATATCCACCTCTAGGCAATGGAAAACCCAAATCATCAGCTCCCCAACAATCTCACCAACATGGTTGTGGATCTTCCAATGCCAATGGCTCCATCCACACTCCAGAGGAGGTTGATGCTGGGCCTCAGAGCCTTAATGCATGGGAAGTTGCCCAGCCAGAAACTATGGACTGGCCAGATTTGAGTACCTCATACCCTCAGGCATCTGCTTCAAGGACAGTGATGAGGACAGAACAGAGCCCCAAGCCAGCACTAGAAAATGAAAAAGAAAGGTAAGACTGTTCTAGTTCCTAAAATTTTCGTGTTGACTTAAAGAAATCTATTTGATATTTTTACAGGCTTTTGGCTTGTGATTTGGTTTGTCCGCAATGAAACTTTGTTAGCTCTCTTTCATTTTGGATTTTAGGGACACACAGCAGACATATCATTTGAAAGATGAAGCTGAGTTTCCTCCTTTGTCATTTTGAAGGACGCTTTGGAGCATAAGATAAAAGACGAGCATAGATTTAGATGCTAACAACTAGCAGTGAATTAGGGAAAACTTGCCTTTTGTTCTTTTACTCTTTTTTTTTTTTTTTTGGGTTGGGGGGGCGGGGGGGTTTCTTTTTTAGTGACTAAGTTGTTCGGAAGTGCATCTTGTACATTCTTCTGCTAAAACTAGCTCCCCTTTATCACATTTATCTGTTTTGCTGTGACTGGGGATACATATCAGCTTGATATTTGCCTAGTTTGCTTTTACTCTGATAGTTGGCACAGAAATCTTGTGTGTACAAGCTTTTAGGCTCCAGTGGTGGCAAATTTTGAATATTGCTAGTGAACTGAGAAATTGTCGAAAATTATATTAAAGATGATAAACATTTTATAACTCTTGGTTGGCGTGTTATTCAGCGAAAAAAATGCTTATGAAAATGTCAGGATTTCTCTTTCTCATGTATTCTGCCATTTAAAGCTTTTGATCTGTACAACTGTATACCTGGGCGCATGTTTAAAACTAGTAGTCTGGTGTGTAGAGACGATGATAG
This sequence comes from Kandelia obovata, assembly GCA_021464305.1. Lineage (NCBI taxonomy): Eukaryota > Viridiplantae > Streptophyta > Magnoliopsida > Malpighiales > Rhizophoraceae > Kandelia > Kandelia obovata. The sequence goes on from CM038487.1 coordinate 5,064,211, forward strand.
CCAAGAAAGTGAGTGAAGTATCTGTCTTGAGCTTACAGGCTTTGTGGGTTGCAGATTGAGCAGCCTTTGGTAGGGGGTTCGAGAAAAGGGGTTGGAAGTTGGATTCCATTGATGGGTCTCTAGGCTGAAATGTTGAGGATCTAATATATGCATAATATAAAGCTTGAGGATCTTAAGATACGCCTTGGTGGGATCCAAATACACCTTAGTTTCTCTTGTTGTGAGTCGGTCGCCTGGCTAAGCAATTAGAGTTGCGAGAAAGAATATCTGTAGCTGATCTAATTAAATTTGGTACGACTGTGTTCTTGTAAAGTTTGAGGATGTTAGAGGCTTAATTATTGCTTTTGAATCTGTTCCATGATTGAAACAAACAATGAGAATCCGATTGGCAAGGGCACGACAAATTGTAGTGAGTTATAACAATGGCACGTCAATAGTCCACTTCTGTCTCCAAGGTTTTAGTCCTCACTTTTTGGATTTTGGTTCTTTTTAGATTTCCTAACAAACAAGGTTGAGAATTGTTCGGCCGATAAATATGTTTTATTATTATATAAATCGAATGATAACAACTTTGCACGGTTGTCTTTGATCAACAAATGAACGAGTTAATCATCATGCTTGTTGTACAATATTATCGGAAGACGCAATTTAAATAAAAATTACACAGAAAGAACCATTGATGAGTGACTGACTGTGCAGAACTATCAAAGTCTCTTGGAAATGATATCTTTTTTATTGGGGTACGAACCTTTTTTTTTTTCATTTGCTTGGAAAAGTACTGAAGTTGCTTTGCATAAAAAAATATAAAATAAACTAAAAAAATTACACCAGTAATGCATGAAGTACAAATGTTTATAAAGCCAAAAAGTTATTGGTCGATGCCATCATTCTGAATTCTCGTACAACAAAGGTCATTGATAATAAATACCAATGAGCTTTAATTTATTGATAATAATAATCTAACGGGTGTCAATCAATGAAACAAAAAAAAACAAAAACAAAAAGAAAAGACATTGGTAATACTCTAAGCACCCAAATGCTAATGAAGATTTGGTGTGATATTATTGCATGACTTAGGTTGCAATTGTCTAGTGGGGAAAGAAAATTCCAGAGTATTTGCACAATTGCCAATTGGATTCAATGAAAGCATATCCTTCCTCAAAACTTGTACAACAAGAAGGGTGTTGGTGGATCAAACTTTACATTTGAATGGTTAACAATCACAGAAAAATAAATTAAAAAAGAAAATATTGTTGATTCCAATCCATAACCAGGCCAGGGCTCAGCAAACTCCACAACTTTAGATTCTCCATCCATTATTAGAGGTCCCCCACTAGGAGAACCACTTGATGGTGGGGTAGATGTAAAGGTCAAAGACAAATGAAAATGGAAGAAATAATTACCAATATAATGTCACGGCAAGTGACGCGTCCCCAGTTACGCTCACTACAAAAAAGGAACTGAAAGAGAAATAAACACTTTCGTTTATTAAGAGCTTTAACTTCTTAGTTTGAATTAGTTGAATTTTTGGGATTGAACTCTCATATTTGATCCCTACGGTTTCAATGATCGATCTATGGAGCGAAAAGAAAATTTTATCACTTTTACGGATTCGTATGGAATTGATATGTGGCACATCAAGTATATATAAATCAAACTTTCAAATTGTAATTTGGTCATGTTTTTCCCAAAAAGCAAACGAAATATGGTTATATATATATATATATATAATTCAATTAAGGGTGACTTCCTATGTTATGCAATTGGCTTGGAATGCGAATAGCTCGAAATTAAATCGACAATTATATTGAAAGCTGTTCAATAATGGAGGATGTTGACTTGGCTTCATTAATTAGGTTGATAAATACCCATTATTCATTCTTTCTTCTCTTCTTGTTAAACTAAATGCAAAAGGCAGGTAAATAGCCCTGAAGTTAGATCTAAGCAACAAAGTGAACACTCTTCTCATTTTATTGATTAATGTTTGCAAATCTTTGGTCAATCAATCAAGTAATAAAGATATTGGGATAGAATTTAAAGGGGTTTTGAACTCAAATTCTAATTTTTCTCTTTGGTTCTACCTCAAGCAATTTTCATTCTGATGGCTCATATACTATATGGTTTAGTTGATAGTTGACAATCAAGTAAGACCTGTCATGTTGCAGGTAAAGTGTGAACAAAGTTTCTCCATGATTGAAAGAAAGCTATTAAGGAGGATAAGAATAACAAATAGTGGAAGTAACAGTGTTTTGGTTGGAAAATCATTTAAAATAATAATTTAGTTGGTAATATGATTTTTTTTATTAGTTTAAATTTGAATTCCTGTATTATATTTTATCTTGACAAAAAATGAAATGTATAATGATAAGATTTCAAATTCGTTAATACTTAAATTTAACATAAAAATTATTTATTTAAATTATACAGTATGAAATTTTTTTTTTTAAAAAAATTACTTAAACACAAAAACGTTGAAAATGAGAGGTCCAAGTGCTATATATACTAAATGCTTTGGGGTCTCAAATGTGACATGGGGGGCGGCTATGACAAATGGGGCTGGGTGTATACAAATACAATCATCTGGGTCATCTATTGAAAATGAATGAAAAGGAGCTTTAAATTGTGACGTAAAAATACCAACAAACAATATAAATATGACATTATGTACACACAACTACCAACCTAGATATGACAAACAATTTAAATTCTCAGTGTGAACTTGTTTTTGTACTCATAGTTTACATGGGTATCTCCAATGTGCGATTGATTGCACTCATACATACATACATACATACATACATACATACATACATACATACATACATACATACATACATATTGTATTTATTTGTATTTTAAATGTGTCACTGGATTGGAATAAGTCAACAATTGTCTTCCCAATTGTAAGAGCAAAGCATTTGAAAGGTCTAAACCTGAAACACCAAAAGAAAAGAAAAGAAATTATTATATAAATATAATTAAATTAATAAATTTTATGTATAAATTTATATTATATTATATTATTATTATTAGTAGACATATATTTATAATAATTATTAAAAAATATATAATTAACTATTATTATAATATAATAAATTAATTTATAATTAAAATAGTTCAAGTTTAAATTCGTTATTTTTATATAATTGTATTATTTTTTTTATAAAAAAATTTTGTATCGATGCCACGAGATTATTCGATGAAACTTTTTTGTGTTGGTAATTCAAGATTAAAGATTCGAAATATTAAAATTTTTGCCTCAGTATGTGAAGGCTGGTCGTTCACAATTGACATGCTATCATCATCATGTTGATAATGCTGGATTGCTTAAAATCATGTATAATGCCACAAGAAAAATCAAATAGAACAAAAGAGACAGCTGACGATTGCTTTGTCTTTTCATAATTTTAGCTGGTTACAATGACATAAGGAGAAAAGGAGAAATTCTCCTTCCATTCTTCAAGACGAACTTTCCAAGAATGGTGCTTGGAAAATGGCATTCAAAACCGTGCCATTGAAGAGCTTTTATAAATTGACATCCCAAAATGCAAATAGTTCTTGTGGAACTCTGGAGCTTGTTCTTTCTTTTTTCTTTCTTTTTTTCTTTGGTGTTCATGGCTGCGCACAAAGTCTCTGAATTTTCAAAGCATGCCCCCCAGTTTTTGTTCTGAAATCCCAACTCGGATGGTCAATCTCAGAATCAAACCCCAATATACACATACCGTAAATACATACAGTGTGATTCATTCGGATATTGCATAAATTTTATATAAAAATATTCTATATTTTTATAAAATTTTATTATATGATATTAAATATTATGATTCGTATAATACTAAATATTGTCTAATATAATATAAATTATAACGAGTCTACCAGAGAATATGTTTATAAAATATTTTTCTTAGATTAAATTCTGCCATCCATGGAATGAATAATGCTATTCTTCACAACTGAAACAAGTTACGTGAGATTATTGAATAGGTGTGTGTTCCTCCCAAAGCCTTCCAATGCACTAATGGCCTTGGGATAAGTTTATAGAGCCTCCTGAACCTTTCTTCCACGAACATATTTGCAACCCCATTTCTTGCATTTCATTCTTGCCTGGATAAACGTCACAGATTCAAGCTGAAAAAAGTTGAACAAAAAGCTAACTTTCAAACTATGAGTAGCATCAAAATAGGGATTTTCCTCGTCTAAGAACATAAATATAAGAAAAGTCTTCGTTAAACTTGACTAAGTGATAGACTTTTCACTGCTACGTCAGTATAGGTCAGTGAAGCACACGTGGGAACAAAAATTTTTCAATAATTATAATCGATTACTTTCAAAAACAAAAAAAAATGAAAATTTTTTTTTGGATTAATTACTTTATATTTGTGGTTCCTTAAAGTTGAGTCAAATAAATTTTCAATCATAAAAAATATGTGCGAGTTTGACTTCATGTATACAAATGCTAATAATAAGCTTTGATTACTGGATTGAGTCTTTGTAATAATCTACCTTTATTCTATTACTAGAATTCTATCCATTTAAGTTCTCCCCAATCCAATTTGCCTTTCTATGATCATTGACCTCAAAAGACCAATTCCAGCTGACAAAGTTAATGTTGAAGTTCAGAAGGAGACCGTTTGAAATGTCAATCCTGCAATTCATACAGGGAAAGCCGTGTTGTCTCTGAACTTTGTATGGGGGCAATCGGTTTCGTTTGAGGCCTGCTTGGCTGCATCAAAGGTCAAGCTTGACATGCTAAGTTATGGTTCTTTCTGTTTTTTGTTTGTTTGTTACACCGAATAAGACCCAATTGCTTAATCACTCAGAAACAAGTTATCCACGCCAAAATTAGGGAAATATTCAATGAAAACATCACGTTTTGTTCCAAGATGAGATCTTTATAAACAAAAATGGACACATATATGTACTTACGAGTTAAACCAATTAAAAATAGTCATTAAAAAAAAAATTATATAAACACTACAATTTAAAAGTATTTTAAAAATTTTAATTTATAACCTTAATTAAACGATAAAATTATAAATTAAATATATATTCAACAGTGAAAATAATAAAATGTAGATTTGTGTTTTCAAGTTAACTGCATTGTCCATCCATGTAACGAGGTTTAAAAATTCGAAAAACAGTTGTCAGCTACAATAGGAAGAAGTGAACAGCAGAAAACCAGAAGAACGTCACACAGCACGCGCACCCACCACATTGCCCTTATTACAAGTGTTGTCAAACTCCATTATGTTAGGCCCCACCACCCCTTCTGCTTTGCCCAAGTAGTTTCTGTCTCTACTTTCCTCTATTTAATTACTTTCCTTTGTGTGAAAATGTCAGCCATCCTCACACATATCTCTTCTTAAATCCTAATACAAAACCAAAACACTCTGCACTCTGCACTTTGCCTTGCAGGTTCTGTCCCAAACTCCCAAATTTAAAATTGTTTTCCTTTTCTCCTTTCGTAAGCTATATAGGATGTCAGCTTAAAGTCTAGCTTTCTGGGAATTTCTCTGTCTTCACAAATGTTTCCAACAAAGGGAGGCCACAGATGCTTCAAATTCAGGAACCCATCAGTCTCTAACCTGTCGTCACTTTTTTGCATAAATCCTTTTCTTTGAAGTGTCTTGCTATATATAGAAGATTATTGCCTATATTGTGCTTGCCTGCAAACAATATTTGCTTTCCAACCCCACCAAAACTCCTATACTGAGCTGATAAGATTTTCAGAATTTCAACTTTCAAGAAAGGCGTATCCTATAATAGTTAACATTTTCTTTTCAAGTTCTTTTTTTCCACTTCATACTATCTTTTTGTCAATTCTAGCTCCCCAAAGTACTTTGCGTTCCACTCCAAATGATTGCCAAGGCACACGACTTCTCACATGGGGTGGTGGAAATGGCATGGATCATGCTATGGATTGACTATTCAAGGCTTTTCTGGCTCCTCTTTGGTGTCTTTTCCTACGAAAATCACGAAGGAAAGCCCCGGATTTAGAGCACTCTATATACATATAAAGCCATCTTCTTTGACATGTATGATATTCCAATAGTATTATAAAGTTGAAATTTTAAAAATTAATTGTGTTTTCTATTATATTGCCGCAAAAGTTTGCAATTAAGTTGAAGTTCAAGCAGCTTAGATATGCACAGAAAGCAAGTTAGCCAGTATTCTAATGAAGCCAAGACTAGGCATGGATACCTTGAAACCGATCCTACAGGCCGGTACGGCAGGGTGAGTTTTTTTTACAGTATATCAGTTCTTAATATGATTTTTAGTAGCTAGATGCATATTTTCGTGCATCTATGTCCTCCATATATAATCCAGGAATACTTTGTTTCACGTAGATGCAATAATTCTCATGCATAGAATATGAAAGAAGGTTTTAAACCAATGAGTTTTATTTCATTGGTACAGGAGTCTTCTAAAGCTGAAGGTCTCAATTTTGAGACAAATTCAGCGCCACTGTTATAGTATTGCTGTAATATGTAGTTTTGTTAGCATTTTTGAAATCATTTCCGATTGGAGTTCCAATTATTTGATGGTTTCTAGACCTGCATGGCTTTTGGGATTATCCTGAGAAGTAAAGTAGAGACAATCTACTGGCAATTTTCTGATGCCACAGCACACAGGTTCTTGAAAACTTGAAACAGGTTTCTGGCTTTCTCAAAAGATTAGAAAAAAGTTAAAAAAAAATAATAATAATGATAGAGATGAGTATTAATTAACAGCTGACCCTATCATTTTAACTTGAAAGGTTCAAACATTATTATACTCGTTCCTGACATTTTTTTTTTTTTTTGTACATGTAAGCACATCTCTGTCATGTCCCATACACTTCTGTACTTTAATGGGGTAGACTTGCTTTGGTTTGGTTTGGGAAGTCGCCATCCTGCCTTAAATAAAGTAGCTAAATTTTGGTCATTGACAGGGCTACTTTTATTTTACATATTGTTCCTGACATTTTATTTTACTCATATCAATGATTGGGTTATTTTTATAATTTCATCAATGGTATGAGTAAAAAAGATGTGTCATTATAAAAATTATAATCATAGTCTAAATAAATCTTGTCCATGCATGGATTCTATCTCCTCTTATTTATATGTGTAAGTTGTTATGCAAGTTTGAACTGACATGAAAAGCTTCAATTGGTGGAAGTATTGTACACAAGTGGTTTACCAAGAAAAGATTATGGAAAAGTTGTTTTTTAAGCTTTTAACTGAAATTAATCTGCTTTAGAAGAGGAGCTATAATACCTTTAAGAGGATCCTTGTAATTATAATGAAAATATGAAGATCAGTTCCTTCCTTGTCGAGCAAGACTTTAAACTAAGAAACAGAGCCAGGCATGTAAGTTTTACAAGGACTTGGAATGATGGAGTTCATGAACTGATGCATAAATCTTGTATGTTAATATTTATTGCTTTTGTCTAATGTTTGTGAGCAAAAGGAAACTCTTATCAAAGAGGAAGTGAAAGAGAATCAACCAATTATAGCTGTAGAAATTTTTAGAGACAAATGGATTACTTGTCATAAATAAATGAAATGAGAAACGAATGAATGACATATATTTGAGAAATGTGCAGATATCTTAAGGTGACAAGAGGGAAGGCCAACGAGGTCAGCAGGATAATACTGGTTATTTTCCTATGAAAGTAATGATATGTTTGTTGAAAACCAAAATGGAAAAGCCTGTCATGAGAACTCAGTTAACAGCTTAAGCCTGAGCTGAATTTCTCTGATAATGCATTTGTTTGTTCGAAATTTATACAAGGCTTGTCAACATAGCTAGAGAATGCAAGCTTGTATCGCTAATATATAACATGGATGGTTTGTCATTTTGGTCAAATGACTGATTACTCGATTAGTAGCATAATTGAAAATAGATGGATTAGTTTTAATGTGAAATATATGTTTTACATGAGTAGTTTGATGAAGTTCTTGGAAAAGGAGCAATGAAAACAGTATACAAGGCAATTGATGAACTACTTGGAATGGAGGTGGCATGGAACCAGGTCAAACTCAATGAGTTTCTTCAAAAACCTGAGGACTTGGAGCGGTTGTACTCAGAGGTTCACCTTCTCAGAACCCTCAATCATGACTCTATCATATGTTTCTACACCTCTTGGATTGATGTCCGGCAAAAGACTTTCAATTTCATCACTGAAATGTTCACCTCAGGAACTCTCAGAGAGTAATTTTCTTCCCAGCTCAGATTTTTCCAACTATTATGATATCTCAATATGCAGGATGCAGCCTAGAACTCAGTTGGGAACATTTGTTAATTGAAGCAACAAGAGTTCAGTTCTGACAAAAAAAAAAGAAAGACATTTCAGTTATGCTATAGGAATTTGACAAAATAATAAGCTTCTTCCAGAAATAAAGAGAACAGGTTAGTAACTATCTGTCATTATGCAGATACATGAAGAAATACAGGCAAGTGAACATCCAAGCCATTAAGAACTGGGCTCGACAAATCTTACAAGGCCTTGTGTATCTACATAGCCATGAACCTCCAGTAATTCATAGAGACCTAAAATGTGACAATATATTTGTCAATGGCCATCTTGGGCAAGTGAAAATTGGTGATCTAGGCCTTGCAGCAATTCTCCAGGATTCCAAATCAGCCCACAGTGTTATAGGTACTGTAATTATGCCCTTATTACTCCAAACAGGAATGGCAATATGGGCATTTGCACCAACAGTTATCACAATCATAAGTTGCTAAATGTTTGTAGGCACCCCAGAGTTCATGGCACCGGAATTGTATGAAGAAGATTACAATGAATTAGTTGATGTCTACTCATTTGGCATGTGTCTTTTAGAGATGCTTACATCTGAATACCCTTACAGTGAATGTGCTAATCCAGCGCAAATTTACAAGAAAGTCACCTCGGTAAATCTCAGTTTTGATATCAGTTTTATATTTGTTGATAAACCAAAGTGACCTTCATGAGATTTTTGCCGTGCAGGGAAAGCTTCCAGCTGCCTTCTACAAAATTCAAGACTTTGAAGCACAAAAATTTATTGGAAAATGTTTAGTAGCTGCTTCAAAGAGATTGTCAGCTAAAGAGCTATTGCTTGATCCATTTCTAGCATTGGATGGAGATGCAATGCCAATTCTTTCAAGGCTCAGAAGTCAGAAACCATTTCTGAATGAAAGGGAAATGGAGAAATTGCAATTGAATGATGATCCACGAAGGACAGATATGACAATAACAGGAAAGCTTAATCCTGATGATACCATCTTTCTTAAAGTGCAAATTGCTGATAATGACGGTATGTCTTTGATTCTTTCTTCTTGTGCTAGTTTCATTGTTGATTTGTTTTGAATTTTGAGACACTTCAGCAAAATTCTTAGCCTATCAATAGATTATTCTTTTCTGTCAGTGGTTATGTTTGAGTTAAGTCCTTCAAACTGTTCAAAAATACTCCTGTTGCATTGTCTTGCAGGTTCATCTAGGAACATCTACTTCCCTTTTGACATTATACATGACACACCAATGGATGTTGCAATGGAGATGGTCAAGGAGCTAGAAATAGATGACTGGGAGCCAGATGAAATTGCCGAAATGATTGATGGAGAAATTTCAGCTCTGGTGCCAGACTGGAAGAAATGGGACTTTCCTGATATTAATAATACATTTGACCACCAAAAAGATAATGGCCATGATAATCCTTTCCGCTCTACCTCCTCATGTTCATCATCTTTGGCATCCATATCAGAGTTTAAGACACATTTCCTCCAAGGTATGTCCCTTGTGCTTCTTCAAAGGCTCAGCTGGTGAATGCTGACTTTGGTTTATCTAAATTTGAATCCAACGCATCAAAGTTATCATAGCCATCTTTTCCAACCAAATAAATGATTTTCCCACAACCTGCTCCAAATTATGTCCCAATACAAGGCTAGGAATTCTAACAAAGTCTTCATATGGTGGGCCCATATATATCTAACAATGGCCTATAAGGAATGGGGCAAAAGCAGGCTGCCTGACTTGCATGTTCAAGATGAACTCAAAGAATATGAACATGTACATAGATAGATGTCATGTTGATGAAAGACCAAACATACAAATCTGTTTGAGATCTTTTTTTTGGTCTATAGGTGTCAGGATCTGAATTCTGGTTGGAATTAAGAGTCTAGTTGCTCTACCACTAGACAATACAACTGGTTTTCCTCTTTCATGGTATACTACTACCAATCGACAACTTGTTTAAAGTTGTAGTGAACAATTCTTTTCATACAAAAATTTTCTTGTAACTTAATCCATAACAAATTTTACATTGAACCCAGAATCAAGTGGTAGTACCAGGTCCTTAACTATTGTTCTTGAGAAATGTCTAGGTCTGGCACATTCCTCCAAGCAGATGGACTAGAATGTTGGAAATTTCTGTGGTTAGAGTTTTGTAAACGCTTGTCTCTTTCAAAATCCTTAATCAATTCATCTTTGTCTCTTCTTGAAAGTAGAATCAGAATGTCAATTGGAAATTAATGTTGCTGCAGATGGTTTGTTTGAGGATACTAGTTCTCAAAGCTCTTCACACTCAGGATCATATTCCAACTTGAAATACGTTTCTAGGGATGACCGCAAATGCAAGATGAGCTCAACGTCCAAAGACAAACATCCTATTACAAGGATTCCCCATGTGACAAGATTTAGTCCTCAAGACAACTCAAGTTCTCATATTGGTCAGGCAATTGCTAGAGATGCTTACAAACACTGCAATGTTTTGCTGGAGGCACAATATAAAGCTTGTAGCTCTAAAAGCAGAAGGGTGATGGACAGCCGCATATTAACAAGGAACCAGTCCCTAATAGATGTTCGTAGTCAGTCGCTGCACCGGTCATTGGTCGAAGAAGTGAACAAGAGACGAATGTTCAAGACAGTAGGTGCTGTGGAAAAAATTGGCTTTCATGCACCTCCTAATGTTTCTAAAAGTGCATTACAGCGGACCTGGAATGGAAGAAACTAAACATTAGATCTGCTGCTAGTCAGCTGTGACTAAGCAAGAGGAATGACAATTTTGTTGCATAAAGAAGACATGAGAAGTGCTTAAACTACCAACTATTATGTTTTTATGGCTTGTTCACAAGTCACTTTCCAGTAATCAGGTACAATGGGTAGTCCTGTAACAATAATTCAATTAAGAAGTAGAGGCCATGTAGAATCCAATGTAAATATGTATTTTTGTGCAGCATTAATACATTGCGTGCTGTTTAAATCATACTCTAATTAAAATAAACCACAGAGATCAACCAGAAATGTTTTTGCAACAAGCAAATTACATGTGCAATTGTCTTCAAAACTAACAACTTGGGATCAATGCATGCATCCTATCTTGGTGTGATTTGTGGGACTCAAAGCACATACCAATTTTAGTACGTATTCTTTTTCCATAATTATCTTGCACACTTGAGATATATTGATTCATTCTCTTGACTGCAAGCCACTGTATATAGTTGACTCCACTCCTTTGTCTGGATGTAGATTGACTGACTTTTCACTAAAATGTTCAATTATTGAGGATGAATTGGGCAAGACAACCTTTTTCCGGGGAGTTATTTTTATTAGCATGTTTTGTTCATTTGAGGAATGACTTCTAATCAGTCCTTTAGCTCAGGCTCTTGGGAATTCTAGCATACAAGTCTATATACCTTATGAAAGGAATAGACTTATCTATATCCAGTTCAGCTTAATTCATGAATGTGCATTTTAGGCTTCACTTTTTTTGTCAAAAGTAACATCTATGAATCAAGTCAATGGTCATGAATAGGCCGGAATTTATTATTGTGTGATCATAGTGAGGCAAGACTGATACCAAATCAAGCAATGCAGCATGCTGTGTTGTTACAGTACATCATTGCAAATAATTAAACTGTGGAACTGTAGATATCTTTGCTGGAAAATTGTGGTAAAAATTTTTATAAGTGAATCTTGCCTGAATCAGGCTGCTTCCCACCTTTTTCCTATCTGTTTTTCCTTTTCCTAACATGAGGTTTCTGAATTTCATGGAGGTTTGGATGGCAGCGAAAAGTCATCTTTTGATTTAGAATTTATTCCAACAGGATGATAATCCGAGATCAGATGGAAAGGTCTGCAAATTTATGTCAGCAGGTGTGTGAAAGTAATAAGTCCTGAGGGGTGTTTTTTGCATGAAAAGAGAAGCGCAATGTCTTGGATAAGGTTTTCAAAGGGCCAATAGCTTTTCGGTTACTCCCCATTCACGCGGTCCTCCTTGCTTTATTCTAAATGCCTAGCATGTACAATATTGTGGTCCTTGGAGGAAGATAATTGTACATTCCTGTTGGGAGCATTGGAAAGGCCTTTTTGTCACTAGGCACTTTCCAGAGCTTCCAAAATTGTACTCCAGATCCTCAGGTACTATAGATTCTCTCTTTCAAAACTTTGAATTTTGTAAGGCCTCGGGAACTCATATAGGACTTGCTCATAACAAAAACTAAGAGTTTTACTGTTAAGAAACCAATTAACCTGGTTTCTTGATGTTCTATCATAGCCTTTATGACTGAGAGATCTTGAGTTCAAACTGCTAAAACTTTTGGACTGACTGCTTTCTTGAAAGTTACTTCGGCCAAAAAACAAAAACAGAATAAAAAGAAAAAACTTGTGTTAGGCACTGCCAACTTATTTTAATCTTTCAACTCCAGTTATTGCTGTAAGATGATAAAAGTGTATACACGCTTAATGGCTGCTGAATATACATCAAACTAAGCTATACTGGTAAGTGGACCGCAATTCATTCTTAATTCTTATTCATACTTTCTGTTGTGAAAATATGCGTAAAAATTATACCTTAATATATGCCTAATATTTTCTCAAAACTAACCAAAAGTTCCAGGTAGAAAGTAATAGGCAACATGCCCTTGAAGTAACTAGACATTAACCATCATCCTCAGCAACTGAAAAAACTTGAGATTGAAACTCAGATGGAAATCCTAGATGTAACTAAAGGGACAAGCACCACCAGGAATCACGAAGGGAAACACCTTTATATGCAACAATCTGAATGAAACCCTGCAAGCCCTGTTTCACAATAAATTGTGTCCGACCAACTAAGTTCTTCTGCGTGTTACAATAATTGTCACATAATTCAAAACATCAGTGGTCATATACAATCTAATGCCTGAAGTACCGCTGGACAAACCTACTTGTATTTGATGTGATTTACAATTCCCATCTCAGACAATACATTTGCTGTACCACATGATTACCCTTTTTGTTAATAACTTGGCTATTGGGGAAAAAGATGAAACTTGATTGGTATCTATAAGGTAAAAGTTCCATCTATAGCATAGGTTATGAAGTTCAAGCACTGTTCAACTCTGACAAGCATGGGGATTTACAAGCAGGTCTAGACTGCCAACCAGGTCATTGTTCTTATTTTATGTCACCTACTGGGTAGTTTTTAATTCTCTTTGAAGATTAACTTCAGTTGCAGCTGAAGAACCAAAAAAAAAACTTCAATTGCAGCTGCAAATCACTTGGGGGACAACTATAGAAAAATTAATAATGAACGCCAAACTTTACACTCCTTGACGTCTAGCAAGCTGTATTCAAAGAAAAACTCAGAAGTTAATGATCAATTGAAATGCTGGTTGGCATGATACATCATCGCTAACTAAAAATCAGACATCATCAAAGCATTCTTTTCTGAGAATAGTTCAACAAAGCCTATTTAGTCAAATTCTTGCATGCTGGAGGTCATGCTTATATGAATTCAGCATCTAAATCTATTGTGTTCCACACTCAAAGCATCCTTCATATGCAATTAAGCAATCATTACTTAGCTGATGTTAGTATACTTTGTTCAGATTTTCTAACAGGTGCAGGAGACTTCTATGTGATAACCCGTCCTGCCCATAGGCATCACCTGAGGGCCACTGAACCCCGATTTTATCTAGTTCATTCAGTTGGTAAGATTCCTCATCATCAGATGCAAAAAATACTGAGAGAGAGAGAGTATAAGAGACCTTTGAAGTGAAGCAACAACACAAATGACTATGATCTACGCATCTGATTATCAAGGAGACTTTTTACAAGCGAAGATCAATCGTGTAAAACCAGATTTGCTCAAAGGCCTTGACTATGAGATCATGGTACTCATTTGAATTGAGTGAAAGATAACAAGCAAGAAGGTCTTCGAAATCCTTTGATGACTGCATATTGTTCTCTGCGATCATCTCCATCATTGATTCCTGGAAGTCTCGCTGAGGATCAACTGAGTACTTGACGACTGCAAGGCTATTTGAAAGGGTCTTATTTCTTGACAGTGATACACTTTTACGGGCATAGGCCCGAATTTTTGTGCTCGAAATTTTTGGGGGATTGGACCGGAGTCTTATTCCATTAGATTTTGCTGAGAAGTTTCGTGCAGGATGATTGTTGTCTTGCTCTTTGTGATTCCTAATGCTTGCCTTATTGACAATCTCGACAGAGACAGAGCTACGTGCTCTAGTCTCTTCCAACTTTGATGAACTTCTTCGTAACTTGGAGACTTCAGTGATCCGGTGATTGTAGTCTGCTGGCATGGTCGACATGCGGGGAAGCCGTGTCTCGGAGATCACACCAAACTCATCAGCCTTCTGATAGAATTCATCATTCACATCAATGGCAATATCATTAGTTGAAGTACCAACTTTACAGTTACCACAGCTCGACAAGGAGGCAACTTGATCAAATGTGCCATGAACAACGATGCCATCATCTTCCTCTGATCTAGATAGTTGGAATTCGTGGAAGTGAGGCTCTGATGAGCTCTCTAGGGAAGAACTAGAGTTGCCTGTAAAATAAGCTGGATTAAGTTCAGTCCAGACTGAGTTAAGCGCTCCGTGACAGCTACAATCTGAAGAGAACGGTGAGGAAACAAGTTTAGGAGAAGGCCTGTAAATGGTTTTTCTTTTGCTTCTTTTCCTGGGTGATTTTATTGGTGAATCAGGAAAGAGAGCATCTGAGCTTTCAGGATTTTCTTGTGAATTACAGCATTTATCAACTTTGCCAGGTTCTGAGGCGTAGTAGTAAGAGTATCTTTGCTGAGAAACATTTGATTTTCTTGATGTTGTATTTGTTGAGGGCGGCTTTTTCTTCAAAGGTTGAGAGCTATATTGCTTTATGCTTTTGCTCAAGAAAATGAGCTTGTAAAGCCAGTCTTTTGGCATCATATCCGATAGTCTAAACCTGTAATTCCCCATCCTATATGGAACTGTGAACACCCTCTTCCTTCTTCTCCCTTCCTCTGCCTGCCTCGCTTGAACACCTGAAAGTTTAGATTTTGTTATGTATATAAAGAGTTCCAAAGCGTGGACATGGAGTGTAAAGTTTAAAGGATGGAGTCCTATGAAAAAGTGCATCAGGAAACTAACTGGCTTTTTATTGTAATCACCGAGTGTCAAAAAACTTCATGCTGGGGTCATTTTTCTGACTTTTGCTCGCAATCCAAGTGGCCATAGATTAGCACAATTTTATAAATCTGGGGTTTATCTACCAAGGTAGGATTCTGTGTTCAGGAAAAAAAAAAATAAAATGCAAGCCACATACCATCACAGTAATGTATACCAGCACCTTGGTAGCATCATGGACTTTGCAGATTGCTACATTTTCTACCAATGGGAAATGTTAAACAGTTTGTGAGTTTCTTGACATGAAATAAATTGGGTTCATAAAAACTACAATTATGGCCATTTGATTGTGCATTTTTTGTCTATAATTACAACTAACGGAAAGAAGTACAAATGTATTGAGGATGCTGGTTAAATTCAGCGATTTAGTCCATTAATTGCTCGTGCAATTTTACGCACATCTATCGGCCAGTGGCTAAAACACTGCCGCCAACTTGAGGAACTAAGCAACAATTGATCTGGGCCCTTAAACTTTTGCCTGGCTAAAGCAGATTTGACAGCAATGATGGATTTAGCAATAATTAAGACCCAAATGCCTACTAAGTGCTGTATCTCTCACGAGATCACAGTTCACAAATGATAATATTCCAGGCCCTTTTTTTTTTTTTTTTTTTTTTAAAGTTTGATATCCTGTTGACAAACATGTCTGGTGCCTGGTGGGGGACATTCAGTCACTATTCCTCACTCCCCCACCAAAGAGTGCGGTACACTCACGTTAGACAACGTTGAGGCGGACTTGGTACACAAATATGCCAATATTGTACTATACTACAGTAAAGGTCAAATTAGTACAAAAATGTTGCCTTATTGCAATACCCAACCAAAAAAAAAAACTATATTATTACATCTTTTTATGTTTTTTTTTTCGTGCAAAATGTAAAATCCTCATGTACTGTGCAACACTAAAAAACCCCCCAATTTTACATGTTTCACTTGAACTTTTTGCACTGTATTTTTTACTTTGTACAGTAAAGATGTAAACAGTGTTATCATGTTATTGTCACGTTGACACAACTGTAGGATTGCCCTTCTTTTCTTTTTCGTTTTTTGTTTTTTTTAAGGGTGCCCCCGGGGGTATAGGGGTAAAGTGTGGTGATAGTAACCCATTAGTTGCTAAAAACCTAGACCCCATTATCGAACCGGTTCGTCCCAAAATTGGCTTGGAATTGACATGAGAATGTAGCAAAATTGGCTAGAATCGTCTAGTCGATTTTGAATCCAAATCATAATAAGTCGGAGATAAGCCGGTTATAGTTTAATTATTTTAAAACTGATGAACTAGTAATTCATGAAAATAAATATATAAAATAACCAAATTAAAATTCCCTTTACACTATTAAAATTTTAATATTGCATTTTTTTTAAAAAACTTTTTTATAAAGAAGGTCAAATTGAATTGAAATTGATAATTAAATCAGAACTAAAATAAGAATCAAAATTGAAACTACCAATTAACTGACCATACAACTCGTGACAATTCAACCTTCTCCTCTAACTGGAACCGGACCATGACCAAGTCTACTGCATCCTAACGTGCGTTGGTATACCCCATTCTGTAGTGTTGATAGAACCTACATGTCCCTCATCTCTCTCTCTCTCTCTCTCTCTCTAACCAGTAACAGAATAACTAACTACTGATGTGTTATTACCTTGTTGGGGGGGGGGCGATTTTCTTGGACAAGCATAAGCCCAAATCAAGCTGCAGTGTTGAGCCATGGCGAAGCTTAGGCCTGATTGCAAAAGACATCAGGGCATCGTCTAGAGCTTGAGCCAGGAGAACACATGCAGCCCCACTTTGGGACCTGCATTGTTAACCTGGATTTTGCAAACATGTGCCCCAGAGTCCAGTCAACAGGTAAACAGCCTGCTGGGCCTTATGGAAATCTTTAACTAGAACCTTTGGGGGAATTATTTTTATTTTATTTGTTTTAGATCAATGAAAAGATGTATTGAATTTTGAGTTCACTGCAAAGATAATATATATATATATATTAATAAAATTCCACACCCCTATCCAAAAGTTGAATTAACCTCTCAATTAATCATACTTTATCAATTGCATGTGTTTTTTTTTTTTAAATAGGAAAAAATGTGTTTGGCAAGTACATGTAAGCCTAAATTGTCCTTATTTAACGAATCTAGAACCAATATTGCATCTACCAAACTACTACATTCTACATCAAGCGTTTATGGATTGCATGTTTGATCAATGTGATTGGCGAACACAACTTGCTCTTCATATGTAGTACACAGCCATAATCTTTTATATCTGCATTAGTTGAGCATATTATGAGTTGGAACATTAAGATTTCCTTGACATTTTGAATGATCTCCGGGAGTAGACTTCACTTTGTTAAAAAAATTGAAGTCCTGACTGTTCTCCAAAGTCCAAACATGAGAGGGCTCATTTCATTGGGTGCCAAATTGCCATTTCCCTTTCAGAAGTCCAGGACGTGGAGCCAACTATGAAAAGAAAAAGGTAAAAGGCTATTAACTATCAATACCATCTTCTCTATAATATGCACATAGCTATCTGTAACTGACATCTCCCTCTCTCTCTCTCTCTATGGTACACCAACCATCAGTGCTAACATATATCTGTACATATCCCAACTCATCCCCAAATGTAATTAGAAGCAACAAAAGCCAGTTCCTTCAATAACACTGCTCTTCAATCCCCAATCATGGGAAATACAAATTAAAGCATTAGTTGCCTTCAAATCAAAGCTTCTCAGCCCCTGCAAGAAACTCTCTTTAACATTCAGATTCAAACTCAGAAAACCAGTCTTTATAAGAGCTCTCTGGTTTCATGCTCGCAGCAACAAGGCCAAAAACACTCATCCAAGGACAAGAATTTTTGCCACATTAGTTTCAGGTTTTTCATTTGCTTAAGCAGTCAAGAAATATGGATAGACCAGGGGAGCTCACAAGTGTTTCTGAGGCAGTGAATGAAAGAAAGCTCTTTCCATCACCTGTTACACCAGCTTACATAAAGGCTGGCAGGGCCAGTAAAGTGAACACTTTTGGTAATGCTGACGTTGCAGATGCGTGCAGGAGTTTTGAGAACTATTTGGTAGAGATGATAGTTGAAGAGGGAAATCCAAGGGACTTGATGGATGTGGAAGAGCTTCTCTACTGTTGGAAGAACCTGAAGAGCCCTGTCTTCATTGGTTTAGTCTGCAGATTCTATGGAGAGCTTTGTAAAGACTTGTTTTCCCCCGAGTACAACAGCAGTGACATTGCTAGTAGTTCCCCATGATTATGCAAGTAGTCTTGTTTTACCTCTTATGTTGCAAAGCTGGCCTTTTTCCCACTGCACAAGCCACCAAGACCATCCCATTCCCCCAACCCCACCCCTCCTCCCCACCCCCAAATGCCCCCCCAAACCCGAGTCGCTTATCCCAATCAACTAAAATCTCTTCTACTCTTTTATGTTTAATAAATTTGTAACATAACCACAGGATCCATGAATAAATTCCCATCTTAAATTTTTGTTCCACATAAGAGCCTAGTTCTGCTGTGTTCCTAACTCCTACTTATTCTGATAACAATGATGGGCAATCTTGACCAAAATAAACAATAATTAAATTCTATTGCCAATAACAGAACCTTAGCAACAAAACTCAATGCAAAACAAAATAGCATAATTTGATAACCTTCTGTCAATAATGTATTAAGTTCAAAACTTGTACCGTGTTCATGCTACAAGGCTCAAATAATCAAGGAAATCACATCATAAGCTTACAAGTTTGCAGTGTTATTTACCATACATCAATGATGCCACATATCAAGGTTTCTACAATTCCATCAACAAATAAACAGAATCATAAGCCAGCATAGTTTGTTTAAAATTAAAAAAACAAAAGTCCCAATGGATGAGCCTCTCACATTGTGGGGTTTAGCCCTATTTTTACAGAAGTTGTTTCCTCAACTCAAACTTATGTCCTCTAGCTTGCAATGGTATAAACTTACTGCCATATTGGACTTGCCCTTTCTGCCTAGTTCTTCAACATAATTTATATTATATTATGCAAGTCTAAACTCAAGTCAGTAAAAAACAGGAATATACAAGATACCACAGCAATACCAGCAGCATCAATTAGTAGATACCTATTCACATTTAAAGAAGCAAACAACAGGACTTTTGCAACTCAACATTTATCCATAGGACAAAAATAAAAAAGAAAGAAGTACAAGTGCTGCATTCCGGGGTTTTATCCCACAACAATAAGGTAAGCTATAACGTCAAAAAACAGAGACTCTTGATTAACTTAAGCTAAATATTGACATTTTCATGACAGAAAGTCATTAGACTTATTAGTATATTTATAGTCAGGCCAATTCTGAAATGCTCCCAAAGAAGGGTTCATTTTTGACACGTATACCCGAGCCTTCACCAATGTGTCTCCAATTCTAAAGCCAGGCATGATCATAAACTCAACTCTGCAAATGCCGTATCTTTCATCAAATGAACGATCACTTACCCCATCATCTTCAACAAATTCCATGTGATCATCTGAGAATTTGCTACCTCTATTTACAGCAAATATTTTTGCTTTGTGATCAATTGAGGTTGCAATCCCTTGCAGAACCCAAATCCATTTTGCCATTTTTGCAAATAATTGATAAAATGGAGTCCTTGGATGTTTCCCACTCAATACAAACATCCGCTGATCCAAATTCCCAAAGAAAGACATCTCCATCAGTGAATGAACAACAAACAAGTACTTCTCTCTGCAGAACTTGGCAAATTCTGAACCTGGATTTTGTATCAGAGAATCAAGAGGATCATCAAGCCTCATTACATCATCCACTGCATAAGATCTAAGCAACATCCCATCAAACATTCTCCGTGCAATGAAGGCTTCAAAAGCATATTTCTTGTGCAACCGTTTTGAATAAACAACACCCTTTTCAATTGAATTTGCTGCAAGGTCCAGATCCCAACCTGAAGCTTTCATGAAGCTAATTACTGGCTTTGCAAAATCATGAATGGACTTTGAAACTTGTTTGAAAGTTTCCTTGAACACGTCAATATTTAAAGTCCTTTCCAACTCTTTCTCCAAAATCATCTGCCTCATCCTCTCAGCCAATATGCTGTTCCCCAAATCCAAATCATGAAGTTTTTGTTGCAAACTCGCAATCTCAGTATTTTTCACTCTGTTTTGGGATTTTAGTTTCTCTAGAAGCTCCTCGTTAGCATTGACTTCAGCTTGTAAACATTCAAAATGAGAATAATCAAGCTTAGATTTTATAAATGGCTTCTTGTCACAAGTCCGTTTGATCTTACAAAGCGCTTGCAGCTGAGCCACAAAGAGTCCATCAGCAGCTACAATCTTATCTAGGTCGTAGGGAACATGAGCTCTTTGAAGCTGAATATAAGCTAATTTCAGTGCGGAAACTGCATCAAATAACTCAAAAACATAGCCATCACCACCTAAGTTCCCTTCACTTTGAAGCACTCCAGGGTGTGGACGGATTTTATCCCCTTCACATTCCGTCTCCTCGGTGCCATCATTGCTATCTTCTACCATTGATGTGCTGTTCCCCTTATTGGGGTTCTGATTGTAGTGGGTTTCATTGGAGAAGACACCAATGGACTTCAATTTGCAAACTTTAGCAAATTTTGACGCTATTTCAGCTATGTTTGAGGAGGTTTTAGTGGTGGCATTCTCCATACCCTAACAATATTTTATTAGAACTCTAAACTGAAACAGATAATGAGTTCACTGGGATTCAGCTTTCAAAAAGACTAGATAAGAGTTTTTAAACAGATTGACGCAATGCATAGAAACGACCAAGAATTGGCAGGATTCGCGGTCAAATGCCTGGCCGGAACTGGTCCTGGAAGCAATCAAGATTAAAGAAATGAAATGGGGTTTTAGTTCTAAATAGGAAAACAACCAAGGTTGACTATACAATGATTAACATCAAGGATTTGTGCTCAAAAAGACGGGGAAGAGATTCAAGCTCATTAAAGCACTTACGTTTTATTTTATATGCGTTAACATCCCAAATCGAGGGGTTTAAGGAGCAAACAACAAGACAACTGAGCTGCAAAAGGCCAAGGTTAATAGCTTGACTTCCAAAGAACAAACTATCTCAGCCACAGATTTTTACAAGACGAAGCAGATATTTTCACCTCACTAAGCAGGGAAAAAAAAAAACAGAATCAAAAAGCTATGCTTGATTACAAGAAAAAAATCTTAACTTTAGTCGAAGCTTGAGATGGAATGGGAAGACTTTGAAGCCCTTTTGATGTCCAGTCACCAATGTGAACACCTGATTGTTACAAGCCTGAAAGATGGGAACTTTTTCTTTGTACTTCGTTTTGACGATTAAGAAAGCTTGAAACTGCGGGTGGAGTACTGGCTTTTTATGGGGTTTGGGTGCCGATACATAATCCGAGAAATTAGTCCTATTCTATCCCTGTTATGAGTTTTGGTTAATTAAAAAAATATCATTTTAAAAAAAAATCAAATTCCCTTTGTTTTGAGTATAAAAAAGATTGAAACTTTGGCACAAAAACCATAGTATTTTACAAGAATTGAAGGCCACTCTTGGATTCCGTCAGCTCACTTTTAACGTTCCGATTAAATTTGTCACATTTAGACTCATCTCTCGAGCTGTGATAATTATTAACACAACTCCAACACTAAAACTCGGAATCAACGGTGTACCTCCACTCACTTTGCATTTTCAAGGAAGGGACAATTCGGTTAAGAAAATTCGAATTTAAATCAAATACATAAAAATGATACAAAAGTATCACCAAACTCTTGTATTAAGTGATAAAAATGAATATGTTGTTAAGGTGGCGAGGTTTGATTAGTAGAAAATTGAAACAATTCGAAAGACCAAAATCATTTATGCGGGCAGGGCCTAGTGATGTGTGTGTGTGTGTGTGTGTGGCTGCTAGCCGTTGTGCTTATGGTTCAAAACCCCGCTCCTTTTCTGAGTATTTTACTGAAAGTGAGAATTTTCAAAAGTTATTATTATTATTATTGTTGTTGTTGTTTTTATTTATTTTTCTATGTACTGTTTTTATCTCAATTTTTATTACAATTTTCTTTTTCAGAGAAAAATTATAAAATAAATAAAACTTGTTCATTCATTAAAGTTGAAAATGAATGGAAACCAGGTCCAAACATGAATAGTAAAGTCAATTTTGGAAAACGCCATTACGATGATTTCCAAGTTATAGCATTAAGTTGGAAAGAATATAGAAACAGGGATTTTAAATTTCTACTCAGATAATTAAGATATTTGTTAAACATATAGATATTTCCCTTTTTTGTTGAAAATTTTCTCTCAAAAAAATTTCCACCTAACAAAATTCAAAGAATTAAGACTTTGAAATCATATTTATTACCCAGAAGAATCGAAATCTCAAGTAAAAGATTATTGTCATTTAGATTTTGTTGATGTTCTGCATTTGTTGAAAATAATTTTACATTATTAGAAAATTTCATTAGGCTAAATATTCTACTATTTCAATACTTGAAATATTTTCGTGAAATGCTTCAATTTTTTTTAAAAAATAATTCTATAATATATCTGAATTAAGGTAAAATAGTAATATTTTTTATTTTTTTAAAAAAATAATAAATATCACCCTAAAAGAAATTCTAACTTAACTTAAGAATATTTTTTTATTGAGAAATTTTCATCGATAAAATGGTAATGATAAGACATGAAAAAAATTATTCTATAAAAATAATATTTTATAATAAATTAATAAATTTTTTGTTGTGATTTTCAGTATTATTTAATTTTAAATGTAAAAAATTCCATCTGCCCATGTGATCACTTTTGCTGAATGATAAATTAATTGATATATGAACAATTAATTTTCGTGAAAAAGAATATGTGGCGTTAATCATATTAATTATTGTAAAAATAAGCGTAGAAGCGTCGGAAGATGCAGCCCATGCAAAGTGTCACGGCCGAGTGACTTGGCCCAAAATTGAGTCATTTAAAGAGGCTTACCTTAGAATAAAGTAGAAGTCTCTAGAATTTTGTAGATAGTTTCCTTATCTTCTTGTAAAGAGTAGAGTTAGGTAGAATACTCTAGAACTGTCTCTTATACACATCTAGATGTGTATAAGAGACAGTTCTAGAGTATTCTACCTAACTCTACTCTTTACAAGAAGATAAGGAAATTATCTACAAAATTCTAGAGACTTCTACTTTATTCTAAGTTAAGCCTCTTTAAATGACTCAATTTTGGTCCAAGTCACTCGGCCGTGACACTTTGCATGGGCTGCATCTTCCGACGCTTCTACGCCTGTCTCTTATACACATCTAGATGTGTATAAGAGACAGGTATTCTCCAAGTTCTCTAAATCTCTTTGTGTGCATCTTTCTATCCTTTGCTAGTAGTATTCTAGCTCTCGGGGAAGCCTGAACTAGCATTCAAGTCAAGGGAATTGCTAGTGTCGCACGGATCGTTGGGAGTGCAAGGCCAAGTCCATGACAAGTGGTATCAGAGCAAGGTTTCTACAAGTAGCAAGCACGCTCTATTGAAAGGACGTCTGGTTCACACAGGGAGATTACCCACGGGGGTGAGGCAGCCAAGAAGCCACCAAAAAAAGGGAGATCAAGGTCGAGGGATGTCTTGGAAGACACCAGTGTCAGGCTTGCAAAAGTTGAGCTTGTGGTGGCCGACGGGCAGGAGAAGTTTGAGGCAGTAGACCAACGCATCGACGAGCTCGAGAAGGAGAGTGAAGAGCTACGTGAGGAGTTGCAAGGTGCCTTAAACCAAGCCCTATCAAGGTGTCTAGATCAAGTAAAGACCTTGGAAGAGACCCTCTATTCTGAGGTTGGAACGTTGAAGGAAGAGCTCGAAAGAGTCTCCAATGAGTTGAAGGAGACCAAGGATGAGCTAACCCTTCGTAAAAAGGCCATTGCTCAAAGTGGAAGCATTGTCCTGCCCACGATAGTTACAGCTTCTTCAAAGGTGGATGTCCCAAGACCCAAGGCGTACAATGGGTCGAGAAATGCGAAGGAAGTTGATAATTTTCTATGGAGCTTGGAACAATACTTCAAGGCACTTGGTATCACAGAGAATGCCAAGAAGATTGATAGTGCTACTCTATACCTCATGGATACCGTAATGGTATGGTGGAGAAGGAGGTATAGTGATATTGAGAAGGGTACTTGCATCATTAACACATGAGATGAGTTCAAGAAAGAACTCAAGCGGCGATTCTATCCAGAGAATGCAGAAGAAGAGGCGAGAACAAAGCTAAGGCGTCTTCAACAAAAGGGGAGCATACGAGAGTATGTGAAGGAATTCTCCGAAGTGTTGCTGGAAATTCCTGATTATCCCAACAAGGAAGCATTCTTTGCATTTAAAGATGGCTTACAAAATTGGGCAAAGATAGAGATCCAAAGACATGGTGCTCAAGATCTCGTCACCGCTATTTTCATTGCCGAATCATTAATAGAGTTCAAGAAATCCGAGAAGTCCGAGTCTCCTAAGGACGAGGGTGGCAAAGGAAAGAGTGGGGGAGAGAGTCCCCCAAACAAAGGTCGTTCTCACAGGTTTAATAGCCCTAAGGAAGGGAAGAACACCAAGGAGGGGCAAGGCAACGACAGACCTCCTCTTCAATGTTACTTTTGCGATGGGCCGCACAAGGCCAGAGATTGCCCAAAGAAAGCCAAGCTTTCGGCCATAGTGGAAGAAAGGGAGGAACAACAACAACGCGAAGAGACGAGGATGGGGTCATTACAAATCCTCAACGCCATTAAAGCCAAGGTCGAAGTGCCTAAAACCGAGAAGAAAGGATGGTTATGTGTGGAAACGAAGGTGAGTAACCAAGTGGTTAAAGCCTTAGTGGATACTGGAGCTTCTAACAACTTCCTTCAAGAAGAGGAAGTAAGGCGGTTAGGCATCAAATATAACAAGGAGCAAGGATGGCTCAAGGCAGTAAATTCAGAACCAAAGTCGATCTTCGGCATTGCGCATGGTATAGAGGTACGTATGGGTGAATGGTGTGGCCTTGTAGACTTTTCTATTGTTCCAATGGATGATTATCCAATTGTGCTTGGTATGGAGTTTATGGATCGTGTTAAAGCTGTGCCTATTCCATTTGCCAACATAATGTGCATCTTGGAGGAAGGCAACACATGCATGGTGCCTTTAGCAAGAGAGACTTGCCTACAATCCAGGCAGATTTCGGCCATGTAACTTTCCAAAGGCGTAAAGAAGTTGCAACCCACCTTTCTTGTATCCTTGAAGGATGAAAAGGATACTTTCCCATTAAATGATCTACCTGAGGGAGTCTCTCATGTCTTGAAGGAGTTTAAGGACGTAATGCTTCCCGAATTACCTAAGAAGCTCCCACCAAAGCGGGAGGTGGACCACAAGATAGAATTGGTC
This sequence comes from Kandelia obovata, assembly GCA_021464305.1. Taxonomy (NCBI): domain Eukaryota; kingdom Viridiplantae; phylum Streptophyta; class Magnoliopsida; order Malpighiales; family Rhizophoraceae; genus Kandelia; species Kandelia obovata. The sequence goes on from CM038487.1 coordinate 5,090,012, forward strand.
CCAGATGCAAGACCACCTGCCGTAGTGCCTTACCGTATGGCACCCCCTGAGTTAGAGGAACTCAGAAGACAACTAAAGGAGCTGTTGGATGCGGGTTACATTCAACCATCAAAAGCTCCATATGGTGCACCTGTGCTTTTCCAAAAGAAGCATGATGGGTCGCTTCGGTTGTGTGTGGATTATCGAGCACTCAACAAAATAACTGTGAAGAACAAGTATCTCATTCCGTTAATAGCTGATTTGTTTGATCAGCTAGGTGAAGCGCGATGGTTCACAAAGCTGGACTTGAGATCGGAGTATTACCAAGTGAGGATTGCAAAAGGAGATGAGCCAAAGACCGCTTGCGTTACGAGGTATGGCTCCTTTGAGTTTTTGGTTATGCCGTTTGGACTAACTAATGCCCCTGCCACATTCTACACCCTTATGAATCGAGTTTTCGAGTCATTTTTGGATAAATTTGTCGTAGTATATCTAAATGATATCGTTGTCTATAATAAGACGTTGGACGAGCATATTAGACATCTACGACAAGTTTTCCAAGTGCTAAGGGAACACAAAGTATATGTGAAGAAGGAGAAATGTGCCTTTGCTCAGCAAGAGGTCACATTCTTAGGGCACATTGTCGGCAGAGGCAAACTACTGATGGACAAGTCCAAGGTGCAGGCCATCCATAATTGGGAACCACCTAAGAAGGTGACTGAGTTACGATTCTTCTTAGGCCTCGTCAACTATTACAGAAGATTTATAAAGGGTTACTCCTCCGTTACAACTCCACTCACTGATTTGTTAAAGAAGAATAGAACATGGAGTTGGGATGATAGATGTCAGAGAGCGTTTGAGGTACTCAAGCAAGCAGTAGCTGGTGAGCCAGTGTTGGCTCTTCCCGACCACACTAAACAGTATGAGGTACAAACTGATATTTCAGATTTTGCAATAGGTGGCGTTCTAATACAGGAAGGTCATCCCATCGCATATGAAAGTTGCAAGTTGAACAAAACTGAGCGTCGTTATACAGTCCAAGAGAAGGAGATGACTGCAGTGGTACATTGCCTACGAACTTGGAGGCATTATTTGTTGGGGTCTAAGTTCGTGGTGAAGACAGACAATATTGCCATAAGTTACTTCCTCAATCAAAAGAAGTTGACGTCAAAGCAAGTGAGGTGGCAAGCTTTCTTGGCAGAATTCGACTTTGTGATGAAGTATAAGCCGGGTAAGGATAATTTGGTGGCTGATAAATTGAGTAGGAAGGCCGAATTAGCTGCCATCACAAGTCCAAACTTCCCTTTGGTGGAACAAGTGAAGGAGGGATTGGAGCATGATCCACAAGCCAAGAGTTTGAGGGAATTGGCAAGTAATGGGAAGACACGCCGGTTTTGGCTTGAAAATGGATTGCTCACTACCAAAGGCAATAGAGTTTACGTGTCAAGGTGGCAAGGATTGAGGAAAGTGATTATCAAGGAGTACCATGACTCAAAATGGGCAGGACATCCAGGCATATGTCGTACGTTGGCACTTGTAGAGCAAGCATATTATTGGCCACAAATGCGAGATGACAGTGAGCTCTACGTGAAGACGTGTTTGGTATGCCAACAAGACAAGGTGGATCAACACTAACCGTCCGGATTGCCGGAGCCCCTCCCTATTCCAGAGAAGCCATGGGCGAGTGTTTCAATGGATTTCATCACGTGTCTACCGAAGTCGGATGGATGTACCAACATCATGGTAGTGGTAGACCGCTTTAGCAAGTATGGGGTGTTCATCCCCGTACCCTCAAAGTTTACAGCTGAAAATGCAGCACGCCTATTTTTCAAGTACGTGGTGAAATACTGGGATATTCCGAAGACGATTGTTAGCGACCGAGACACTCGCTTCACTGGAAGATTCTGGATGGAGCTATTCAAGTTGATAGGATCGGAGCTCAATTACTCCACAAGTTTTCATCCTCAACCAGATGGTCAAACAAAGAGGGTGCATGCCTTGTTGGAGCTATTCTTAAGGCATTATGTAAGTGCCAACCAGAGCGATTGGACTAAGTTACTTGACATAGCCCAATTCTCATACACTTTGCAAAGAAGCGAGTCAACTGGGGCTAGTCCATTCGAAGTTGCTACAGGGTTACAACCAATGACCCTACACACATTGGCGATTGGTTACAAAGGACCTAGTCCTGTTGCATTCCAGTTTGTCAAAGGTTGGTATGAGAAGTCCGACATGACACTGACACACTTGGTTAAGGCCACTAAACGAATGAAGAAATGGGCCGATGCCAAGAGGCTGTCTCTTATACACATATAGATGTGCATAAAAAACAGTTTAAAGAGGCTTACCTTAGAATAAGGTAGAAGTCTCTAGAATTTTGTAGATAGTTTCCTTATCTTCTTGTAAAGAGTAGAGTTAGGTAGAATACTTTAGAATGAAAATAGGAACGGTTGGATCAAATAGATTCTAGCCATCTATTGAGAGGGTGGATAATTATATATAGTTTTAGAGACTTCATTTGAAAGGTATCCAAGGAAGTAAGAGTGTATTTGCCTTCTTGAAGCAATATAGTATTCTTCAAGTTCTCTAAATCTCTTTGTGTGTATCTTTCTATTATTTGTTAGTAGTATTCTAGCTATCGGAGAAGAATGAACTAGTATTCAAGTCAAAGAAATTACTAGTGCCGCACGGGTCGTTGGGACTGTAATGCCAAGTCCGTGACAAAAGGCGTTGCATGTGCCGGTTCCGCCGTGGAAGCCAGTGACCGCCGAGTATTACACGGAAGCATGGAGGTGCAGGTGTGGCTACAACTGGCAAATGCCATCAAACCCCTTCTCAATTAATTTACTACTTTCTATGGCCATTAATTATGCGTATATCTCTGCATCGTCACCTGCTTCATGATGAAAAAATGAGTAAAGAAAAAGCGAATACAAGGAAGTATAGATAGATTGGCTTCTTTAATTTTTCTCCTTTTTTTTTTTTTTTTTTTTTTTGGGTTTATCCTAAGGTCGAACATGCACACCAGTTCTGGTCTTCGTTTTATAATTAATTTCCATCCGCTCATACTAGAGGGAAGAGTTGAATTTAGAGAGATAAAAATTAATATATTAACCATAGAATAACAGACGGAAGTAATAATTGAGAGGAAGAAAAAATATTTCTTAAAACAAAATGTTTTTTTATATAAAAAAATAAAAAAGGGTGAAAAGTTGGAATGAGTATTTGAGTGGAGTTATAATTAATGTGTTAATTTATTTGATTGGTTCTACATTAAAAAAAAAGTATTGTATAAATATTATTAAAAAAAATAAAATTGCAATAGAATGATTCAAAATTAGGGTCAATGTACGATTCAAATAAAAAAAATATATAAATACTAACTCTGTTTTTATTATCAATTAAAAATTCAAGAATCATGATCAAGATATTGATTCCTGCCAACTTTCTTTGACCATATCAAGATTGAGATGGTTAGGACAGGTCCCATTATCATCTCTACTGGAAATTGCTAAATTTCTACATAAGAAGGCGCAATTTTTCAGGTAATGAAACCCATTTTTTTCATCTTAAGATGAAATCAGAAAATAATTTTTTTCTCTGAAGATAAAAATTTTGCCCCACCGAAACCATATATTAGCATTATTGTCATTTTGAAATCCATTTACAGCATGCCACGACATTGCTATCACAATTTCAAGTGGGCAGCCATTCAAATTCGTGGACTGTGCAGTCCATTAAACTGGGGTACTGTCCAACTCACAAAAGCACATGGATATGGACCATTTTAAATTCAGGCCATTAATTGACCCTTTTTTTTTAAAAAAAAAAAAAAAAAAAAAAAGAGGGTTAACACCTTTGGTGTTCCACTCTGTCATTTTTGGTTCGATCCAATCGGCAGCATGAGTTTTTAACCTAATTTTTGAGATCAAAACCTACTATGTTATAGGTTTTCTTGTGTCTGGAATGTAAGTGGAAGTCCGAGTTGACCTATAGGCATAGATAGCCCCTTATAGACTGGGTCTACTAGTCTGAGCTGTGCTAAGCCAGCCGACTTTTGTTTTTTTCCCGGAAAACGACAACAATATATTATCAGACAAGCAAATGCTTGAAGGATCAAATGCGACGTTCTCACTCAATTTAACATTTCAGGAAGAGTTAACAGGCAAGGCTGTTGAAAGGGCACAACACATTTTCTTCTGGGCTGCGCTTGATCATTGCCTCGAGCAGTCGAAGTCCGGGTCCAAGGACGGGCATGTCGGCTGATAGCTTGGAATTGCCAGTCCAGCATGGCGTCGTTGCAAGCACAACTGTTATTATTCCTTCGTTTACAACACAAGGCGTTCCATGAAGGGCTATAGTTAACTCTCATGATTCGTACCTAAAAATAATCCGACCTGCGCACATAAAGTCCGTTAAGATTTATTTAGTAATTAAAAATTTATATTTTTTAAAAGAAAAATATAATATATATATATATATAATTAATTAATTAATTAATTTTATCACATAGTTCACAATTTTTATAAAATTTTTGATAAGAAAAAGGGACTTTGACTAGCTAGTGATTATATGTAACCATCGGTTTTTCATTTCTAAGAATTATTATTATTTCAAGATAGACACAAAGTTAACTGTACATTTTTTAATGTTTTTTAATATTATTAACTTTGGTATTCTAAATCATACATAAATAGTTTTTATGATTTATTACTTAAAAATTCACAATTTATAATATTTTAATCACAATTTTGATTTGTTTTAATTTGCTCTATTTTAAAACTTAATGTGACATATGACACAAACTATTTTGAAAATGTTGATATGTCATGTGTGAGAGACCGTGAATTTGTTAGTGTCTATTACACTATACTAATATTTGTTTTTTTTTTTTTAAAAAAAAAAAACAAATGTTTCTATCAAAACTAGATTAATAAATTTTAAAAATCGTGTTAGTTTTGATAATCAACACAATATTAGGGAATTTTGAAGCATTAACACTAGTTTAGTGTGTATGAGTTTTCGAGTGGATGTTTATAAACATTATTAAAACTAAAATTTTATGAGCATATCATATGGTGTTTGAGGCTGCAATTCTACGAATTCGAATCAGAAAGAGTTCGTGTCTAGATGCCTGAGTCAGATTAAAGAGAGTCTGAGTCTTGATGCTTCAATCGGATTGAATCTGCGACCTCCTAGACGAAAGAATGCTAAATAGTTTTTTGTGTTTTAATTGAGGTTAACACTATAATGTTTAAGTCGAATAATAGTAATAATAATAATAATAATAATGGAGTTAAAAAAAATAATTAATATTTTACCTTAAATTTAACTTATAAGAATCCCCCTGTTTATTAAAAAAAATAAAATTTGAAGATTGTGTTCTGTAATTAGATTATTTAGTTGCATCGTTTTAAGTGGGAGATAAAATGAAGAAAACTATTAATAAAATAGCCAATCAAATTGTAGAATTCCTAAATTTTCCATAATTCGACGGAAACCTTCTAATAAGCTTGACACATGGGGATGGGTTACCTGCGGCAAGTTAAGCATATTGTTTCTTAAATTTGACTTATTTATAAACTCTAAACTTAGACTAATGGATCATTCATTTTCTTACATCAAGGAGCTCGAACAGGTCTTTCTTTGTCGAGTTGAAGTACTGAATTTTTGGTGAGTAATTAGGTACAATTTGCAGTCTTATTTAAATCATATGTGCATGTGAACTGAGCATGTTAACAATGTACTAAATTTAAAGAATGGGGATGGTGTAAAGAAAAAAAACAAAACAAAAGAAAGAAAGAAAGAAAGAAAGAAAGAAAAAGAAATTCCATGTGTGCTTCTGCATCGTACAGATGCTCCATCCGTAGGGTCAAGTGTTCTCATGGAATTAAAAAACTGAGACAGCTATACTTCTTTGAAAAAAAACTATTGTACAAGATCAATCGTCTAAAATAGCTACCTACAAACGTTAAGTCAAAAGGAAGGACAAGAATTTAAATCTTATTTTCTTTTTCATTTTTCTCTTTTTATTTACGTGACATTTTCTGACAAAAAAGAAAAGAAAAAAAATAAAAACAACCTATTGTTTTGACGGCTACTTCCAATTTGTTGTTCAAGTATCAAATTCAAACATTGCAACGACTGAGTTGGGTGGGCAAAGCCACTTAATTTACCAAATTGAATATTTACAGTCTCATTCTTTTATATATATACACGTACGTACGTATTATTGCGCTGCCTACAAAGGTGTATCATTTTCATGTCCTTATTGTTTATAAAAAGTCAAATCCACATGTTATGGTTTTGCACTTGAGCTTTCCAATGACTATCGACAATTTACTAGTTGGTCAGCCACGGAACGTATGGATCTCTATCCAAAAGTATGCAAATGCCGTGATGCTCTTGAAGTGTTGAATTTCGACACGTGAGTTTGCCGTCTCAAAGAAGCTCGCAAAAGAGTGGTCCTAGTGAACCAAAACGTCCTCGTATCAAGATCATGACTCTTGGTCGCCTAGAATTTATTCTTCTTTTTTATTATTATTATTATTATTATCTAAACTAAAATTTGATTACAACATTTAAATTACAATTACAATTACAACAAAATAACTTTTTATTTTTTATTTTTTTTCGTTACTCTAAACTCTTCGTCCAAAATTCGCACTTTGAATTAAGATTAATATTTCCTTGTACTGTCTGTAAACCTAATGAATTATTTTAGGGCAAAAGAGGGGAGCAGCCTATAAATTTAAATTTGAGTTTCCCAGAAGAAACGTCTTCTCCTTCTCCTATGCCGCGTGCATGAGGAGGTGAAAGGCACTGGACAGATGTACCGTAGCTATACTCTCGTCAGACCTCCAATGACAACCATGCAAGTGTGCCGGCTTTGACAAAAGGGTCCAACTTACATGGACAAGACGAAGAAAATAGGACATAGACCGATCTTGTGGATTCCGCGTTCATAACGATTTTAACTTTTTTTTTTTTTTTTAATTGACATATATCAAATAATTATGTAATAAATATGGTTATAAATCCTATAATAAATATTATATATTTTATTTTGAATAATAATTATTATATGTTTTATATTATTTATTAAACATTTTTTTTTTTCCAAAAAGAAAAAAGGAATCTCGTAGATACCATGTTTAGGTCTGGCATCCTACCTACCTACCTTTTCTTCTTTTTTTTTTATATAAAAGGAAGCAATTGAGACAATTGACAGTCTAAATCCATAGACGGGTCGACTGCGCCGACCAACTTCCCCCTCGCCCTAATAGTTTTTTTTTTTTTTTTTTATTTATTAGGTCAACAGCATTTTTTGTGAAACAAAAGTACAGTCTCCTGTAAGGCAAGACCCAAGAAAGCATTAATTTAAATTAAATTTAAATAATTTTAGAATTCCCACCAGCAGTTTCCAAGAACTCACCTATAGCCCCTCGTTTCGCTCTAAATTTAGCACTCTCTTCGCCAGATTGCTCTAAAAATTCTAACTCTCTCTCTCTCTCTCTCTCTCTCTCTCTATATATATATATATATATATCGTTTTTTTTTTTCTTCTGCTTGCTTTTAATTGATCGGGCCAGCCGCCACAAGAGGCGGCGGCGGTTCGATTTCTGGGGGACGACGAGAACCCAGATGCCAGAGATCGAACATGTGGCGGAGCAAGCCTTGTTTGGCAAGTACGAGCTCGGGAAGCTTCTAGGATGTGGCGCGTTTGCTAAAGTATACCATGCACGCAATGTCGGAACGGGGCAGAGCGTGGCCGTCAAGGTCATCAACAAGAAGTGGTTGTCGAACACCTCTCTGATGTCTAACATCAAGCGTGAGATCTCCATAATGCGTCGCCTCAACCACCTACACATCGTCAAACTGTTTGAGGTCCTCGCCACCAAGACGAAGATTTATTTTGTCATGGAGTTGGTCAAAGGCGGCGAGTTGTTCGCTAAAGTAGCCAAAGGCCGCTTCACGGAGGACCTTAGCCGGAGATACTTCCGCCAATTGGTCTCTGCCGTAGGGTATTGCCATTCTCGCGGCGTTTTCCACCGTGACTTGAAGCCCGAGAATCTCCTCCTTGCCGAGAATGGAGATTTGAAAGTATCGGATTTCGGACTCAGTGCCCTCACCGATCAGATTCGACCCGACGGGCTCTTGCATACACTCTGTGGCACGCCGGCTTACGTGGCGCCAGAGATTCTGGCGAAGAAGGGATACGACGGCGCCAAGGTGGATGTTTGGTCATGTGGGGTCATTCTCTACGTGCTCACCGCCGGTTACTTGCCGTTCAACCACCCCAATCTCATGGTCATGTACAAGAAGATTTACAAAGGAGAATTCCGGTGTCCGAGATGGATGTCCCATGATCTTAAACGCTTATTGTATCGGCTTCTCGACACGAATCCGAATACGAGGATCACCATCGACGAGATTCTCCGAGACCCATGGTTCAAGAAAGGAGGATACAAGGACATTAAATTTTACGACGAAGACAGCAAAGCCTCCGATAAGCTGGAGCTGGGCGTTTCCAGCTTGAATGCTTTCGATATCATATCCTTCTCGCCCGGTTTGAACCTGTCCGGCCTGTTCGAGGATTCTTACAACGCGGTCGAAGACGGAGAGAGGTTCGTCTCGGCGGAGCCACCGGAGAAATTGGTTGAGAAAGTTGAGGGGCTTGCGAAGGCCGATAGGTTGACGGTGAAGAGAAAGAAAGATTGGGGTTTAGTGCTGGAAGGGCAAAACGGGAATTTTATGATCGAGGTCGATGTTTACCGGTTAACGGACGATCTGGTGGTTGTGGAAGCCAAGAGGAAGGGCGGGGACGCCAGATGCTACAAGGACATGTGGAAACACAAGATTAAGCCTAAGCTCTGCTCCGTCCCAATTGGCCAACATGAAAGTCAGGTAGCTGGGAACTAAAGTTTTTCCGGCTCCCTCCGACCGACTAAATGAAATTCCGGCCATGTTGTTTGTTAAAATTGTACTTATATTACTTATTTAAATTATATAAACACATCCTAACTGAAATAAATAAATAAAATAAAATAAAAAAGATGTTTTTGTGCTTCTTAAGTTATTATGCTTAGTTTTCTCTGTGTTCTATGGTTTCGAATAAAGTATCGTCATTGCCGGTTTGGAACTAGCCTACGCTCATCATAGTTGAGCTGACACAATTTTGCTTGCAGAATATTTTTATGTATGTCTATCTATCTATATATATATATATATATATATATATATATATATATATACTATGTGTTTATTTTTTTGTTTGTTTGTAAAATACGAGAAGACAACTAATACTTCAGAGTCTGTGCCTGTCTGACTTGCAATCGAGGGCACTCGGCCACCTTGTCTATCAAGTTCATGACTAATAAGGCTCTCTGGTCTCCCGTCCACGATCGAAATGTGTCACTTACGAAGAGTGATCTTGATGTTAGCTTGAATCATCTGCCTCTTCTTTCTTGATCTCTGAAGTTGTGGCAAATCAGCTTCATTGCTAATTTAGCTGTATTGATAATGGGGATATTTAACAAGCTTGATGGCCTCATCTTAAGTCGATACATTTCACCCAGGAACACAAAAACATTACCAATCAACTAAACAATGATTAGCAGATATATTGGCATCTTATGATTGACGTACCTAAGCCACTTCATGGCATGCATGAATGTTAGTGACGTGAGGATTAATTGATTGCCACGAGACCCTCATCATCTCAAGCCCTGAAGAATTCCAGTAGCTTTTTGAACAGTAGGCAACCCCCTTTTTTTTTTTTTTTTCTTTAAATCTATTTTAAGTTGGGTATTGTTGTTCTTGATTGCTTGTGCGCCTTGTTCCTATAAAGATTCCTTGCAAGTTGATTCAAGATCCGAATCACAATTGAGAGAGTTAATATAAAAGATTTATCCTGTTTCATTTCATGTTGGCTCCACTTCATCTGGCGCAAATATGTCAGATGATATGCAGAGGCTCCGCTCCACTTACTACATGCACTCGTGCCTCGTAGTGACCTCCTTTGCCATCCCTGCCTACCGTTAATGCTTGGACGATAACACATAGTGGACGAAACCAAGAGGCTCTAATAAAGGCGTCCAAACTAGCTCACTGTAGTACACAGGTTGCAAGGCCTTTCAACAGATACTGAATACAATATGAACAAAGTGGAGACCAAATGCATGGGATAAATAGCAAAAAGCCATTAAAAAATCCAGGGAATTAAGAACATGGAATTCAAAGAAATTGTTTGAAGTGCATTAAACAAAAGCCATGGGTCACACACTGCACTAAATACAGGAAAAGTTGTCAGGTGATGCTATGACACTTACAATGTCCAGTACAAGCTAAGTATGAGCAGTTCATCAGATGGTATAAAAAGCCACAAAACATCATGAGAATTGGGGCAGCTAGGGTGACAATCTTCATCCTAGTTGGCTCTGCTGTTGTAGTTCTTGTTCTTGCTGGTGCTACTGCTGTAGTTCTTGTTCTTGCTGCTGCTGCTGCTGTCTTGTCCTTGCTGCTGCTGCTGTGCCTGCTGTTCTGGTTGAACCTGCCAAACCCAAACAATGTCTTGCAGAGCAGGCCGTATATCTTCATTCAATATCTTCTGATATTCCAATGTATCTCCATTAGATTTTTTTAACTCCACCAAATGAAAACTTGGAGAGACTTCAAAAATCTCTGCATCAATCGACAGGGGTCCTTGTGTGCCTTCTTTGAGACTCTCCAATTTCAATAAACCTGCTTCCTTTTTCGTCACCTTCAGACTTAGGTGCCTACCAATATCTTCCAGTTTAGAGATGATGACTGAGGGAGGCAGCTTAGAAGCAAATCTGACTTCTCTCTTTTGAAAGTTGCTCTCAAATAATCCAGACAGATCAAACCCAGCAGAAAGTGAAATGATATCAAAAGCATTTAAGTTAGGTGGTCTGGCCGGTCTGTCCTTAGTCTCAAAAGGCACAATGCTAGTCTCAGAAGGACCACAACCATTCCCATCCAAAGGAGCTGCATCCTTGGTTTCTGTTTCAGATTTGGTTTCTCTGGGTTTCAATCCTTTTCTAAACCAAGAAGATTCCTTAATCTTAGCCATAGAAACCCTGGTATAGGGGTTTGGATCCAGCATCCTCCTCAGCAACCAACGTACTTCAGGTGGAAACCAATTTGGGAACTTAAACTCAGCTTTGCCAATTTTCTTGTACATCTCCATCAAATTTGAATCATGAAATGGGAGATAGCCTGCTAATAGCACAAATAAAACCACCCCACAAGACCAAATATCAGCCTTAGTTCCATCATAGCCTTTCCTGTTGATTACTTCGGGAGCAACATAGGCAGGTGTCCCACAAGTTGTATGGAGTAGTCCATCTTGGTGCTTGGATTCAGCCAGGGCACTAAGCCCGAAATCAGATATCTTCAGGTTCTCATTTTCATCCAATAATAAGTTCTCTGGCTTTATATCACGGTGATAAACACCTCTACCATGGCAAAAATCAACTGCATCGATCAACTGTCGAAAATACTTCCGTGCAACATCCTCATTTAGTCTTCCTTTGGTGACCTTGTCAAAAAGTTCGCCACCTTTAGCATATTCCATAACAAAGAAAATCTTACTTTTGGTGGCCATAACCTCATAAAGCTGCACAATATTAGGATGTCTAACAATTCTCATCACAGATATTTCTCTCTTGATCTGATCAACAAGCCCTACCTTCAAAATCTTCTCTTTGTCAATCACTTTAACGGCCACACTCTGGTTTGTTTCAATACTTCTTGCATAATAAACCTTCGCAAAGGTACCTTGGCCAAGCAATCTCCCTACTTCATATTTCTGTGTCAACACATGTGGTTTATTTTCCATCCTGGGCTAAATATAGAAAACAAAGTTTAAAAACTAGAATCTCCCACCAGAAACACTGTATAATTTGCAAAAATATTGGTAAGTTGTGTATGATTAAATGAGCTCAACCATCTTCGCATAGCACAAGAGGAAATTTACGGCAACTTGAACCCCCAAAGTGCATTTGAGCACTAAATGAAAATGAAGCACGATCTACAAATCCAATCTCGTTGAGGATGAAGAAAGGCATCCCTATTGAAGCCACAACCTCATGGGCTTCAGAGATGGAATTCCCAATATTTAAGCACATCATTCAGCATTCCCTGAATTTCACTTTTGAAAGACCCGACTCAAGGATGATGGAAGGACAGGTTCTATGAACAATCTAACCAACTTCTGAAATGTACTAAAATTTATACCCTGAAAAAGCAAAAGTAAACCCAAATCAAAAACAGAAAAAGTAGCAAAGAACTCAAAGAATTGAAGAGGAGAACCAAATCCTTTTTTTCCTTTTCTAGTTTTGCATGCTGAATGGAATAAGAAACCACTTCAGATACAAAATTCTTCCCGTAATCCACAAACCCAAAACATAGAGACTACAACAACTTATCATAAGTTTTCTCCAAATATGATATCACTTCATTTAAACAAAGAAGTCAAATAAATATCCATAACTCCCAATTTCCCATGATCAATCAAATATCCAACAAGATTGAAAACTTCGAAATTTCTTTCTGCCCTTTCCTTTCTTCTTTTCTGTTACTTGAAATAGACAACAAGACCTTGAGTCTCTCTTAAACAAAGAAATGATCAAATCAAACACTAAGAAATCATAGGCATAAACCAAGACAGCTCTTTTAAGTGAATCCAAACCATAAAAAACCAACAAAACAAAAACCCCACAAACAGAAACCACGTCAATTCACTTAACTAACGCTAACAAAACCAATAAGCAGCAAAAGCAATTACCTTTAATTGGATCGAAGACAAGCGATACAGGAGGTTTTCCCTCTTCTTCTTCTTCTTCTTCTTCTAACCCGCTTTTTGGTTTTTTCAGCCTTTCTCAAGTCTTTGAAAAAAAAAGGAAATGGGCACTTATGGTAATAACAAAGCTTAAAAAGCTGATTTTATTATTTATATTGGACCGTGGAATCTTAGTGATTCCATATTTCCACTCACTAGATACCTTATTATGCCGTTTTACTGTGTTTGGTAACAAAAAAAAAAGGGCCCAAAAAGGATTGCCGATTGATTTTTAAGGTATCATGTCGTCACCGGTCCGTTGTATTATACTCTGTTGCGGCAGCCTCTTTATGTGTGTGTTATGAGCTCTCTCTCTCTCTCTCTCTCTCTCCCCTCATTTTAGAACACTGTGCGCATATATTTGATCTTTCTCACGGCCAGATTCCCAATTTGCTGCATATAACAAGAATTAGAGCTGCAATAAAATAAAATAAAAAAGGGTTTACAAGAACGTTTTGATTTTTACACGTTAATTATATATTGTGTTATTTTGATAATTAATTATTTATTTTTAATTTTTAGATACACAAAAATAATAATAATGATCACAAATATATATATATAATATTTATATAATTTAATATGACATATATCTAAAATACATTAAGATTACTGTATACATATGGCAAAGCTCTAATTACAATTACGAACTCATTAGTCACAATGATTACAAGGGTGCTATTACATGAGCGGGCCCCCTTGACGTAGCTGAGGTGGTGTATGGGGCCTGCATGGGCTTTCAGCACTTTGACATTTTTGTTTTTTAAAAAAAAAAAGCGCGGACAAATGTGCATATGCAATGATAAAATGCGTACCAGACACTTAATAGTTGTATCCATATTTCATCATTCTTTAATTGCATTTAATCGAATGCATATTTCATCATTTTTAATATACATTTAATTCAGCTGTTTGCACATCACATCATTCTTGATCGGATACAGTATCAACCTTGCTGGCTTCGAAGAAAAAATGACAGTTAGCAAATATGTTTTGATAACGGGACAATCAACAAGATTATGATTAGGTGTAAGTTTGTGATTTTCAAGCTGGATGATATATTAGACTAATTAGATACATCTCAAATATTAAATTAAATTGATCTTTAAAGTGATTGTTATTAAATTAAAATTATATATATATGAGTGAAAAATTACATTTAAAACTTAATACAATATTTATAAGTAATTAATGATATCATTTGACTTGCTTAATGTTTTTAGTGTTTTTATAAGGTTGATAAATAATAATAATAATAAAAAGTATATATTAATTTGAAGAAGTGAAATTTCATGACGGAGGAGTTATTTTGTCGAGGTACAAAGTCAATTTGAATGGTATCTAAATGGATAATAACAAAGAGTAGACAATTCAAAATTAGTTTACTTTCAAAACATTAACCCATGAAGTTTTTATGTTTTAGTAACTTTTTATCAAAAGTTCATTTATAATTTTAGTATTATTATGACATTTATTATTAAATTTTTTTTTACAAAAACAAGTTTTAATAAGAAGATGAAAAAAAATAATATTTTACTCTTGTAAAAAAAATAAAAAAATACACTATTTGTTGGAATGTTAGTCTTACTCAATTTTAATAAACTATTTCAAGTTGAATGAGATGCCAACAAAGTTATAATTAATATTTTTTTTTCTTATGAAAAAAGATCAGTTATATATTTCAATTATAAACTTGGTGAAATTTAATAGAAGTGATCCACATTTGATAATAAATTTTATGCAATTGTAAAACTCTTAAGTATTAGAAACATTATCTGGTAAAATGTAAATTCATATTATATTTAGATCACCCGACTTTGAAGTATCTCTATGGTCAAAAGTATATTAATAATAACATATATGCAAAGTAGTCTATTTTCCTATAAAAGTTTTCCTTTAAACTATTTTTATAAGGTGAGTTAACATAATCAGGTTACTAATACCTTAAGTAGGAGAATATTACTATTAATTACACTGAGTAATGAGATAGAGAATTTTGAACCTTTTTATGAATTATATATGTATGATGAGGAGTTTGAAACAATTTAGAAAAAGTGTATTTAACAACAGCTTGTAGGTAATTTTCATATCATGATAGTTATTTAATGCATGAAAATCAACTATATATTCCTTAATCTTCATTGAAAGAGAAACTTGTTTGTGATTTACATAAGGGTGGTTTTACAAGTCATCTTAGACATAAAAAGACAATTGAAATTATTAATAAGCGAAATTATTGGTCACAGTTAAAGAGGAACATCGACAAATTTGTCAAACAGTGTTATATTTGTCAAATAATCAAGGATTAATTACAAAAAAATTAGACTTTATATATTTTTGCTTATTCTAAACAATATTTGGGAAGACTTATTTGTGAATTTTATTTTAAACTTACTTCGTACCTAATACAGTATAAATTCTGTGTTTATTGCTGTTAACAGGTTTTATAAAATGGTTCACACCATTTCTTGTAAAAAGACATATAATTTCTCAAATGTAGCTCAGTTGTTTTTTAAGGAGTTTGTATACTTACATAAAGTGCCTAAATCCATCATTTCTAACCATAACACTAGGTTTCTTAGTTATTTTTACATCATTTTGTAAAAGTTGTTTAATTTATCTGTAGTGTTTAGTAGTACAACTCATCCCCAAACAAATAATCATATTGAGTCACTCAATATGATCTTGGACAATCTTATTTAAAGTATTTATGGAAATAAGTTAAAATGATAAGACTTTGCTTTAGCTCAGGTAAAGTTTGTCTATAATAGTGTCTATAACACTATAAGAAAATCTTCTTTATCTATTATTTACATTAAATGCTTACAACATACTTTAGATTTGGTTAAACTTCTTTAAGTTTTAAGCCTTATTGAGCATATTATGAAATAATTGTAATTTATCGAAGTTAAGGTAAAATAAAAGTTAGAAATTATTAATAAGAAATACAAAAAAGTTACAGACAAACATTGAAAGGGGAAGATATTTTAGGAGGGTGACATTATGATGGTGTTTCTTCATAAAGAACAATTTTTTAGTTGGTTCTTATAATAAGTTATAGTCTAAGAAGTATAGTCCTTATCAAATATTAAAGAAAATTAATAATAATGCATATGTAATTGATTTACTTGAGGAATGAAGGATTTTAAAAACCTTAAATGTTGTAAATATTTATTTTTTTCTATTATGTCAATAAGCCTTTAGATTTAGAAGCGGACTTAAATTAGAGATTTAGTTTTTCTCAAATAAAGAGAATTGATATAGAATGAGTAACCTATGACCTTATGGATTAAAAGGATAGTTAGAAGTTCAGAAAAAAAATTCTATAAGGTTTGGCTAAAATTCTAAAAGGTATGGTTTCCAAGTATAATTCTATTATTCAAGTATTATATAAATTATACAAGAATTATATAATTATATAATTATATAAGAATTCTTGTTTTTGTTTTAAAATATTTTTCTTTTTAATTAGATTTTTTTGTTAGTTTATAAAATGTTTTCCCATTTAGTTAAAAAATTTTCTAGTCAAATTATTTTAGCTATAAATGTATATAAGATCATTGATTGAGCTATTGTTATAAATAAATACTTTTAGTAAAAATGTCCCTTTTTCATTATCTTTTTTTTTTTTTGAAAAACTTTGATTTTTTAAGTTTTATCAAGTATTAACCATATTTATGTTAAATGTTACGTCATATAATTGACTTTAACCTAGACATTAGGCATGTAACCTATAATTTTGATTGAAACTTTCAAATTATTAGTTAAAATTTCACTTGTTACTAAATTATATAGGAAGGAAAAGAACCTAAGTCAACTACTTATAAAAAAACTTTAAGTCTTTAAGAATGTCTTGAAATAATAGTTCAAATTTTTCATTAATTATTACAATACCATGACAAACTACATAAACCAACTTTTGTATAGTTTAAACTCATATTCTATATTTCCACATTATTGCACATATATCTTCAAACTTAGTCTTGGATCAAGTAAAATGCTTAGAAATGGTTTAAACTTGCATCCCCTTGAATTAATTAACATTAAACACAATGTTAAGGTGATTTTTATAGCTAACTTAAATATATAGAGGAGGTTTATTTGTAACCATTCTATTTAATTATGAATGTTAGTTAGGTATCCCTAAAGTTAAGTTATAATGCAAAAACCCTTTTTTTCCTTAAGCTTTATTGTCTTCTCACTTTTACATTCCTCTAAAAAGAATCACCCATAACTTGAATTAATCTAATATAAATAATCTTTTAGGTACCATATTTCATAAGAGTACAACTAGAAAAGTCACCCTCTGAGTATCTTCCACTTTATTTTCATCATCATTATTTTTTTAGTTGCAATCACCCTTGTTGTTCTTTTAGTCATTAGTAGCAAAAGTTTAATGTGTATTATTACATTATGGAACATTTAGCCTAAGAGATTTTTTTGATTTAAAAAGGGTGGACGAGGAAGTGTAAGATCAATGTAAATCAATGATTCTCACTTTGTGATTTGGTGTGATTTGTCATAGAGTAAATGTTAAGTCTCTTAAGCTCTACATATATATAATTAACGTATTGCTTGAAATTGATTAATAGCCCAAATGTGATTGGTTTCCAGTTTTGTAAGTAGAAGTTAGAACATTTTTAATTATTTTTTATTCATTCGTTGAACTCCTAAAGTTAAGAAATCTTATTTGTAAGCAACTGATTGATGTCAAATTGTTAATGCTAGAAGAAATCAAGACGAGAATGTTTCCTTAAGTCAAATTCTACATCTATTACTATTGTTCCATAAGGGCTATTTACATGGCTTTAAATGTGACTTAAAGATTACAATGAAGTGGTTTTATTATTACATCAAAGTTTGCTCTTAAGTATTTTGTGTTTAGTTGTTGCATATGCTTATTAGGTCACCTATTCACACCAAGCTTAGCTCCATCATTTCTTAGCATACTTGATGAAATGCAAAGGAATTATCTCTTTATGTAACATGTTGATATCATAAAATAAAACTGTAATTAATAAAATAGCTAAAATGAGTATTTGCTTGCTTTCGATTAATTATTTTTAGAATTTTAGACAACATTATGTGTAATTTAGGAATATCAATGTATTGGTTAATAGAAAGAAATTTTGTCAATTAATCTAATTGTGTGCAATTGTGAGATAAAAAAAAAAAAGGCAAAGACATTTTTACCAAAGTTATAAGTCATTTGTTTTAACCAAATCAAAATTACAAAATAAACATGGCTTGATTCCGTTGAAATTTTAAATAGGAATGAATGAGTTGCATGGTTAAAAAATTTTATATTGAAAATAAAATAAAGAAATAAGTAATATATAAGTAAAAAATACTCATAAATCTAATGTTTTAATAATTGATATCAAAATTAATAGTTTAATGAGGAATAAAGTACTAAGAGAGTATATTTTTTAATGACTACTTGTATAAGCAGAATAATAAAGTGTGACTTAAAAAATAATGTAACTTTTAGAAAATTAACAAATACATACTCTTGAATAGCTTGATGGATTGTTAACGAGTTCTTCGTGTATTCAGAAAAAGTAGCACTAATATGATATTTTAAGTGTAAAAGTAATATCTAAATAAGGTAACTCAATCAATTTAGTATTTTAAAATTTTAAATTAAAATTTGATACCAACCCCATGAATCAATTACTTAATTTGATTCTATTTAAAAATTTCTTCAATTTAAATTCTCTTCTCCCAGTGAACACTGACTAACATCATCTTTAATAGTATATTTGTATTTATCTTGCTTCTCATTCTTTCTCAACGAAATTGATTTCTCGTATAAAAAAAAAAAACAAAAATCAACTTGCAAATAACCAACCAAAAAAAAGGAAAAAGAAAAAGAAGATTATGTGCACATGCCTGTCTATTGGGCTTGACGAACCAAACTTTTGCTGCCTGTTTAATCAGTTTGATTTGGGTTATAGCTACTTTTTTCTTTTTGTACCGCTAAGGAACGTAAGTTTATTATTTACTTCACAACTAAGTTTTGTATTAATGGACGGGATTTTTGTGATAGAAAGACACAGTTCTTTTGGACGATCTCTTTATTTTACAGTAAAATCAAACATTGCTTAATTCTCAGTCAACTGTATATATTGATGCCAGCTGAATCTATGGCATTATCATAATTTTTATTTAAATCTAAAACAAAATTTTGGGCATGGTAAGGCAGATCCAGCATCACAAAAATAATTAAATAAAAACACGATGAGTTTTATAGACAAATCTCTCTTTCTTATTTTATGTAAATCTTTTGCATGAATTACCATGGCTCTAATCTTCTGGTTGCTCTTCTATTTGAAGGCAATTTGACTTACTTAGAAAATGAGTTAATTCAATTTAATATTATATGTGAAAGAAAATAAAAATTTTAATTAAAATCTAACTGAAATATATTATGACTTTTTTTTTTTTTTTTGAAATAATCACTATATATTCTATCTATAACACACCATTGTTGGCCGAAACTTCATTTATAATTAATTAATGATATATATATATATATATATATATATATATATATATATATATATATAAAGAATTGTTAGAATTAAATGATGATAATCTGTTAAGAAAGTTCCATCAAAATTAGAGTTCCGTTTCTGGACACAGTTGAGGTATAGGTACTGCCTTTGATTATTGCTTCATACCCTTTCATTCCGAAGTAACATAATTGCTGCCATCTCTCAATTAAGGTATATGAAGTCTACTAGAATTATTACAATTACTAAAGGAGACCAAAATTTAATTTCCACTATATATATATATATATATATTAATTTTTATGCATTGGAATGTTCAGTTTTTCCGCAGATTGCAACTTCAAGGTCGGCCAGTTTGACCTGTCCAACCCTTGTAATGTCTCTGAAAATCACAATATGTCGTTATAGCTCAAAAGGCTTTAATTCATTTATTTTAAATTGTAATTAATTTAATATATAAGTCTATATAAAAAAAAATAGTTATTCTCATTTAATGACCCACATGATGATTATAAGAGTACTCTATACCGTCGTATATTATTCTTTTTATTTTTAATATACTATAGCTGACTTATGAAAAAATAAAATAAAAGGTGATCCTCTTATTTATTTATTTATTTATTTCTTTCTTTCTTTCTTTCTTTTGGTGATATTTCTGCATCAGGGCTTCCGCTCATGGGCTCATGACACGTGTGCTTCAGGTGCCAACCTCTTTTGATACTTTGTTAAACTAAATTTTTATTTTGGTGTTCAATGAGCTACAAACTGTATGATGATGAGGGGATCTCAAAGAAGTAAAGCCATGTCCATCTTTTTATTTTAGCGGGAATGGCTTGTCTGGTTGTATCTGGCAAAGTGCAAAGCTAGAATGATACGCCGGGAGCCCATAAGCGCTGGCTTTCTTTTCTTTTTATCTTTGTTAGTTACTTTTGATTAAGACTCGAGTTCGAGAATTTCATAGAGACGATTTCAATAGAGTGGGCTAGATCTCATTGGTGTTGTGGCTTCCTTAAATTGATCATCAGATGCTTCAGTGAACTTTTTCACCCACGTTGGAAGATTTTGAAGCCCACATGCAATATGTTGAAAACATAATCCAACAGTAAACACACGAGACAATAATAACATTATTAGACGGAATTGAGAGAAGGACTCTTGATCTAATTTTATTTAATAGTTTCTTTCAATTTTTTTTATTTTTATTTTTTTTTGTGTTTACCAATGTTCAATTTTTTATATTGTGTTGAGAAGCTTTTCAATTCAAAGCTTATAAATTGTTAGATAAAATGTAAAAATAAATTATACATACATACATACATACATATATATTAAATTTTAATGCACTTTTGTATGCACCGACCTATTGATTGAAAATATGATCAAAGTACATGTTTTCTTTTAACAGTAAAAAAATCATAATTTAGCATGAAATATTTAGTCAATATGGTCAGAAGTGAAGAACTTTTAGTAAAATATATCACAAATTAAACCCTAATACGGTTGGAAATAGAGAAGTACATCAGTGCGGCTTAGTAGCCTTAAAATACGGGTCAAACAAGAACTGATGGTTCCTTCTCTGGCATTCTAAGCAAAGCGTAAAATACTCCTCTCCCAGTATACCCATTTTTTAGGTTTCCTTCCTTTTCCTTACCTACCAATAATAATAGTTGGTACAACTCTCAAGAAACCCCCCCCCTCTTGCCTTGTCAAGCCAAAACTTTAATTAATCAAAGCATTAGTCCAGCTCTTGGCTTGGCTCTTCTGAATCTTGTGTGTAGACAATGTGCATATTCTCGGAATTTCCTGTATGGTTACATGTGGAGTTCTGTTTTAGTTGTGCAAGAAAGAACTTCTGGGTTCAAAAAGTAAATAAGAGCAACGTGGGAGCAATTTTGTAGGCCAGCATCTAGTGGAAGTAACTTCCTTGGTCGCATTAGGCCAATGACAAGACACTTTCTTAAGGATCCCTGGAAAAAAAATTCATGTTTCTACCACAAATTAGTTGACGTATTTTTATTAAAATCTCTTAATTATGTATTCGAGTTTTAATGACTATTCTTTTCTTTTCTTTTTTTGACTTTTTTTGTAACATGAAAAAATATATATCATTGGGAGAAGAACTTAGTTTCTATAGAGTGAAAGATAACTCATAAATACCCTAATGGTAAAAGGAGCTATAGAAAAAAAGAAAAAAAAAAAAGAAAAAGGTGTAAAAGGAGCAACATTCAAGAGAACATGTGTTCACATGGGCATCAGCATTTAAAGAGTAAATTGAAGAAGATTTTTCTCGAGGTTGTTTGTTGTTTTTGAAGAACAATAAAGTTAAATGTTCTGGAGGAATGAAATAAATATAGATATATAACATATCCCCATCAGAATGTTTATGAATCATTTGTTTCCAAATATGAGTTACGGTGATCCCATGATAAATCTACAAAATTATCGTGTAGTTTTGTCAAGTAATGGATCACTACCTACCATAAGATTACACTTTTAGGCTTTTTTTTTTTTTTTTTGAATATGACTCTCAAAGATAACTCAATATCAAATGCAATTGAAATAAAAATAAAGGTTAAATTAATTTTGTGAAACATAAAATCCGTGTCAGTTGCGCTCAAAAAACAAAAAACAAAAGTAAGTAAACTTTTTAGTTCAGTTTTCCATGTTTGATACGTGCTACATAAGCAAGCAAAATGCTTGCTCAATGTCAACAAATAGGTTTTAAAAAAAAAATGAGAATTTTAACACCATGCAACTGCTGCCTAAGATGCCAAAAAAAAAAAAAAAAAAAGCTTGGATAACCTAGCTTTCAAAGTGAATAGTAGGACCACACACGTGGGCACTTTAAAAACATTGACAATGGACTCTCTCTTTCCTTTCAAGTTTCAGCAAATGGTTTCAATAATCAAATACTTGGGGCTATAGCATTAACTTCGTACTAGAATTATATGTAATCACCAAGCAGATAGCGAAATTGATATTGCAATTACTTCAATCCTTTCAATATATTCTCTTATTGTCTTTCAAGAAATAAAACAAAAAGAACAAGATTGACCTACTTTCTCTGATTAACTTGCCTTTTAAGCACTCCTTTCTCTACTCCTTTTCTTCTTCTTCTTCTTCATTTTTTTTAATCCATTTGAAGCTCTTTTCCTCTCTACCTTTTCTGATTCAGACAACCAGCTAGCATGCTTGAATGTCCAGTCAAAGGTAAAAACTACCCAGAAAGGAAAAGAAAGAAGCAGACTCTCTCTCTCTCTCTCTCTCTTTTTTTTTCTGAAAAAGCTTAACTTTCTGCAATTTAGAGCTTCATTTATATATATTTTTTGATAGGTCAAGTTCAGATTTTGTTAAAAGAAATATGGCTGTGACCCAAAAAAAACAAAGGATGAAGATGAATAGCCAAAGAAGGAAATAGAGCTTCATCCATATGATGTTGAATTAAATCAATAATCTGTGGTGTGAAAAAGGGCTTTTTTTAAAAAAAAAAAAAAATCATTTTGCTGTTTTATAGGGAGATATATGATGAGAAAGCAAAGAAGATCAAGAGATCAGAGACTGATGCATCTTCTCAAATGGGAAGGAAACCCCTGTTAAGTCCATCTGGGATCTTGAACACCATCACACCTTGTGCTGCATGTAAGCTTTTGAGAAGAAAGTGTGCTGAAGAGTGTCCCTTCTGTCCATACTTTTCTCCACATGAACCCCACAAATTTGCAGCTGTTCACAAAGTTTTTGGTGCAAGCAATGTCTCCAAGATCTTAATGGTATATCATTTCTTTATTTTTCTTTTCTTTCTTTCCTTTTTTTCCTTTTTTTCTTAAGTTTTATGTTATGTGTTCCTGGAATTGAAAAAAAATTCTAAAGTCCTATAAATCTTTTATTGGTTTTCTATGCTAATCTATTAGGAGGTTTCTGAAAGCCAGAGAGCTGATGCTGCAAATAGTCTAGTTTATGAGGCAAACATGAGGTTGAGAGATCCAGTTTATGGCTGCATAGGTGCAATTTCAGCTTTGCAGCAACAAATCCAATCTTTGCAATTGGAACTTAATGCAGTAAGGTCTGAGATACTCGAGTATAAATATAGAGAGGCCACTAGCAACATGATCATCTCTTCTACACAAACTAATGCTTTGGTTTCTTCTGGGGTTGTTTCAATTGCTGCACCATCACCAACTCTTCCTTCATCTGTTCCTCCACTGCCTCTGGGGCCTTTTCCTCCTCTTCCTTCTGTTGTCATTTCCTCAGCTTCTTCTTCATCTTCCACTTCTTCTCTATATACTTCTACGATTAGCACAACAGGTTACAGCTTCATTTCGAGTGAACATGTTCCTTATGTTGATTAACTCTACTGAACACATATTCAGTTTTTCTATGTTAATTTTTGCCCCATTTTGACTTTAGAAATGTAGTCTGATCTGTTGTAATTCTTTACCCGTTTTATGATTTAGCCTATAAAGTTTGATAAACCATTGAAAAAGAAATCAATGGACTTCAAAACATCCTTATCTGATATGAATTTACTTTCTACACTGATTTTAATGTACTAAGCATTGAGATGGGTCATTTCTCATTTTCATTCATTTTCCACCCCAACCATTCAATTTTTCATCTCTAATTTTGTTTTCAACAACTTTGAGTACGACAATCGAAGACACTGTGTTATTCAAAGTCATTCACATTTTATGAATTGTGTCAATGGTTGTCATACCATTAACAAAAGGATCAACATGTTGCTATAGACTCCCTTTAGGTTCCTTTAAATGACTTTCGGTTGCACCAGTAGCAAAAATGGCTTTGAATCTTTGACTGAACCTTTTTTCTAAAGTCCACACATGTTACTCCGTGGGGAGACAAAAGGTGTGGTGGGTTGTGATTTTCCCTCGGTAAAGTCACGACTATTGCACATCATTTAATTGAGGATTGTCATACCTTTACTGTTTCTTAATATTCTTTCCCATGTGAAACTGGCAGATTGAATCTTATATGTCTGGTATACTGCATTGTAACTTTTGCGAAGTGACAGCTATCACATTACATACCCATTTATCCATTTGCAATTGTCTTTGCCTTTTCCTTGCTACATTGACAGAAACTCATAACCAATTTCAAGCTTGGCCTTCACCATTTACTTTGTTAACTGTTTTGGTCATAAATCATGATCAAGAATATGCAAGTATGCAACTGGCCAAGCAAAGAAAACACATTTGGCTATTTAAGTATATTTCAAGAGTTATATAAGGGAAATGACATATCCACAATCAAATTTTACAAATAACCTTACAAATACATTTGCTACCAATGAGATCTTTATCTACTTTAACAGTTCGCATAAGCAGTCATATTGTGCACTCTCAAGCATTAAAATCAAGATACCAAGCTACCTGCTGGGGGCAGAACTATTGCTAATGTTGAGGGGGCCAAAACGGAGGGTAATTAGGATATAAATGAACACCATATATTGTAACGGAAGATAATTAGAAGTGTTATGTTGCCATGCTCAAGTTTAGGCTTGGGACTTTACCTTAAAAAATATCAAATATTGTGACGGGAGACTCAAGAAACTAGAGTTGGCAAATAAATAGACTGAATCAGTTTATAGTCTAGTGAACAACTTAAGAATTGATATTCTGAATTACAATGGCTTTGATTGTTCAAGCTTCGATATGCGTCAGTTTTCAAATGATTTACTTAGCAAATTATTTAACAAGTAGGACTTTCAGGCTCGAATTAGAGTTGCAACGCTACAATATCACCCACTCCATTAGGTTAGCTTTTTAAAAAAAGATTACACTTATATTTTAAAAATATTGAGTTCTAATTTTAACATGATTTTTGACATGATCGTGGGCATATTTTATAATTGGAACAATGATTCCATCACATGCATGCATTTGACATTAATGAAACCATTATTCGAAAGTCAAACAAAACGACTTCCAATGACTCTTTGATACATGATAAGACAATTTACTTCATACAAGAATTTTGAACAATAAAAATAATGGCATTCATCTATGCCAACTTAATAATTAAAAATTTTAGTCATGATATTATTCAAAAGTCAAACAAAAACACTTTTAAAGATCTAAGCATTCAAAAATATACAACAAAGATAACTTACTTTATACAAAATTTTGAATAATATAATATTTATTTTAAAAATATTTTATTAATTAAAAATTTTAAAATTTTATATTCAAATTTTAAATTATAAGCTTGAAATTCACAAAATATAAGAAAATTATTTTTACCTATCTTTAAACTCAGTTAAACAAAAGAATTATATATTATTAGTTATACTGATATTGATAATAAAAAAAAAACAATTTCTTTGTATAATGCAATAATAAGATTGTGCATAAAAATTGATAATCTCTGCGTCATAATATTAATATTATAAATTACAAAACCATCTAATGACCTTAGACAAAAACAAAACAAAAAAAGAAGGTCTCTAGTATAACGGGAAGATTTATTATTCTACATCATTATCACAAAAATTAACACACTTAAATTCATATTACAAAATTTGTGTGACAAACTCTCACTTATTTTAATAGATAATTTACAAAAACGTTGCATTTATGAGGCTAAAACATAATGAAAGGTTTGTCCTTAGTTTTATTGTTGATGCCATGAAATATCAACATTAAATTCTAAAATCTTTCGTCCCGATTGTTAATTGATGTAACTGTAATATTAAAATCACTTTTAACAATTAATGTACTTCACCTATGCTCTATAAATCAATTACCTCTCTAATTATAAGAAGTTTTGTCTTGTTAATATTCGAGGACCTTACGTCTTAGAGAAAATATAAACAATATTTTTATCATTGCCCTTTAAGACCTTTCTTATACTTGTCATCCTAATAAGCTAATCATAGCTACATCAATTTTAAACTTATATGTGTCCTTAGGTAGCATCAATCATACCATACCTTTAAATTAAATATATTATTTCTTTGTAGGTTAGATACCATTAATATTGAGTATCAAATTATCAAGTGAAAGGTTGCATTACAATCACTTTGCCTTTAACTTTCAGCACATCTTAACACAAGTCAGATCACATATTTTGTCAATCAAAAATAACTTACCTGTAAAGATGCATTTGTTCCTTCCTAACTAAATAAATCAAACAATTGCATAAAAACTCATTAGTCGCATTTCCTTTAATCTATAACAATGGTCTAATCCAAACCATAACTCTCACACTTGTTTGATTGAACTAGGTATCACCCACAAGATTTCTAACCACCTCAAGCATATAAACCAAACTATCTATGTAGAATGAGAAAAATAAGTAAGTAACTAATTCTTGTCTTATGGAGTAAAGGAAACAACTAATGTTGTTGTTGGGGTTGCTATTAATCAATCTTAGCTTTTCTTTAACCAAAAGGTAGTTTATTAATAGTTGTTACTTGAATACCTCTAATTTTGGTATAGCTAACCCCTACCAATAACATGTAAGCATCTCCTTATATACCCCAAAAATGTCATTTTAAAGGTCTCAAAATGATGTCATTAAGAATATCTTGTTTCTCTCTTTCTACCAAATAAATTTATCTTTTTTTCCTCTCAATGGTTGATAGGTTGTTATCAAATTTATAAACTTAACATTAAGTAGTTCTCCCGATATAAAAATCTCTAGTGATATGACTTTTTTCATTCTCATCAATTATCCATTTATTCCCCAAAAGCATTCATCAAATTATTTCCTTTTTTACTAATATTATGAATAATCAAAGGAACCTCTTTTCTAATGGTGTGTTACTAAGTCAAATTAGACACTAGAAATTCACCTTTCTACTATCCCTCACTAAAATACTGAAATTAGATTTTACTACTTTTATGTTCGTATCATCCTCTTGTCACATTGAGAAAGCTCCTCTACATATCAAGGACATCTACAAATGTTTTAATGACTACTCTCATAGTCATATCCGACACTTCTTATATCTTGCCTCAAATTTCTTGATCAAATATGCATTATTTTTATTCTCTACCTTTCATAATCACTTTGTTAATAATCTCAAATTGTTATATCTTAGGTTGTCAATATCCCAAACCACCTCGACTACATTAAACCCTAACCAGCTAATACATTCATCTTCAACCATTTTCCTTTTCTTAGAAAAAGGAATGTTGGATCTTTTTGAAGTGCTCTTCAACATTTTTTGACATTCTAAATAATGACATGAAATATACGAATAATTATCTAAAACCTGATTTTAGAAGCTTCAGTCTCCTGCCCTTAAATAAGAATTTCACTTTCCATTTGATCAATTTGTGCTCTATTTTTCAAATCATTAAATTCCATAGACCTCTTACTTTCAAATTAATACCTAGTTGAAGTCCTAAATATTTAAACGATAACGATCCAATACCATAATTTTAGAACTTAACTCACCTTTGAACCTTTGTCTTACATCCCTTGACTTTGTACAAAATAATTTTGGCTAAGTTAATTTTTAAACTGGCACAACATTAAAACATGAAAGAATCCTTTTAAGTCCAAAATAGACTTGTCATCCACTTCACATGGTGTTATCGACAAATTGTAAGTGCGTCAACTTGATATCATCATTTATATAATTTTTTTTAATTCTTAAAAACAAAACCCTTTTTTAACAATAAATTTATTCCCTTAACAGCTAAAATGAACAAGAAAAGAGATATAACATCCCTTTCCCTTAATTTTTTTAATTTTATTTTAAACTACTACTTAAGGTTATTATTAATTAAAATAAATAACTCTAAATCTAGAGATGCATTATCATATCTATTGCATTTACCACCTCTCAAAACTCATGTTTCATTATATTAGTTAAAAAACTTCATTCCTTATAATCATACATTTTTGTAAATTTAATCTTAATAATAACACTTCTCTCATTTTTCTCCTCATTTCCTTAATCATCTCATTTGTAACTAATACATTTAACAAAAATGTTGTACCCCTCACAAAAATTAATTAAGACTCCCCACAGCCCTTCTAATTATCATTAGTAAATATTATGTAAACATATCTTATCAACGAAATCAATTGAAATTGACTAATTTTCCCTGTGCCGTCTGTCCTCCAAATAAGCATTAAAGAAGATAGTGTTTAGAATTATTGATATAAAAAGAAAAGAAAAAAAAAAGATAAGATACTTGGCTTACCTCGATTATTTGCACATTTGAGGAATCGTTGGCTTCTCTTTCCACCTTTTACTTTATTGTATTATTTTTTTTTAATTATTATTTTTTATTTCACGGCGAGTAAAGCAAACTTAAATTGCTAACAATGCCTTCATTGTCGTGAATGGCAATTCCTCAGGTACACACGCACACGAGTTTACTGACATAAGCCATTAATTTTGTCTTTTCTTCTTTTTCTTTTTGTCCATCCAGAAATTCATGGGGCTTTTATCCATCTCTAACTTTCAAAAAAAAAAAAAGCCAACCCTACAAAACGGTTAAAATGTTCTTAACGTTAGTACGATGAGTTTTTGATTTGCCAGGAGTGATTTTAAATGGATCTGAAGGTCTGAGAGCTATTAGTAGTTCTGTAGATGACCCACTACTTCTAGGGTATTGGACTGAACTGAGAAAGAATATAAACAAGGAGCCTGCTATTTCCCCTTTTGTGAATTTATATAAAGTCCGACCACTCGAATGCAATTGTTAAGTTTGGGCCTCATGGAGCCACCCTAAGCTTACTTTACCTGTTCCAGCCCCATCTGTTAGAATGAGAGCAACCCCATGTTAAGGTTCAAGTTTCAATCATCGTTTTGATTCTACCTCATTTTTTTAATTATTATTTAGAATTCTGTTATAAAGACACAGATAAATAAATATAAATTTATGTCATTCAATTGTAATTAAATAAAAAAAAATGGGTCAGTTATAATTAATACTTACAATTATATATTTATAGATTTGTGTGAATTTATTTGTATTTTTTAAAACTTTTTTTTTATATATTATTTATGAGGAAGGGAGGCCATTTAGCTATCACAAACTTTGCTTATGATAGTTTACGTGTATACAAACTCTCTAATTACTTCAATGTCATTCCCTCAAAAGCCTAAAGAAGACAAGACTATCAAACCAATCAGGCTCTTTTAAAAGAGACTTCTTTTTTTGCTTTTATTTGATGTAATTGTTAGGTTGACAATTGAAGAATAACCCAAATTCTACAAATTATCAACTCTTAGATTTTATATTTTTTTCCAAGCTTTCAATCCACATGTTTTGAACACGCCAGCCACGGGCCACCCAAAAGGACAAAAATAATAATTGCAATTATGCATAGAGAGAAACTGCCCCCATTACTTAGTTCACCCTATTGCACTTCTTCCTGATTTCACCTTTGGAACCAGTGAGGGGACCAATATCTCCCATCTTAATCATGGCTGCCACGAAATCCGAGTTGAAGGTTTTGGGATTGTTGCTGTACTTTCTGACCAAAGAATCCGTAGATCCACCATTGAAGAGGACTTGGTCTGAATGAAGAAGGCCCTTCTTGTTAATGAGATTCTTGTAGTAGGCATTGTCAAAGACATTGGGACTTCTCACATCAAGGGGTGCCAGATTGTTGTCTCCTGACCCTGTAGTTCTTGGACAATTCTTCTTCCTTGCATTAGCAAACGAACTATCAATGTTGGTCTCATTGTATATGCGACTTCTGAAAACTGTGCACCTTGTTTGCCCAATGGTGTGAGATCCTGAAACCGCCGATTCCATTTTGGCTTAGTACATATCATAAAACATCATATCCAATCCAATCTTTTAATATATCAAATTGATGACAAAAAAAAAAAAAGCATATGAAACTCTCCCACTATAAAATTTAATGGTAATACATTTTAAATTACAATTTACTTTTCTTTTTTTTTTTTTCAGTTGAATTGAGATAATATAACTCAATTATGACTGAGATTAAAGTTTAAATTCTAAATCTTATCCCAAGTCATATATGTAGTAGTCACCATATTATAATTAGTTAGTGATTAGGCTGTTGTTGCAATTGAGCAAAATGTTTGTACGATTAATAGCATATGTACATATGAATAGTACCTGACAAGGCAACCAAATCCTTGATAGAGAGACCCTTGGCTTGAAAACGGTTGATGAGGTTGCTAAGTGTAGAAAAGGGACTTGGGATAACACCGCTGTTGGCAACAGAAAAGCTGGCCGTCCTGGAATCCCTCCTTCCTAGTTTAACATCCCAATATGGGCCTCCAAGCTGCCACAGTTTTAACAAATGCAGATATACTTTCAATAAAAAAAAAAAAAAAAAGGAATCTGACCATCAACTAATCAAAAGAGACCTAAGAAAGAAACAAAGAGGTTGATCATTGCAAACTCGATTTTGTAATAATTCAACGTCTGAATCCATAAAGTGAATAAAGATTTTATGTATATTATCCTATCATAAATAGAAGTCTATAATGTAATATTATCATTATTGAATATATATATTTATAGTCTCTATTATTGTAATTATCCATCCAAAAGCAAAAAATGTGCAATGGTAATAATAGTTTAATTTCTGAATTTGCATCTAGAACGTGTCAACGTAATTATGACTAAGTAACATTTCTGTGTGTGTATATATGATCAAGTAACCATAGGTCAAATGACACCAAAACGATAACAAAGGTACGTAATTAAGCAAATTGATACTGACGAGGACGGTGGAGTCACGAGCGGCGATGGCTACGATATCGGCGCACGACACAACCCCGGGGCACACTTTCTCCACCTTGGACTTTATAAGGTTGATAACGTTAAATCCCCTCACCGAGTTATTGTTTGGACCTGCTGTTTGCTCCCCCTTGAAAGAGGCAGTGTCTTCTAGAAGTATGGAACCATCGCAACCCTGTTACAATGAATGAACGCAATTAGCCAAGTCGAGGCAATTCCTTAAGATCGGTTTCCACTCTCTCCTTTGCACACATTCGTTTTGCAAAGGTGGGACACAAATATGCAAAGGGCAGTGCTGTGTGTCGGTGTCCTACCTCAGTCATCGAATGACTTGACTCTCACACACAATTTTTTTTTTCTTTTTATTTTTTTATTTTTTTGTTTAACTGAAATTTCTAATTTGACTTATCTTTTAAGTAAACATAATTTATCGATATAGTAATGGATCCAAGCTATAACCCACAAATTTTATAAGTTTTCCCCATGCCTACATGGAATGAGGACACCAAACAACTCCTTTAACTTACATCTACTGTGATATTAAGAAAAGGGTCCCCATTACTACTAGGCTAAGCCCTTCATATTGCCCTTTAAATTATTTGTTAGCCTACATTGACTGGCCAAGTAATCTTTTGTTTGTTTGTTTTTTTGTTTTTTTTTCACCATATGATTACGAGGGTCATTATGGGAATGGGGGAAATAGACAAGAGCTCTAAGGCTTGGAAAAGGATAGAGAATTGTACATTCACAAAGCAGTCATGAAAGAACAAGCGAAGGAGGGAAGCACCCGTGCGCCTTTCTTTGGACACGGCTGAGTGAACAACTGATCTCACCGTACTGAACAGCTTAGGGCAGCATTCAGAATGGAACGTGGTGGAGAGTTGAGCTGAGGATGTTCCCGTAAAGACCACAAGGAAAGCCAGCGTTGTAATGAACAAGCAAGAAGAGAGAAAACAATTATTAGCAGCCATTTTTTCTTTACGAAAATGCTTAGTGAAACAAGTATAGGATTGTGTTTGGGGCACAACACGTTGGGATGTTACAGTTTTTATAGGGTGTTAATGGAAGAATATTCAATTTATGGAACGGACAAGTTATAGGGCTACCTAACCCTAAAGACTAATAGCTAGCACATGCACGGGGGGACATTTTTTTCTTGCCCAAAGATTAATGAACATAAAGATGGAAAAGCAATTATGTCCGACAAGTCAGCGACGTCCTAAGTTGGACACTTTTGATATAGTTTTTTCGTTGCACACTTTTAGTCATTCAATGTACGAATCCAATGCAATGCAGTTAACTGTAAAAATTACATATAAGCATCATCAAATAATTACTCGCATTTAAAATATTTCAAGTTTACTGCATTCAAAGTAATATAGTTTTTGTTCAATTTGATAATGAGATTAGATAGACCAACACAAGTTTAAGTGAATCGAACATATAAGAAAAACTACAATAATTACTTATCACAGAAACACACACACCCAAAAAAAAAAAAAAAAAACTACAATAATTATCGTAGAGTAAGGACATTCTATTAATAACTTCTTGATTTTAAATTTGATATTCTGATATAGATATTGGTTTTTGGTCCCTTCATAATGTTATGACAAGATAAAAAGGTTTTGATGCGTTTTTAGTCAAAATTAATAAAGGGTTCGTTAGCTTGTCAATTGTAGATTTCATTTTCGGGGACCACTGATTCTCAACTTGGCTTAGTCGCCATGCAAGATCAATTTCAAGCAGCTCGAGATCAATTTTAATGACTTTTGACTATTGAAAGTATCTATGGGGCTGCAGGAATTGTATGCAACCAAACGTCTTTTTAAAGTTAATCCATGATCCATTGGCTTCTGCTCGACGAAATGTCATCTACGTTTTTGTTCAGTCTGCCTAAGCGTCACAAAAATATATGTTCCGCCATTGTGTTACACATGGTGGTTTGGGTCTTTCGTATGTTCACTTTACCTCATTATTATAAAATGTCAGTCGGATTTAACTTCTTGTGTCAAGAAGTGTCTTAAAAAGTCTACAGACCACATTGAGAAAATACAAAAAATCTGACATTGCTTGTTATGTTTATGAGTTTCACTATAAGTTAAATTTTTAAGAAAAACATGAAGTTTCGAGTCATAATTTAACAAGAGAAATAACTATTGTATTCCTTTCATTTTTGTAAATTATGAATTGTGGGTTTGGCATTATTTAGTCTACATTTTGTTGACTTGTCAAATGTTGTCCTTGAGAACCATGCACGTCAGTGGTTTATCATATAGAAACTTCGTTTAAAGTGTCTTCAACTTGTACTACTAACCACACAGTCTCGTAGTAAAACAACTGGGGTTTTTAGTTTTGGTAAGAGATTTAATTAATTATGAAACCGACGACCCAAATAAAACCCGGATACCAATTTTTTAATTTTTTGTAAGTAATACCTGGAAATGCTCAAGAGCAAAAGATGGAAATTTTGAAAGAAAAGTAATATTGGAAGACGTATCAAATTGATGTTGAATTTCCTGGAAATGGTCACTTGGTCCAGTTTTTCTCAATTAATTTCAAGGTATAGCTGGAGAAGGTTCATCTCAATTATCATTACACGAATGTCAAATTTTGTTGGATGAGGAAATTTTGATATTTCCCTATTTATGATGAAATAATTAGTTTATAATATTGGAGACTAGCAACCAACTAATTACTAAAGTAGAACATAGATAATAAATGATACTAGTTAAAAAGAAACCAAAAATTTTATACATTTATTTATTTTTTTATAGAAAATTAAAAAAAAAATAAAGATGGTATTCCACAATTTTATTAAAAATAATTGTGCTTTACACTATATATATATATATATATACACACACATTCAATTTCACGAAATATCTCAATAAAAACTTAAACCCACGCCAATGGTCTCACGACAAAGAAGCTACTTGGATCCATATTACTTCTTCCGCTAATTCAGCTGAATCAATGGATACAGTCACTGCATTAATTTAGTAGGTCAAGCATACTACAAGAAAAAAAAAAAAAAAAAACAAAGAAAAGGACAAAACTTTCCTTGCTTTTGGATCGACATCACTTCTTCCGTTAATTCAGATACATTCATTGGGAGGCCAATATTATAAAATAATAATAAAAAAGCCATGGCAAGGACTATTACACTAAAATAATTGAACTGGAAGGGGGGGGGATCCCTTGTCTATATATGCATTATATTACAATCCATTCATTGCCGACATATACTGTAAACTATGTTATCATTGTAAAGACTCTGTTAAGTGGTCACAAAAATGATAATTATAAGTAATTATAAAATATTTTTATACTATATAATATTTAATAAAAAAATTTTATAATAACTCATAGTTACGGTGACCCCCTAAAATTTTCTTATATTTAAAGTCGAGAATAGGCATCTAAAGACCTTTGACTGTAACGAAGGGCCAGTCAGATGATGATAAATTTTTTCCTTTTTTCTTTTTTTTTTTTGGGGGGGGGGGTATCACAATAATAATCGATAGTGTCGGTTGAGTGTTAACGAAAAATGATGAGTGAATTTTAAAATATCATAAGGAATGAAGAGCATCTCAAGAAGATAAGATCGAAAGGACTGCACAGCATCCGAAGAAGATAAGGTCATACAAGTCTGAAATTCCGCATTTGTGGACTTTTCTTTTTTTATTTTTTATTTATTTATTTTTTTTTTTGAGGGAGATCCCGAGCTCCAATTTTGTCGTTAATCGAAAAATTGTCAATCAACTGCACTAGATGCAGCTGGTTAACAGTGATAACTTTGTTGGGATGCAGTTCCTTGCTCTTATTGTTAGCTGCAACGTCTCCAAGTCTAGCCTTCTAAGTCTAAATCTAACCTTCCCAATTGTCGCTTTGTATTAAATTATTCAAATATTAATTATGTATGACAAAAAAAAAAAAAAAACGTGGTTGTTCAAGTTAGGCAGCATATGCAAAATGAGAGTTTAGTAATTTGGACAAGCATAATTTTTAATTATAAATTTATTAATTTATTTGAATTTTCCTAATTTTGATCAAAAGTCTCGAACCTAATCTTTGACTTTCATTTACCTCTTTGTGTCATTTTTTGGTATACAATGTCATTTTACTGCCAACATGGAGAGTGACTCCGATTGCTGGTCTGATTCGCAAGTGGGTGTCGAACACGTGTCCCTTACAAGGTAAAGAAGGACACTTGCCGTCACAGCATTCTACCAAGCAAATGGGAATAAAAGCTATGCTAGGAACTTGCAGTCTATCTGAAAAGAATTCCTCCTTATCAAATATTAGCAAGTTGGTACATTTTCACACCATAGGTTAAGTACGTTACAAGATATAAACTTTCAGGAATCTCTTGGTTTCAGCATGAATGACTTGTGTTTAGCTAAACCAGAATAATGGAATTATAGTATGGTACATGATGGCAACAAAATGCAACGTAAGGTTGCAGGCCGCTTAAATCTGTCCTACATCTGAAAGTGAACTTTCGAGCCTACAGAGCTTGCAAGGTTTTGATTTGCGTATAATGCTACTAGACTATATACCTAATTAGTGTTATAGGAAACATTTTAATAATTAATTTTTAAAAAAAAAAATTATAAAATTTAAGTAAAAATGAAAAGTTATTCTTTTCATGTAACATACAAGTCAAACAACATTATAACGAGAAAAAAATAAATAAGAATAAAACACTGCATATAAGAATTTAAGAACAGAGAAATCATTGTCCAACTTTTATTGGGTTGCCTAATCTTCTTGTTCTAGCTCAAGAAAACTTGGCACTTATACAGTGAAAGTTCGTTGAAGGCAGATCAGCTCAATTGTGTATGACTCCAATTAACTTAAACCTATCTTCACTTTTGTACGCATAGATCAGGACTTGGGACTCCAGAAACTAGTAAGTTCAGGATTTTCTGATCATTGATAAAAATGACAAGGAAATATCTTTTGTTGCAGAAGCGAAACCCAACTCATCAGAGCCTCCCCATATAATTAAATAATTAATTTTCTGAGATTATTAACCTACAGCCGCATGGGTTGGCCATAATAACTTACAGGAAAATTCATTAAGGGGTTTACCATTCATTTTGGGGATTGGATAAATCACTACAAAGAGTTCTGTTCAAAAATGCAAATGAAGCTGAACTCTGTTCTGTTTGAAATTAAAATTTCCCACATCTTTCCAAATTAATGGGACCCCTTTTTTTTTTGGGTGCACTTTTATCAGAAAACAAAAGCAAGGAAATATGCAGAAGAGTTCACAGTGGTAGAAAAATATAAAACCAAGAGAATGGCACAACAACAATCCAACAGCATAAAATCCCATTGGTAGGCCAAATATTGACAAGGAAAACCGCATCGAAGCAATAGAAAAGCTCTTGGTTCATATAAAAGAAAACGAAACATGTAAATGAAGAAGACCAAAAGAAAAGAAAAGAAAAGAAAAAACCAGCTTGTCGTGTACCTGTACTTTTTACATTTAATGGTGGTCTCTTTGAACAGATTTGTGCAAAAGGTCACAATGACACTAATCAATGCAATCTAAAATTCAAGAATATTGTAATAACGATACAGGATAGCCTTAATGTTGGAAAACAATACTCTCGCTTAAATAGGATTCAAGTTTCATCAAAAGTTTCATATGTTATTTCCGGGACAGCATCCACATGGTAAAGATTTCATTGGAAAATGATGGCGTGGAGGATAACTGAAATTCTGTTGCCAACACAATGACAATCAAAATCTGATAATCTAAATCTGTATTAGGAAAACTGTACCTCTCTATCAATAGCTGAGTGTTCCCCCAACATCCCATTTCCTTACAAATGGAAAACTAATAACTGCTCAACACAAATTCACTTCACCTAACACAACTATCATCACCAAGAACAACTAGAATACAAAGTTTTCTTCTTCTGCCCCAACTGGGAGTTCCCTATCTTTCATGTCTTGGAGAGCAGCAGCTGTTGAGTCACTTATTCCCAACAAGTACTGCAGACGGGACATTTTTGCTGGTGCTGGGTCACTTTTCATGTAAATGGTATACAGATCGGCCAGCTCCTCCTGCACCTCCCATGTCAATGGCTCAGAAGGCACAGCTTTGTCGCAAGCCAGCAAGTCATTAAGAGTGGAAACCTACAAGAGCAGAAAAAGACTTCAAACCTAGCCCTGGGAGCATACTTAGAAGTGGTTTCTACAAACTTCTCATATAAAAAAATGAGTAACAAGTTCAGAAATCCATACCACTCCTTGATGGTTTCTCTGCCTCAGGAGAGCAACTGCCTGTATCAGTGAGTTTGATAGTCTACTCCGTGCAAGCTCATGAACCACTCCTTTTGCCTTCTCAGCATTAATGTTGAGATCCTCTGGCATTTTCTTATAGACTTCCTCCTCATCAAACTCTCCAGAGCCCGATGAGAAAATCTCATGCACAGTTTTTTTGAACAGGTTCCCGCGCAAGCTCTCGGATATCATGCTGTCCAAATCAACATTTGCTTCCTTCAATTCTCTTATCTGGTCTATATTAAGTCTCCCCCGACTGATGGCAGTTTCAATGGCAGCTGCCATTTTTGTAGTTGTGATGCTCTTTATTACCTTCTGAGCATACTCTGGTGGCAAGCCAACTTGCTTCTGCACCTCAGTAAGCTGCTCAACCCTTGCTTTTGTCAGTTGCCCATCAGCTAGTATCACTTCAGCTTGCTGCCTAAAAGCCTGCTCTGCAAGCCCCCTATGGACTTCTACAACTTCCTTAACAGACAAACCCAGTATACCACCAAGCTGATTCAGCAAAACAAACTCCGAGTCATCCCTCTTAGTGGTAATCTGAGCCCCAAATGGAATCCTGGTGACTTCCCCAGTTAAGCAGTGCAGCAAAAATGTCTTGTAAAGGTCACTCCTATCTCTTTCAGAAAGGTCATCCTTGAGATTTATTTCTGTCTGGCCAGGCTTCCCCACCTTTGCAGCAAGTTCCTCATTAGGTCTTATTTTCCTAAGCGTCTCAAGTGATTCCCATTCCTCACCATCCCATTCCTCATCACCATCAATTTGTTTCCCATCCTTCTTCAGAGGCTCATCTGATGGAGTATCTGTAGATTCACCTTTTATGTCAGCAACTAACTCAGTTGCAACCAACGTATTGAAAGCAATCATTTTCTTTAATTCCTTTGCACCCTCATTGCGGCTGCCAGCTCCCCGTGCTCGCTTTATATAGTTTAGGAAAATCCTTCGGACCTGCATATGAATTAGAAAACCAAAGTTAATAGAAAGAAATATTTCTGGTTTGGAAAATATACCCAGTTCATAATCATCGGCATAAGAGTATTTAGAGCAGATACACACCGCCTTGCTAGCAATAGACATAGCAGCCTCCCGTGTTAATCGTAACCCATACGCAGACTTTCTCACGGCCTTCTTAACATCCATATCATAACCATCAACACCAGAAGCAATTGCCTCCTTAACAACCTAAACAGGCAAGCATGTTATCAGCACAACTGAACAAAGATTTTGGCCAATTAGCCAGTAGCAATAGTCACACCATGCAAATTATGAGCACAATATGAGTATCTTTTTATTCCAGATAACCCAATGAGATAGGAAATTGCTACTCCCAGAGAAATCAAAAATAATAAAGCTAAAACTGAAGGCAGGAATTCAATAGTGAAGGAAGACAAAAAAAAAAAAACACTTTATCCTCCATAAATATCAAACTTTAAACAATATCATATTTCAAGTAAAAAATGTAAAAGATTAAATAAATTCAGACCGTAGGACAAGCCTCTTCAATGGACGTTAAAGGCAGTGAGGTTTTAAAATTGTCCTCTAAACCAAGATTCCACAACTATTGTCTTACAATGTGATGAACTCCCGAGGCGCAAAATTTAAAAGGAGTAATTAAAATTGTTCCCAATAATACTCAATTTCCAGGAATTTAGAATGTGAACAAATATATATATAGTTACCTTTTCAAATAAACTGCCACAAATATCAGAGTGAGCTGCATCAATAGTTTGCTGAGGAATACAGAGCATGACTCGCAAACGGGTCAGAGCAGCAACATCAGCTTCACTAAGCTCTCCATCGGCTACACATTGCTCAAGTTTTTGCCAGTAAATTTCTTAAAAAGAAAGGAGTCAATTAGAAAAATGTCAATGCACAAGAAAATTACAACCAGCCCAAAAGATTTCTAAAAGTTAGCAACTCCCTTAGTTGACAGTTAAAACAAATTTCTGTCTTTGACACTATTTATTACCTTCATGAATCTCAGTGGCCTTCTTTGTATTGAAATGTAACTCCTCACAGAGATTCTGTAGGAAGGCTGCTTTACTATCTGCGAACTCCAAATCACCGCTTGAAACAGCCTGTGCAAGTCGTTTACGATACACCTTCGAAGTAACATCAAGTGTAATAGCTTCTGCCTCCCTTTTGCCTAAACCAAATATATTCCTCAATTGATTCAATGCACCTAGCTACAAAAGAAAGAAGAACAACCCCAGAGGAAGGGGGGTTTATTTTACACAAATAGGTATGTAGAATAATAAAAAATCCACCAACATAAATCAAGTACCAAGAAGCACAAAGATAACAAAGTCAAAGCCATATATATAACACAAACAAGATGAGTTAAAGTTAAAAGGAGGTTTTCTAGTATAAGGGAGAGCCGGTTCCGTTGTCTTGAGATAATTCAAATCAAAGTGTATTGTCCTCATAAAATGTTAACTACAAAACATTCTCCTTTGTCTTGAAGTGATTAATCAGGAAATATACAGACTTTTCTCCCAAATTAGGGTACATAAGTTTTAGACAAAAATTTTAAAAAAAAAAAAAAACCCAACAAAATAACTTCACTTTCTCTACAAAATCAAAAAACCAAATTGCCCAAAATCTTCTTGCAGCAAAAGATAATTTTTTATGCCTGTAATTTTCTACATTACTTATATGCTTGGGGTTAGTAAAAGTGTGTGGCTGGTCTGGAGGGCAAAAACCTGTCCAGAGAAATTTTGAGCTCAGAAGTTAGACGATCTGAAGAAAAAAAGTGCAAATTTGATTAATAGAACTCAGAAGCAAGGATAAGCGACAGACAGAAGCATTTATGAAGCTAATTCTTTCTCTTTTCCTCACATCTCCACAAAACCAAACCACATACATTCTGATTGGTCCCCATGATTAGATTCTAATAACCTAATCAATTTAACATGGAAATACTGTTGAACAAGGCCCTGCAGGAAACACAAGCCACAGAGGACCAAAATATACAGTGATGAAATCAATTGCTAGCTTATACTTAAGTTATTTACAAATACTAAAAAATTAGCAGGTGCAACAATTTAAAGTAGGAATATGGCAGCTGGAGATGAGTAAGGGTTTTCAGTTATGGTGAGGCTCAGTGTCTCAATCCCTGCTGTTCTTAGTTGCCAAATCCAGGAAAGGATGGAGGTAGAGTTTACTTTCAAATTCCTCTGGGGAAAAGAAACCTATACAGATTCATCTAGGATGATTATGTTTATGATCTGAGTTTCCAACAGATTATGCTTCAACTACTGGTATTGTGCATGATGGAACAAAGAGGGTTCACTACTTCCAAGTTATGTGTTAAACCACACAACAGACACCCTGCAGAGTGGCAAAAGCAAGACAAGATTAATGGTACTTTTGGAAGGGCTGTCCCCTCCCCTTATTTCCTTCCATACAGAAGACCTTGTAACATGTCACATGAAACAAATACATGCAAGCTGTTGTTTTTCACCTTATTTTCTTCCATATGACCACTAGACAAAGCATCTGTTAGATATGCTCTATAAAGGAGCTTCAACTCATCCATCTTTCTCTCAGTATCATATTCACCACCTAGGCAATGGAAATACATTAGTACCAGCTTGTAGATAAAAGATATCGAAAAAGAAAATGAACTAAAAAGCTTTATCACATCCCAACCTAATAAGGAAACTGGACCAACCCCACGGGCAAAGGAACCTGCATCTGCATGGTTCTTTAATGTGATAAGCTTATTGTTGAATGCCAGTATCTTATTGAGCTCTTCCACAGCATGTTTGACACCATCACTGTAAAACCAAAAAACCTATGAGTATTCCATTTCTGAGAAAAGGTAAATGCATCCTCCCCACAGTACCAGTTTTTCAGTGCTTTCAATACACATGATCATCGATAATCAAATTATATCATT
The DNA here is from genome assembly GCA_021464305.1 of Kandelia obovata. NCBI lineage: Eukaryota > Viridiplantae > Streptophyta > Magnoliopsida > Malpighiales > Rhizophoraceae > Kandelia > Kandelia obovata. The sequence continues at coordinate 5,131,268 of CM038487.1, forward strand.
TGCATATTAAGTAAATTATATCATTTGCATATTAAGTGATATTAATCATACACTGCTCTTGTTCTTGATTTAAGCACACTGAGCACTGCTGAAATATTTTCCTCAATCATTTTTCTCGTATGTTGCCTAAACAGGTCCTCTGCAAGCTGTATAAAGTATAATATATTAAGTGAAGTACCATTTATAAGCATAGAAAAAGGATATATCGAGTACAAGAAGTTTTGATGGACAAATTAAGTACCTCGTCAAAAAGTCGATACTGGAGTTGTGCTTGTCGAAGGCTAACAAGCTGCTCCATGTCAATATCTGAATGGCAAGGAGTTTTATTAGAAATATATAAAAAAGTCCCTGACTTCAGAAAGAATTTTAACTCTTCTGCTGAACTTCTTAGCTATAGAGTTCATACCACAAGAAAGAGAGAGAGAGAGAGAGAGAGAGAGAGAGATCAAATGAAGCTAGCATCTTTCTCTCTATAGTATGCAAATCAAACAAAATGGTTTTTTTGCACGTTCGAGGATAAGTGCAGCAAGCCATGAGCATATCCCCAGAATCACTTATCATCCAAGGACAAAACCAACATTTCTGAACATTTACTGCTGCTATGATCAGTAAACAAATGACAATGACCGCACTAAAAATCCTAGGTTATTAGCATTCACCTCTGCCAAGAGCTTTAAGCTTTGAGGCATATAGTCTCTGGGCATTATCACGAATAGCAATCTCAACCTGGCACAAAACAGAACAAGGACAGAAATAGAAATGTCAAGACCCACAAGGCAAATGCACTACAATGATAAAATGTAAACAATGAACATATTAAAACTTGCAGGACCTAAAGAATATAGAAAAGGCCAAGTGCAGTAGAAATAAAATGTCAACAATAAAATTACCTGGGAATCAGTGACCTTGAAAACACGCTTCCAAGGTAAAAGAAATGATGATGCTTCTCCGAAAACAAGATTTGAAACATAGATCAACTTCTGAAATGCCTGCACTGAAGAGTCAGTACTGATGGTCAAGCTCTATATCTCCCTTCAAAGATGCAGGTTAAATAAGTCCACATGCTACAAATTCAAAATCTGCATAAAAGGAAAATAAACTACCCGACGCTGTTCTACATCACCATCACGATCCCCAGTTTCAAGCCGTTGCCTGAAAATCTGCCTACCAATCTAGAACAAGAAGCCAGTATTAACACGTAGAAGGACAACAATATTTTTGTAGATTTGTTTCACATTCAGCCGCAAGGATGCAAATTCTTTTACAAAGATATGAATAATCAATGTAACAACACCTCCATATGCATTGCAGCTGCATCTGGGTCATCAATGCCCAAAGCATTCTTGAAATTGGTTATTGTTTCAACTTCACTCCCTTCAAGATCTCCTTTTCCTGGAGGAAGCACAGAGGAGACAAACCTAAAATGCCAAGGAACAAACAAGAAAGGATTATTTAAGGAAAAAAAATTCAAAAGTTTACATGTAGAAGAAACAAAAACATTTATCTCAGCCCACGCCCCATTCTTTATTGCAAATAGAATCACCAACCACAATTCGCTAACATTTATTTAATTTTGACCACCCACCAGACTGAGAAAGCAATGCCTTCGACTCACCGGCTGTATATGTCACAAAGCTCTTGGTTAAAGGCTGCATCTTGCTTGCTCACACCATATCTGAAACATTAACATTTTAAAGAAATCTCAAAACTAATAAAAGAACATCAAAACCCACACCAATCACATAAAACAGGCACTCCTAGTAACCAATATTTCAAAAAAATAGACCATCCAATACTCATTAAAAAGAATGCACAACACCTTACTCCAGAATCAAAATGCATTCTGTATTCATACCAAACACATAATCATAGTTACAATTCATTCACAAAATACACCAAAGGCTTTGTTGTAACATGAATCATTTCACGTCATTCATATCTATTATACACCAAGTTTGGGGTGAGATTTAAAGGTTCCCAAGTCCACCTAAGTCTCTCTCTCTCCCCCACCCCCACTCTCATCATCCAGCAGTATTTAGGCAACCCTCTAACATTCCCAATAATAATTAGAAAAAATATACAAGCTCCACAAAGTTGACCCAGTGGTTTAATCTGCAGGATTCATTGTAAATGAACATGACTGACTGCATTAGATATTGAAGTCGTGCTTAATTTCATTAGTTACCAACTTCGCATTACTATTAATTTTCCAAAAAAACAGAAGCAATAAGACTAACTTTTTGGCAATCTGCTCAATATCCTCCTTCTTAACTGCCTTGGGATCATCGCAGTCCACCGCATAATTGTGCAAACTAGACGCAGCAACATCGGGAACACTAGAGTTCAACGCATAGGCCAAGGCCCCGCCGGCAGCTCCCATGACGGCAGCTCCACCGAGGGCCACATTCCGGGTCCCACCGAACCTAAGGCCCAAACCATACCCAGCCGCAAGAGCCCCGGCCAGAATCACCGCGGAACTGGCCACTCTCGCAGGCGGAGACAGACTGTCCACCAGCGGTTGAATCCCAGTGAGCTCCCTCCGGCCCCCGAAAACATTTGAAGAAATGGGCGGCGGGCCATCTTCGGGAGATTTGGCGTCGGCGGAGCAGCTGCAGGGGCGAGCGATTCTGATGCGACGCCGCCTGTCAGGGAGGGAGAGGGAAGATGATCTCCGGGGATGGAAGAGAGGGATCAAAGAAGAAGAAGAAGAAGACGTAGAGGCTGAGAGGAGAGAGGGATTCATGGATACTCTTCAGTCTAAGGCTGTCTCTTATACACATCTAGATGTGTATAAGAGACAGGATCAAAGAAGAAGAAGAAGAAGAAGTAGAGGCTGAGAGGCTGTCTCTTATACACATCTAGATGTGTATAAGAGACAGGCTCACTGGGATTCAACCGCTGGTGGACCTGTCTCTTATACACATCTAGATGTGTATAAGAGACAGGTCCACCAGCGGTTGAATCCCAGTGAGCCTGTCTCTTATACACATCTAGATGTGTATAAGAGACAGGATCAAAGAAGAAGAAGAAGAAGAAGTAGAGGCTGAGAGGAGAGAGGGATTCATGGATACTCTTCAGTCTAAGGTCTAGACTGCGCTTCCGACGGCGTCGTTTAGGAAGATATAAGAAGAAACGAAGGTATAGGGTTTAACCCAGAAGGCCGAAGGTGAGGAAGCAAGGGAGGAAGATGATAAATAGAGCGCCAACCCACAGAAATGAAATCTACATGAACACGAATATGATAGGTTTAAGCGATACTTATTAATTAAATTTATTAAATTTTAAAAATAATTAAGTGAAATTAAAATTAATATATTTATTAATTATAACTATTGTTTGGTTGATTTGAAATATTTGAAGTCTAAATTTTTGTTAGAGTGATTGAATATAATTAAAATTAATTAATTAACTAACTAAAATGTAAAATAAATTTATTGTTACATATCAACCATAATTAAATTCACAATTAATATATTAATCAATAATATGACTATAATTTACTAAATTTATTAATCTTAAAAAAAAAATACTCAATAAAAGTAATTTTGTGAGATATATATATATATATATATATAATATACTTATTTTTAGTACATGTCAAGAAAAAGAAAATTGAATATTTATTTAAATTATAATTTTATTAAAATATATTAATTAATTATTTAATTAATATTAAGTATTATAAATAATTAATATTTATTTTATAAAAATAAAATTAATTGAATAAATATTTTTAATTCAAAAACTTACCCATAATTACTGATTTATGTAAGAATATAATGTAAAATTTGTGTGTGCACTAGAGTCTCTATATCCACCAAACCGGACCCAGGTTCTTAGCAAAGGCCGAAATGTTATTGTTGTACCGTATGGGCCAAAATGTTCATTGTTTCTTTTCGTTGGCATAGGAAGAGCCGAACTGGCTTGTTTCTTTCACTCAACAATGCATTTCCATCCATTTGGGCTTTTCCCATAGAGTCAGAGGCTTGAAATTGGAGAAGCCAGTTCTTTTCGGCCCAAATATATATATATATATATATATATATATATATGAGTTAATTAATTAACCATCATCAAGGAGAGTTTTTTTTTTTCATTAATAAATTTATTGAGCCATGAACCAAATAACAATTAATTTTTTCTATTATTATAAATCTCATACTTATTTTCAAAATTAAAATCTAATTTTTTTAATTACTATAACATTCCTAAAAACTTAAAAAGAGTTTTTTTTTTTAAAAAGGTGACTTTTATCACTAGATTATTATCTTCTCCCCAAGATACCCGTTAAAATATACAATAATACTATTTATACAACTCAAAATAACTCTTTTTCTTAAAAATATGAGAATTAAGTAGTGTGCACCAGTTATTACTTCTCTCCAGGAGTGTACTGCACCCCTCTTTCAAATCAGGACCGTAAAAGTTCAGCCCAATCCAACTGCTATTTTTCAAAATCGATTCTCAAATTTCCTATTTCTGAAAATTATAAGTTGAGCCATTAATTAATTTTATCAAATAAAATTTCACTTTTATGGCTATCAATTTTAGTTTGAATCAAAGAAGAAGCAAAGACCTCATGTCTGTTAACATAGGAGTCCAAGCAAACACGTAAAAGCATCTGAATTTTCGTAAACGCCAATTTCAGATCGTACCATCTTCCGAGTTAAGAATTATTTGCAACGTTTTTGTGCTCATAAAATTCATATAAGCTCTCCCCAGTCACATTTAAAGGCCAGCTCAATCATTCCTTAGGACAGCATTAGGCCCCTTTTTCAATCATTTCTGTAGATTGCTCCAACCATTTCGAATGTCTCTATGACGAAAATCCTCAGAATTCCAGTCTTGTTGGAAAAAGCGAACCTCTTAAAAACAAACATCCACAAGTGGGGCAATCATGACGACCTGGGTGGAAAAACTTCCATCACAAGGCAAATGCGCTAATTATCCTCGTTGCATCAATAACCCCATCACCATCACCATTGCACATGGCCTTCGGAAAGCTTGTTCACCCAAGAGCTGCCATGGATCCACCTCCTAAAATAAGGCAATTGCTGGATGATATCAGGTTGGTCGAAAACAAGGAAATGCAAAAGCCCTTGCACCAAGAGCCGGTTGCCTGAGTAAAGAAGCACTGCTGGTTAAACGTGCTCATGCCTTCATATTAGTGTATGCACATCATTTTAAATTCTGTTACTTGTGATTGAAGTCAGCCTCTTCACGTGATCTATAAATTAAGAAATGAAGCAAACGTATTACAAACAGAGAAATCAAAGAGAAGGCTGCAGTGTAAATTCCTAGCACATGCCTACGTGACCAAATCATATAAACACAGAATCAGCATAAATCCAAATTCTTAAATCATATGAGGAATGCAAGAACGTCATTGATGTACTGTCCATGCAATTAACTAGCCAGAAACAAATCCCTGTTCTGGATTATGTTTTGCATCCTCGAACATAAGAACTGACAAGTAATACTAACAGACTTCTATGGGTCTTGACAAGCTTTGCACCCTGCTGAACTCAATTTTGAAGAGGGAAATTCTAAACAATAATTAAAAATAAAAGCCAGCATTGTCCTATGCACAAAAGGTTCAAAATATTAGTTTTCAGCTAACTGTCAACTGATATACCACATTCAATTGACAATTCATGACTATCACCGGTGGCTCTTATCTTTTGTTTTGCCACGACATGCATTTACAGGATTCTTTTAATGCACTGACCATCCTCAGGATGAATGAGACTAAAGTCATTACCATCATTTTGACAGGTTCATTTAAAAATCATACTTAAGTAATATATCCACAGACCAGACAACAATCAGACAGCTGATCCCAACTCAAAGCACTTGTCAAGCTATGAGGTTCAACATACCTTTTAGCTGCTCTCTTTCTTTCATGAATATCAATACATGCCTTTAGCTGTTCAACAGTTAAGATGGCCCCAGGGTCACATTTCAGTAAGTTGCAACCATCCATAAATGGAGTACACTTAGTCAAGCCAGATATTTGGGGCAGATCTTCCAACTTTCCTTTTAAATGCTCCATCAAAACAAATGCTACAAAAAGCTCAGAGACAATGGGATTAACATTAGTCCACATTGATCAAATTAACTATCAGTAAATTGGAATATCCATGACAAGAATAAACATCAACAAATTCTTCCTACTTTTTATGATGGAAGCGCAATTCCTCTGTTAAATATTAAAACTTCACATAATTTACTCTCTTTTTTATTTCTGAGCTCCTTTGGCTAAGTTAGGCTGCCTGAACCCTTCAATAGGCAAATTCTTAAAGCTGAGCTGGCTATATCAGTGCAGAGACTATACCCTGAGGATCAGTTGCTAATATCTGCATCAGATGGTATGTGGGGGCTCCTAACCAATCAGGAGGCAGTTGACATTGTCCACAAGTGTCCATGTAATGTAAGATCACTATTAGTGGTTTTGACTACTATTCATTTTTGTGCGTCACTGTGGTTATGGAGTATTTATAATCTAATTCAACAATTTTTAGCTCTAAATAGAGACATTTTAATTTCTGTTCTTTTAATCCTTAGGCAGTGATCTTTTTTCAATTTGCAGTTTTTTCAATACCATTTCTATTCCATTGGTTCTAAATAAAGTGAGAGGAATAAGTAAAGCCTGTTTTTACTGTTAGTTATTCTATTTCTTCTCATTTAAAACTAGAAAAGTTACTTGTGTAAAATATATTGATCTTTCCATAACAAGTGTTAAGCCGTGTTAAGCCGGTCCGTCTCTCATGTTTATCCCCTTGCACACAAAGAGGTTATAGCAGCACAAATAACTATCAATATTATGGCATGTGTCTTTGCTTCCCAGTCAAGCAGAGAGCCAATATGCTCCATTTTAAAAAATATGGATACATGACAGCAAAACAAGAAAACATACCAAGGGCTCGAAGCAACTTCAGATCAAACTTCTCTGCTAGTTTATCACAACCAAGGACTTTTGCCCGCTGAAGCACAAGCATTTTCAAGCTCATCAACATATCCTGCAAAATAATTTACCTTGTTTATTCAGTGATTCTTTGCATCAAGAAGCATAATGTGATACTGCAATCTCAAAATGGTCTTCCCTATATACAAAATGATGGCAAGCTGCAAGAAGCCATGTAGGCCAGTTAAACAAAAGCACCATAGTGTATCTTTTTTATTATACTGGAATGTATTTCCAGTGCAGAGGGTGTTTATAATATTTGAAACTTGGAAGCACCAAAACTCAGGAAAGCAACCACAGTAATCCACCAAAATCTTATGTTCTCAGCAATCCAAATGTTTATGGGCTTTAAAGTCTTAAAAAATCCTATATAAAACAAAAAATATGAAAATAGGGCAGGAAACCAAAATAAGGCAGATAAGCTTCCTAGCATAACATATGTAAATGCACCTATACTTAAGAAATTGACTTACAAGCTCAGATTCAGAAAGGGAACACAGCCAACTGGCATCTTCAAGGCTGTTATTCCCTAAAATCTCTTGTGCCTCTTCCATTGACAAGATTAAGATTAGTGAACCAAACAATAATCCTGATTTTGTTTTGTCTTGTGTCTGAGATAAGAAGAAGATGTTAGTAGTTAGTCAAGGCCCCAAGTAGCCAAATAACATAAGAGCAGTCATCACTCAATTAAATGCCAGATTCCTTGGTAAGCAATAGAGTAGTTATGACCCAAATTAGATTCAATATGTTGTTTGTTGAAACAAATCATGTTGTCCTTTGTGCAAAACACAGATCTGAAAATCACTCCCTCATCTTGTATGCATTGGAAAGCAAAAGCACACAATGTCCATAACATTAGAAAGTAGGAATAACCAACTCCCATATATGAAATGATCAGATTACAAGATCCCCTATAATTTGAGTTGTGCACTTCCAAAGCAAACTCAGAAAATCAGCCACAAAAGGAAATCATGTTCATTTCAACAAAAACTATCTTAAAAACTCAAAGATTTCACAACCAACTTTTAAAGGTGCAACAACTGTCAATGCCTCAAAATGAACAAGGGGCAATCCTCCTGGTTTTTGATCATAAACACAACAAAGCACAGGACAAAGAAAGGGAAATGCCACAATCCAATTAGAAACCTAAAAAATAAACAGCTCCAAACGAAATAATGCAAGTAACCTCACAAGCGAAACTAATTCAAGACCTTCAACTCTGTATTCACTTGGAACACTATGCCTGATGAAAATAAAGCTACACCTTTAGGCTTAAAAAAATCTGGCAAAACCTTCCCTGAGACTAAGACCGAGCCCCAATGCACCAAAGCCACTAAAACATCAACATTTACAGAGCAGCATTCAGTCGCTACTAAGATACTAAGCATGTGTCTGGCATTGTAGTTTTGGTTTGGAAACATATGTTTTGTGTCAGAAGCATATTTGTTAGAGTTCAGTAAAATTTAAAATTTGCGGTTGGCGGAATTGCAATTCTAGAACACAACAAGCCCACCGCAATTTTAATAATCTTTTAAGCAAAAAATTCAATTGCTACATAAAGTAGTTACAATTTAACTACATTAAAAGAGCTAAAATAGGAATTTTTCGTTTCTTTCATTCAAAACGATATAAACTATTACCAAACAGTTCAGGTTTCGGAACAAACTACAATAGCTAAACTCAATGGCAATACCAAACAAAACCCTAAATACAGTTGTGAACTCAACCTCCATCTTGATTTCAACCAACACTAATCAATACCTTGGCCTATTTCCATAGAAATTTCACACAGACCTACATGCATTAGCCAGTTAAATTATCAAAGAAAAAATTCACGCCAAAATACGAATGCCCATTTGGAAAAAAAAAAAAAAGGAAATTATGCGGTTGCTACCCACGATTTCGAGTTGCTACGACACAAAGCAGTGCTGCAGATGGATGGTACCGTGTCGATCTACCCGAGACGGCGAGTCGCTATGACAGAAGAGGGATCTACAGCGTCCAACGAACCGATTGTTGTTGTGGCGGGAGGTGACGGCGCGTGGAATATAGAGATTGTTATATGCTTCGCCTGACCTAACTAATTAGAACTCGAACCAATCAGATGGTGACACATAATGTGTGTGTATATATATATATATATATATATATATAGTTATAGTTATAGTTATAGTTATAAATTTGTGAATAGATATTAATAATGTGTATTATTATTTTTTTTATAATATTTGTACATTAATTATATATTTTTTATTTTAATCTCTCACACACATACATATATATATATTTGGATGAAAAAAGTTAAAATTATTCAATAAAATTATGTAAAATATGCAACTACCTATAAATGCATCGGATGAAGAAGTTATGCATATAACAGGTAATATCTTTCTCTTTTCATTATCTATAGTTGTCTATGTGACGTTAGTGTGGATAAATTTTAATAACAAATTTAACTGAGTGGGTCGATTCAAACTAACAAAGTTGTTCGAAGGTCGATTTGATAAAAGAGAGTTGAGTGTATTCCTATCCACAAAAAAACAAAAAAGTCTTAATGTGAATTATTTTTCTTTTTCTTGGTCATCACACGAACCCGTAAAGTATATAGAGTTCAATCAGTCACCCACCATTCTACGTGGACCACTCGGCAAAGGGGACCCAAAAGAAAATTATCATCAATGGACAAAAATCGTTTTGCTGCGTACCATCTGCCAGAACCATATTTCAACCAAAGAATAGACAAACAAAGGACCAAGTCGACCGTTCAAGAAAATCCATAGAATGGGACCGCAAAATACATGAAACACGAAACAATAAACACCATTTTTATTGTATAATTTTTAATTTAATAAATTTTGAAATAAATTGATTTTTTTAAAATAAAAAATAGGGTAAATTAAACCATCTATGAGTAAACCGCAAATTTTTTTTTTCTTTTCCACGAAGAAGGGGCCAAAAAAAAAAAAAGCATGAGTAACTAAGAGATTTAAAAATAAATAAATAATATTTCAACAAATTATATTAAAATCAGAGAGGATGCATCATCTGGTAGCCTACTCACCATTAATTGTCATTCCTACGATGGCAACTCGTAGGGAAAAACTCTCCACAAGATTCTTTCGGTACCACTTGTGAAAAAGACACGTTGGGATATCTCTTGGGGTCGTGGACGGAGACAGTTTCCTAGCTATGTTAAAAGAATCAAAAGATGTCACCACTGGTCAGCCAAACGTAAGCTTTTATTATTATTATTATTATATTTATTTATCTATTTATTTATGTTAAGCATTGGATCTTCAATACTTGAATGATATGTGGCATCATTTTCATCCAGAGAAACCTTTCAACCAGCGTGGGACGGTCTGTGGATGTCACCATAGATTCGCAGTTGCCACTACGCCTCAATCAAAGGCATACATGTTTAAGATGATTACGAAAAATTACTTATCAAATTTAAAATAAAATTCTTTCAAACAATATATATAGAATGAACTATATATTTTTTAAGTCATTTTATCTATTTATAATAAATACTACGGTTGTTGTGGGCAGAGAAGGGAATTCCAAACTTAAAGGAAAATAAAATAAAAAATAATAGAACTAAGATATTGACATTTATAATTATTATTGTGCCAAGATGAACGAAGTCAATGACATTATTAATGCATAGCGTTGGCCTCTAAAGACAGAGCTTGGAGACATTGAATACAACTTAAACCTTCTCTTCCTCAAAAGCAGAAAGAGGAGGAGTAAGCTAATAAAATTCAAGTGTATTAAAATTAAATTAAAATTTTCAAATTTAAATAGGCCTCGAATAGTGGGAATTCACCTGTATCTACGAGATAGCTGTGCTTTAAAGTTAAAGGAGAACCCCTGCGTTGGTCAATAATTGAAGGACGTGGCGAGAGTGCTGTCAACTACAGTGACTGAGGTTTTTCCCTTCATTTTTTCATCTGAAAACTATAGTTTTTCTTTTTCTTTTTTCTTTCTTCTTTTTTTTTTTTTTGACTAAAATTGTGTCACGTTTTGAAAACATGACAGTACATTTGGCTTCCAATACAATATATTTTATTTGTTTGGGAAAAAAAAGAAGAAGAAGAAGAAACAGTAATTTGTTTTCTAATGGATACAAGAATCTAACAACAAATATTGACAAAGCACACAGTCAACTGGTTTTGATTTCAGTACAATTTTGGAAATGTCGTAATTAAAAGGATTTTTCTTGCGGAAGGTTGAACTCCATCCTTTGGCAAAAGAGTGACATTGTCCAATCGTCAATCTTACATCACCGGTCAAGTGAGAATCAGCGTTTGCTCTGCGTTCGTGTTTTTCAGACTTCTTGCTTTGTGTGGATTCCATCCACCCATGAATGGCAACTATTCCTTTGCCGTAGACATTGACCTTTAAAAAGACACCAACGCATATAAAAAAATTAAATTATATTTCAATCGTATCATAACTGAACCCCATAGTCCAAAGAATACAAACAAAAAAAATATATATAAAGAAATATATGAGCTACACTTAAAAATAATAACAAAAAATAAAGACTTTAGTGTAATAATTAAAATTAAAATGCTATTAATTTATTTATAAATTAAAATAATAATTTTAAAAACTATAAAAATAAATTTTTAAAATATAGAAACATTTTGAATTTATTATAAATTTCTAGTTTATAGTAAATTTTTATTTAAAAATAAATTTTATTACTTAACTTTAATTTAGTAAGTACTTTAATTATATTAATAAAATTTTAATATTCTTTTAAATTTTTATCTTTTTGTTATGCATTATTTATACTATGATAATTTTAATAATTTTATTTTATTTTTTATTTTTTATTAGTTGTTTAGTTTAAATAATTTACATTTAAGTAGTTGAATCAAATAAAGTTTTAAAAAAATTAAGGTAGATGACAAATCAATATAAAGACTGCATTAAGTGGGTTGACGAAGAGTGTACACGCGACTAGCTTTTAAGAGGTTTGCTTGACTTGAAGATCCGGTCGCAGGTTTGGAATGACATTTAACACAAGAATACACACGGTCGAGGGTTCAACGATTAAACCAGTAATAAATAAATAAAAAAAGAGAGTTTGTCAAATGAAAAAAAAAATAATAATAATAATAAAGGAAGAAGAAAGAGAGAGTTGTTACTCCAAATGGGCACGAGTTTAAGTTATTTATTCGTCATCGAGCTTTAACTATGATGAGTGAAGCCTAATGATCATGTACTGAATGAGAGTCCCTCCAGCGATGGAGGCCAAAACCCACGTTTAGAGTCGTGCCACTCGAGATCAGATTTTCAGGCTGCCATAGGCTGGTGAGGTTACGAGGACCCATTAGCAGGATCTTCTTGAGTTTGTGATGGAGCAATCCGTCGTTCGTGGGGGGACCTTCTTATTAAGGGCAATTAGTACAGGATCTTAAGTGTGCTATTTGCAAGTCATAATTAGTAGCAGAAGTATTTCCTTCGTAGTTTATCAGTTGATATCATGTTGCTCGGTCAGAAAATGCTTTGGGCCATATAATACTTCTTCTTCTTTTTTTTTTTTCTTGTTTTTGTGGATGCAAAAAGAACATGTCAAATCGACTCTTTATGACGCCAACGTTCCCCAGTGGTTTTTTAGCAATAGACAGATACCTAGCATTACACAGATCATACATCACACGGTTGAAATTTTAGCAAATAATGCCATCATTTATTGTCAGACCTTACAGATTCCTGGCAGAGCATGCAACAGTTAGAACAATTAACTTTTTCATTTGCGGGATGATCTTTTCCCTACTTTTTCTTCAATCAATTTTTTTTTTTTAATTTCATTGCGTTTTGTCATTTCATTGCGTTGTTAATACATTTCCAGCTTTTTCTTCTTTAAATTACAATAAAATAATTTTGTCGTTCAATCAAGACTCTCGTTGAAAAACCATCAAAGCTATATGGTATTCTATCAATATTGGGATATACCCCATATGAATGATAAAAATTTCATTAAGTAGATTTCTTCTGAAAATATATGTTTTCAAAAAAAGTATTATTACATTCATATAACTTTTTAAACAAGGTTATAAATAGTTTAACATGAATATCATTATTATATGCAGTCTCACATTTTATGTTGTATATAACATTTAACATTCTAAGATACTATGACTGAGAAAAAAAAAATTTCAATCAAAAATTTAGATAAAAAAAATTAATTTGATGCATAATTTGTTACAATGTGGTGTTGGTATAAATAGTATTGTAGTTATTAAATAATATACTAAATATAAAAAAATAACAACTCTATAAGATAACAATAGAATACATTAATTAATTCATGTACAATTATATATCGCTATATAAAAGATAAAATATAAATATTTATCATGATTCAAATCTTCCGACTTTTATCATGTAATTTTTTTATAAAAAAAAAAATTCTACCTAGACTTACTTCTCATTCATTTTGATATCTATCATTTCACTGTAGATTAAGATTTTGATGAGTAAAATTTTCTCAGGCGAGCATGCAAGACCAAAGCCAGGAACGTCCCAAGAAAACAAAGCGAGCCCCAGAGAATGAATGTGTTCCCGTAGCATTGCAAGCCCATGCACTTCCCATCTCCATTGTCTCCCTTGTGATAAACAAGAGCTGCTAAATACCCAAAAAGGAAGGACCCCATTGGAATATTGGCTACCAAGACATTATGGTTTACAGAAAATTTCTTGGTGCCAAAGAGCTCGTTGGTTGTGATTACTGCAACGGAAGTAATTGCACCCGTACAAACTCCTATGACAGCAGTGCTGATGTAGAGAGATATGTCGGTTGAGTTTAGCAGTAGAAAGAACGCTCCTGCCATTGGGGCCATTAATGCAGCTATGAAGGCTGGTCTTGAAATCACACATCCCCTCCTGAAATGTTTCACAATGGAGCTTCTATTAGAGTCAGCAATAAGGCAATGAATAGGAAATGATCTGGTACCAAAAACTGGCTGACAATAAATGTCAATTGGCTAGCTGGCTCCAAAAAAAAAAAAGGGGGTTTGTTATTATTAATAATAATAACAATATTGTTATTATTATTATTATGTTTTCCGGAGTTTCCTCTTGACCTTTTAGTTTCCAATACCTACTTTGTTAATTAGGTAAAATCCTTAGAAGTTTGCTAGTTGAATACTCAAATGCGTCACATATGACATATGTATGTGTTTCAAATGTCTTTGATAAGTAATTATGAGATATGAAACAAGAGAGTAAGATTGGAGAATAGATTGAATTACCTTGAGAGAAAATAGTCCATAACAGAAGGAACAAGACGGCCAAAGAAACCGAATGATGAAGACAAAGATACCAGAGAAGAAGTCCCCGAACATCCTCGAGACTCAAGATGTGTATAAGAGACAGATTATTATGTTTGCCGGAGTTTCCTCTTGACCTTTTAGTTTACAATACCTACTTTGTTAATTAGGTAAAATCCTTAGAAGTTTGCTAGTTGAATACTCAAATGCGTCAAATATGACATATGTATGTGTTTCAAATGTCTTTGATAAGTAATTATGAGATATGAAACAAGAGAGTAAGATTGGAGAATAGATTGAATTACCTTGAGAGAAAATAGTCCATAACAGAAGGAACAAGACGGCCAAAGAAACCGAATGATGAAGACAAAGATACCAGAGAAGAAGTCCCCGAACATCCTCGAGACTCAGCTATTTGTCCCAAGTTGTTTAAGTAAACCAACCCAAGTGTAGCTCCAAAGAAATAAACGAAAAAATACAACCAGAACTCTACTCTCTTTAACATTAACCACACTCCAATTTCCTCTCTCACACCAACCTGATGATCATGACCGTCTCTTCTTTGACCATCAACATCTTCATCTTTGATTCCACTCTCCATTCCGTCAAGTCCAATATTCTCCTCTGCAGTAAAATGACAAACTCTGGTCTCTCTTTTTATCCACTTGTTTTTCGCCGAAACTTCTTCTATCAAAGGAATTGCTAGTGGGGCTAATAGAAGCACCAACATTCCAATGGCATTGCCTGATGCTGATAACCCCATTGACAAGGATTTCAAACTACTGATAATTGCATAGATTCCAGTGGCGATTGTTATGCAAAACATGGCTATGAATCCACCATTTATGCTGTTCCCATCTCCAACGTTAATGTCTCTGACAAACAATGAAGCCAAGAGAGAAACCAGCAGAGGTAATATGGAGTTGACAAGAAGGTAGGCTCTGGCTTTTTGGGCAGGGAACGACAAGAAAAAGACATTGACAATTAGTGTATAAATTTTAGCACTCAGTCCTTGATAGCTAGAGGTTAATCCCACAGCAAGTTGACGATCCGAGGGAAAATTACGAATGGAAACAATGTAACAGACTGTGTTGATCCAACAAATGCTGTTTCCTGCCACAACTGTGAGTAGGAAGATATGGGCATATGATAAAGAGTGTATATAGTTTTCTATGAAAAGAAATTGAACCCCATAACCAATCAAACCGAGAGTCGAGCCAATCAACAGAACAAGCCAATAGGGAAGATAAATAGCAGCAATGCCTGAAATGAATCCCAGCAACTTCCCAGCATCTGAAGCAAAGGCGAGGTTGTTGAGCTGGAACTGAGACATGGACAGAACCTGTTTGAGTTGGGATGAGTAAGCAGGAAAGTTGGTGTTTGTTCCACTCGCAGACTGAAGCCATATGATACCCACAAGGCTTAACCATTGAAGGGAAGTTTTAGCCATTATAATAAAGGTATTCAAGGTTACAAATTTGTCTGAATGGATCACTAACAGAAGAGCCTATTTAAAGAAGAGAAGTGGGCACCAGTTACGTGGGATGGTAGTAGAGCGTTCAACTCTTAGTTCCAGTAATCAAGTGACACGAATAGAAAGAAAGACAAAAAAAAAAAAAAAAAAACTGTGTTTAAAGACGTTGGGTGAGTGTGAAAGGGAAGAAGGTTACTTAGAGATAATTGTTGGCCAAGGAGAGTGACATGGTGTGGTTTGGACAAGGAAAATGTGGCCTTTCTTACACCACCACCGCCATTGCACTAATTGGTCCTCTGTGTCTTGGGAACAGAAACAGACTGCTCGGCAAATTTAATTGATAGACGAGAGAGTGAACCTTACAGGTCTTCAAAGAATGGACAAGCGATCCTTTGACTGCATATATAATTATCACGCCATAAGACAAGGGGTACAATGGAGGCCACAATTTTTTTTTTTGTAACAAAACATGCCTGTAAAGGTTTAAACTTTGGTTGGGTCGGATGTTGGATGATGGTCGTAAAGTATTGCCATAAGTTGACTGCTAGAGTAAAACTACACTCAGCGCCATCAAAGTTAAAAAGAACAATCATAGACTCCCACAAAGTTTTCTTACCCGAAAAACGTGCATATTACAGCAACCAATCAGCACAAAAATACCGTCTGACAGATGGGGAGAAGTGATGGGGAAGAAAATAATTATTGTATCATTTTTACTTGGAAGCTTATTCAATGCAGAGGCGAGAAGGGCTTCCAAACAAATGAAATCCTAATTAAAGAGAAATCATTTTCCAAAATAAGAGAGCCAAGTTCCTCAGTAAGGAAGTAACGAAATTTCTGCATAGGTCCCATCTCACCTCACCTCCCATTTTGCTCACTGTTGCCATCTATATCTTGCTTTTCTTTTGCTTCTTATTTTATAGATTTTTTTTTTCTTTTTACTTTATAGGTACAATGAACAGGATGTCCAGACGTACTACCATAAAATAGCCCTGTGATGAAGTTAAGAGCGTTGAATGGTATAAAGATTGTCAAAATGTGAAACCAATTATAGGTTTCATGTTAACCAATTTAGTTTTGTAATCTTGTCTCGCTTCCATGACTTTCTGTTGCTTAATTGTCCATCATTCACTTGTTAGCCCTGGATCAGCACTTTTTACAGTGAGAATAATGATATTTGTACCGATTGAATATCTGCTTTAAGTTTTTAAGGAATTTTTATTTTTATTTTTTTTACTTTATTTGAAAAAATTTAATTTGATAAAATAAAAATACTGAAAATTTTTCTAATTTAACTTTATTTTCTTCTTCTTTTATGTATTCGTATAATTTAAATTGGAGTGCATTAACTAATTGAGCAAATTGGGATCATTGTTAAGTATTGGGCTAGAGGTGAGGAGATAAAAGCAGAATTAGTCCATTAGATCAGACTGGCAACAACCCATTTGACCCAAATCCATTCACCAACACCCAAAAGAAAGAGAGAGAGAAATTCACTATTATTATTATAACTTGGAATTTTTTTTTTTTTTTGTTTCTTTTTAACTATTGGGTCAATTGGCACTATTTCTTGGACAGGAATTTGAGACTTCAGATTCTAAAGCGGGATCAAATTGTTAGGTGGGTGGGTATGATATAATTAAATTAAATTAAATAACAACAATAAGCTGCAAGTTTTAGGAATTGAATAACAAATGCACATTATTGTTGTCCTCTCTTGATTATAAACAAACTAATCACACAAACTAAACAAATTAAATGACGATATTAGTCATAAAGTTTAGTAGTATAATCTCATGAAAAGTTAATTTTAAATTTAGAACTCGAGTTTATTAATAAGATCATCCGTACAAAACGCTTGAGGTTGGAACTCTTGTACGGTATCTGACTTTCCGTAAAGAACAAGAAAATAGTTGAGATGCTCCGTAGGATTAGGGTTTGGTATTACCTATTTGTCAGTATTATATAACCATCACATTCTCGTTTAATGAGTTTTTTCTTCTTCTTCTTCTTCTTCTTTTTTTTTTTTAGTAAAAAAAAGTTAAATTAAAATATTAATAAATAATTATGTGTAAAAATAATAATTAATATTAAAAATACCTCTTATTGTTATTTTAATAATAATAATAATGTGGAAAATTGGAAATCAGAGTGGAAACTGATGATTGGAAATTAGAATTAGACAAATGTCTATATCTCTCTCTCCACGCAACCAAAAGCAGCAGAATCTTCTTGTTCCAATGCCGACTCAGAGACGGGCATTTCCATCCTCGACCCAAAGCAACAGCTGACAACAGGAAGTAGCTACCACTTAGATTGCATCAATGGCTAGTTCAGCTGCCGAGCCTGAGTACCAAGCTGCAGCCTTTTTACCAATCCCAATCGACCTTTTTGTCTCCAAGAAACATCCGGGCCTTGCTCGCGGAGATTTGGGCTTCGCTGATTCATCTGGTAATATAGTCTTCAGAGCCATTCGTCGTGCTTCTTCTGGCAGCCAAAAATCTTCGGATTATAGTAATAGGCTGATCCTTGATGCCTGTGGGATTCCCCTCTTCTCCATCTGCCGCACTCATGTGAGTTTTTTTTTCCCCTCTAATTATAGTCAATTACGTCTTGATTTGAATGGATTTATTTATTTCATCGTTTCTCTGATTCTGGGATTTTAGAGATTTTGTGAAGCAAAACCCATAAGTAAAGGTAGTCTCCAATCGCGGCGTTTCTCTAATATTGTTGCACTTTGCTGCTTAGAGTTCATAGCACTTGGGAACTGAAAATGAAATGATAACTTATTTGAAGGGAATGGTCATTGAAATTGATTACCATATGCACAAGCAAAGACAGATCTAGGGTGTTGTTAGATTGTTAGGATCCTCATTGCTAGGTATGAGACTTGACTCCCACGTTGGAAATATGAGATTCCCATGTGGGGCTTATATGGATTTTGGTCTATCACCGCAATAACTATCTTTTGGGGTGTGGCTTTGTTCTTAGACAAGGACTTGGAGGACGATTGAAATTGAATAGACTGGTACCCCATGTAATATGTAATCAGGGTTCACTTCTTTGCATGCAGTCTTGGCTTGGGTCTTCATCTGTGGTTCAGTAACCTATGGTGAAGCCCTCATTATATCTTTCCACTTTTCAAAATTAACCAACTAAGATGGAAAGTTGCATTCTTATTAGTTTCAGATTCCAATATTGCTAGAACTATTGCAATTTTTAATTTCAATGTTGTAGAAAGGATCTTGGCAAGCTTTTAAGGGGGCCAATAATGAAGAGAAGGATTTGGTCTTCAAAGTGCAAAGAACACTGAGTAAGTTTACGAAAACTGAGCTGGAGGTCTTTCTTTTGAGAGAAAATATTGGAGAGCCGACCTCCAACTTTAAGGTGAAAGGTTTCCCTTTCCAAAGATCGTGTACCATCTATACAGGCAACTCCATTGTGGCTCAGGTATTCTCAACAATCATTTGCAGCTGAGGCTCACTTAACTTACTGTGCAAAAAATGCTAGTCTTGACTTGACAAATAACAGAAAGTGTTCGTACCTTATTCTATGTTTTCCAGCATTGAGGTGTTCTTGCTAAGCTTCTTTATGTTATTTCACTACCTATGGTCATTGTAGGCCCTTTTTCCTATAGTTCTAGTTCTTCACAGTGATTTTCCATGGGTGTTTTACTCCATATAATAACTGAGTACAATAGACACTTTTACTGGGTGCCAAACCGCTTGAAGCTGATCTAATATTGTTTTAGGCCTCCATGTCTGGTTGATATACTAAATAATCCTCTCCATACTGCTTTGCATTTAGAGCATCCTCCCAAGTTTGCATCTTGCTCTGTGTACTGCATTGATTTGTCACATACATGTTGAGGGAGCTCTTCACCAGTGTTGCACTTGCAATACGTCTGATTGACCCTTCCCCATACCCCAAGTGGGACACCATTTTGTTCAACCATGTTGAGGGAGCTCTTCTCCAGTTCCACCTATATGTCCTCTGAGTGTGAGAAGGGGTCATCAGAGAAGATTCTGAAACATATATGGGCGTATATTTTTTATAGCTAGGAAAGTCATACAATGTCTATTTTTGCTTTTATTTTTCAGTTTTGGTCCATGTCAATATGACTTGCTGGTGCAATGCCACACGTGGTTATTTTCATTACTCTCCTTGCTCATTTTTGTTGGATTACAGTTCCATATATTTCTCTCATCTAATCTTGAATGAAGTGGTCTTTGTTATTTTGATGCAGACCAGTCTCATGCACAAGCTTCACCAGATTTTTGTCCGGAGGAGTAAATTTCGGCTGACCATATTTCCAGAATCTGTAGATCATGCGATGATGGTGGCTTTGATTGTAATATTCTTGGATGCATAAAATTAAATAAACTAACGACATCTTATTGTACAATTGGGTTTTGTTTCCATGGCCACCAGAAATATATATATAGATATAGATAACTTGCAAAGGAATAGGAGAGTGAGATATCTAGAGACCTAAACGTTTTCTCATTTTTCTTCTACGGACCTGAGCTTTCTTCAAAGCTGCTTGCTGTAGCAGAGGGTTCTTAAGGATTCAGACCAGACGGACGATCTTATTTTTCTCCCACCGAGACTTGTGGGTATTAGCATTACTTTCCTTTAGGTCGATTGGCAGTAGTGGAGATTCAGGGGATTTCAACAGGATTTGGACCAAATGGTACAATCCATTTCACCCCAATTAGAGGGCTGCCTTTGTCTCGTTTTCTTTGAAGGAGGCAGTTGAGAAGATTCCACAGTGTTAGGACCAGAAAGAACGAGCCTTATTGACCCTCATGCAAAGCGCTCCAGGTTGCTTCCTCTCTTAATCTCACCAAGGAAAACAATACAAGTTTTCTATCATTTCCCTCTATCTTTTATCAGAGTTTAACCCCTTTACAACTATAAATCTTAGTGATACTCTTGCAGTTTGAGGGGCAAGCTGGCTTATAAATGGCACATACTCAGGCAAATGGCAAGCTAGATGCTATTGAAATATTTATACCGATGTTGCAACTCATGGAGGCTATTTAAATATGCCTGGAACACCAGATAAAGGAACCACAGCAAAAGTGCACTGGCTTTGCTTGACAATGCGAAGGCGCACCATTAATCTACATGATATAATATTTATTTCGAAATCTGTAGAAAATGTAAAGTTGGCTTTTATTGCCTCGCACCCTATGGTGAGAGGTTTCTAATAATGTTAGAAGAAAGTAAATAAGAAAAGCTAAAATATCAAATCAATTACACCTAAAATAGACGCTCAGGCTGCAAGAAGGAACTGAAACTATCAAGTTAATCATACACAAAAAAAATTGCAAGATATTGTTTCACTTTTATGCCATGCATGACAATATCATCGACAAAACATATTCAACAGGATTGCAGTTTTCCATCTCAAATAGAAGGTTTCAAAAATTCATCAGCTGCTAGATGAATAAGGAGTTGAAGGTCAGCGGATTGAACCAGAGAGTGTTCGAGTATTGCAAACTGATTACCTCATTAGAGGAACTAAAGACCTCATTTCGGCTCCATTTCCATTGAACAGATGATATATTTTCTTCCGCCTGTCATCTGAATATGCTTCCCGATGCATTAGTCTTTGCCTACCATAGCAACAGCAACACGTGATGAGAGTCTGAAGTATTGCAGAACAAAAAGCTAAAAAATTGCATCCTACATCATTGAGATGGCCAATCTGAGAAAGTTACTTTGCATACCTCAGGTAATAATGGCAAACAGTTGATGCTTCATCTAAACTATAGTGGGGTAAGTTAACACACAAGCATCAGCAGGAACACAGGGCAGGTCCTTTCGTAGCTTTCCAACTGCTGTTGAATGAGAAAAAGCACCTGCGAAAGATGCAACAAAGCTTTTCATGTGGGGAATGTTGACTTTAATGGAAATTACGAGATGATTAAAATTACTGTAAAAATTAATTTAATTAAATAATACAAATATTTGTAATTATATTAAAGAAAGTGTGTTTTTTTTAATTATATTAATAAAATATAAAATATTTATATAATCATTTAATAATATAGTGCTCAACAATTGGCCTTTGCAGTGTGTATGAATCTTCGTTACTGAATACAATATGAACAAGAAAACACAGGATAAATGAGATAAAATAAGCGAAGTGGAAAGAGCGCATACTGATTCAACCAAAAATGATGAAAGTCATCACCCAGACTTAATTCCTTATACTAAAACCCCTAGAAAGTCAATCATTCAATGGAAGAGTTCTGACACCAACCATTGCAAGTTCTCTAGCATGTATTGGTCGACAAGACCGCAAAGTCACTGGCTCCTCATGGTTGCTGAATGTGAAACAACGGTTATACTGGATAAATCGTAGCAAGATGTAAATGAAGGCTTACTACTGACTTGGGGTCGAGATGTGAATCAAATTATACTGGAGAAATGATAGCAAGTTGTAAATAAAGGAACGCAGTTAATCTGGGAACAATTGAGAAAACCCTCTTAAAGGGATCATCCAAAAAAACTTTTCAATGAAACCTACTATTTGGAATTGGAATTGAGGTCTCAGTTTATCAATTGCAATGAGCAAAGGTATGTCATTTAGAAGCGATAGCTCCTTTCTCAAACGAACAACAACTCCAACAGCCCTATGTGCGTGCTTGATTCCTACTTGAACCAGGTCATCGAACCTTCAGGCACTGCCATGGACTCAACTCTCTTCATCAATCCAACACCAGCACCCTCTACCAGGGGAATGGCGTCAAATATATGGCAGGGTAATTGTTTTGAGAGGGATTCATTGTATTTCAAAAAAATCCTGGAGTGGCATGGGAGGAGCATTACGATCACACGTCCAATTTGTGAATATCATAACTATTAGGCAAAAAAATGGAGAGTAGTTATAACATAAATCCTCCAAAGGATTCATAGAACCAGACCATCATTAACTAGGTAGAAAAGCAAATCAAAACCCTTCTGATCTATCTTTTTACTGGTTGAGGGGGTGGGCATAATCTTCTCGGACCCCCATGATTTACACATAAAATTAAAATATAACAGATAGGTGTATGGTACTGCATAACATAAAATTCCCGCACACTATTTATTAGCCATTAATAATGGAACACATCAGTTGGATCTATGAGACCTCAAATAGATTGAAGCCTTTCTCAGTTGGTCAGATCAATTTGCTTCATCTAACAGTATAAGTATATTCTATCGTTTCTTGCCTTTAGAAGACAGTCAGCCAGACCAGTTGGCAAGAGACTCATACGCCAAGAACACTCTTCTTATTGAAAAATACATATATAAGTTTTCTCTATACTTATATTCATAACTTATTACGAGTACATCAATTATTATATTTATGAAAACATTTGAATCTATTCAATGAAAAAAAATTATATTGAATTATCAATATACTATCATTCTGTATAATGATAATTTCATTAAATATAAATAATTAAATATATTTTTTTATCTTTTTGAAAAACTAAATTAGTAACACAAAACACAAATAGTAATTTTAAAATATTTTATTATTCAGAAGTAATTAATATACTTTTCTGGTCAAATTAAATTAATAACATAAATTACAAATAAATGAATGAACTTTGCAATTTTATACAGAGAGAATGAAAGAAAAGAGAGCTGAAGTATCCAGTGATAAACTAGCTAAAGCTATAGCAGAACATCTTATAAAACTAAAGGTACCGTATTTGGGCCAAGAAAGTCCAGTATAAATTTAATCAAGGAGCCCATTTGAGGGCAACTGGTGGTCTTCGAGGCCCAAATGAAACAGCTGGTCAGCTAGGGCTTAGTTTGTTCAAGAACGCACCTCTCACCTCTCCCTAACCGCTCCCACCGTGTCTCTCTCGTACTTACAGAGCCGCGACAATGCTAACAGGGGACATACCTCCGAACCAGACAATATACATCAAAAACCTCAACGAGAAGATCAAGAAAGAAGGTAACGGCTGTTGCAACTTTTTCTATTTGATTTCCTTTCCTTCCCAGCTTCTTGTTTGGCTGCCGGGAATACCAACCAAACTGGCCAGAAATAGACAAAAAGAGACAGAAATTTTTTTATTTTTTTATTTTTGGCTTCTAGTTTACTAGTTAACAGGCTTCTGAACTCAGATTAGCAAGAGAGCAGACAGCATCCGTAATTTTCTGTCAGTTACAATTTTATAGCTTCTAGGGTTTTTAGACACAGTAAACGAGTTTCTTTTGTGATTTTTTATAAACGAGTTGCCCATGAGCTTAAACAAGCCGAGCCTGTCTTTCCTCTGACTTAGTGTGTTTGTTTATTAAACGAGTTTTGAAATTAGGCTTGGACGTGAGCTTGAAGGAGCTCTTGAGCCACTAAGCTGTCCGCATGAGATTAAGGTTCAGTTGAGTTGAGAATGTATGCAAATTGCTATCTAGCTATGGAAGAAACTATGAGAAGGAGAATTCTTGACGAGTTGATGTAGCATTTATGACTATCGAGAGATGTGAGCCATTCTTGTTCTTGTATGATCAAAGCTTGCATTCGGACCCAGCATTTTTCTATCAAAGCAAATTGTATTAAGCTTGGGTCATAGACCTATGCTACCATGCAATATTTTTTTTCTTTGTTTTCTACATTAAAGTCATAGAGAATTAATAGGAGGAATATTATTTAGCTGTTAATCCTGAATCATATGACATCACTGTATCATTGTTTCCCTCTGGAGACGTGCACAATATAATTTAATTGGTACATTTTTACAAAACAATTGTTTTCTTCCACAGAATTGAAGCGGGCACTTTATTGTTTGTTCTCTCAATATGGAAGGATTTTGGATGTTGTTGCCTTGAAGACACCAAAGCTCCGGGGGCAGGCATGGGTCTGTTTCAGTGAATTGACAGCTGCCAGTAATGCTGTGCGGCAAATGCAGGGTTTTCCTCTATACGACAAGCCTATGGTACATATCTAGAAATTATGATTTTTCTATTGTATGGGGTTGAGCATGTACTTGCTATGCTTCATGGGCACCTGTTCTTCACTTCTGTAATTCAGATTAGGTTTTCTTATGCTGTTATCTCTATTGGACATTTCTGGATTTTGGGGGCACCGAATTCAGTTCCAAAATATTTGTTCTAGGTTTCAACAGTTCCTTTGCGTATTTTCTTGGTTCTACCATCAAATTCCAGCTTGCTTATTGTGGAGGAAATAAATTGTACAAGAAAGATGTCTTCCTGTGCTATCCATATTATAAATTATGTCTTGTAAATTGTTTCTATCACAGGAAGATTGAGTTTATCCATAAGTTCATTTGAACCTTCATGGGCTATGATTGTGTACCACTACGATTTGAAAAATCACAATATTTTCTTGGGAAAAAGGAAGAGGCATGTTCTTCCCCGCCTACCCCTCTACCAAGAAGATTATCAGTGCCGTGCATTAAGTTTCTTATAAGTTCCCCCTTTTGCATTGAGTTGTGCTGTCTTTTTGTCCGACATAGAATGCCATAGCTACTTAACCTGGTTGCAATTTCTATCTAGGCTATGGGTTTTACAAAATTTGGTCAACTGCTTGTCATGGGCCTTACCTATAGGTAATAGGATTGAAAAACATTACTTCATATTTGGTGTATGGGTTGATGATGCACTTGATTCAGGATCTGACTTTCAGTCTTGTGAAATGTCATTTTGACACTGGGAATTACTGCCTTTGTGCAGCGGATTCAGTATGCAAAATCAAAATCTGATTGCCTTGCAGAAGCGGAAGGAATCTACGATCCAAATGCAAAGAAGAAGAAGAAGCAAGAGGAGAAAAGTGAGTAACAGCTAATAAGGAGTTTATACTGTGTAAACTTTGTTGTCATTTTATTCGCTATCATTTGCATTATATGTGGTTTTATGTATATTAAATATTGAAGAATTTAGTAACAGATGGAACTTTAATTGGAAAGTGAATAGAGAAGGGCCATGCTTTGATTCTGTCTTAGAAACCACTGATGGTTAGAATTAATAAAATATTTGGACCAGATTACATTTGTTAGTATTGTTAGTTGAACAGATGTTTCTTCGAGGAGCTATGCTTTAACCAGTCACCAGAACATCACCTTTGAATTATTTATTTTTATTTTTCTTTCCTATGTGAAACCTAGAGTGTCTGGAGACTTTTTAGATACACTATTTTGTTGTTACTGGATTTTGTTCTGTTATACTGGGGATTTTATCTTCTGGGTGAAGCCCAGAAGCATTAAATATATAACAAGAAACAGAGTATGCTTATGCATATGTCTCGACCTTACTCTTTGGTTCATGAATGTAGTTGTTGCAAGCTGCAATTTGTTTTGTTGCATTGGGGAGTTAAAACTTCTTGGTTAAGTCTAGAAGCACCAGATATAAGGCCAGAAACAGAGGGTGCTTATGCGTACATCTTTGGTTTTGGAATACAATTGCTGTGAACTTTGGGGAAGAAAAAGTAGAGCAATTATAGAATCCTGTGTTTTTATTGGGGATGAACTCAAATTCCAACATCCACTTGGCTATCCTAATTACAGACTGTTGAGAGCAAGGGGTAGTCACCTTCTGTATTGGTTCTGGTATTGATGACAATTAATTTTGAGATAAATTTTCATTTCAGCTGAAAGGAAAAGACGTGCTGAAGAAGTGCAGCACCCAGCAACAGCTAATGGTGCAACTGCTGCAAGTAACGGAGGCCCGGTAAGTTGGTGGCACAACTTCTTTTCACACTCTTTCTTGAACTTCCTCTTGCAGATCATAATTAAATTTCATAAATGCTAAACAAATTTGGCTTAACCTTAGCATTGTTAACAAATGAAAATTTCATAACATTGGATCCAACTCAAAAGAAATTTAAAAGAATCTGTCCACTTTGTCTCACTACTTTGTTTTTAAAAAGGAATATTACTTTAATATGCTATCTCACCAATGCAATTGCTGATTATGTTAATTATGCACACATATCATGTGTAGGCTTCTTTCCGCCGAGGGACTCAGGGTGCAGAAGAAGCTGTTCCGCCAAATAATATCCTGTTTATACAGAATTTGCCCCATGAAACCACCAGCATGATGCTTCAAGTGCTCTTCCAGCAATACCCAGGATTTAGGGAAGTCCGAATGATTGAAGCAAAACCTGGTATTGCATTCGTAGAATTCGAAGATGATGTGCAATCTTCCATGGCCATGCAATCACTTCAAGGCTTCAAAATTACTCCTCAGAACCCCATGGCTATTACTTATGCCAAGAAATAGTCAGAGAGCAGTTATCTTCCTAGCCCTCTTGCCTTCAAATTTTACTTGAGACATTGAAGAGTTTTAATGTACAATGGTGATGTAAATTTTTTGACATCATCTTCCTTGATGTTTGTTTGAATATTTTGAGGTAATGAAGCAGTTGAAGAAAGTGATAATATCCAAAGCTACTCTCTTTTCAAAAGCTCTCTCTCTCATTTATAATATCCAAAGCTCTATGCTATATATTGAAAGTCTATAAAATTTGATCAAATGAACATCTTGAAGATGAATCCATATTCTTTGTTCCGTTTAGCAAATGAGTCTGAGTATGTGACAATCAGTTTTGCCGATGACATTTGATTATTATATATCAAAAATGGATTGACACATATCTAAGGGTATGTATAGCATAGTAAATTGGTTAAAGACCCCCAACAAAAAACAAAAATGGAAAGACGTTTCAACTCATTCCTGCTGGGTTTTTTAGGTGAAAAATACAAATAATTCTAGAAAATCTTAAAATTTTGATAATTTTTGTAGTTGAATTTTAATTTTTTTAAAAAAATTAAAATTGACTTTTCATTAGAAATGAGTTATTTTTTAAATAGAATTAATTAAATTATTAAATACGTAATTCAATTTATTACATAAGAAATATTTTTTTTTAAATATATTTATGTTTGTATTTTATTAAATTCTTTCAAATTTTTTTATGCATAGAAAAAAAAGACCATAATTTTTTAAAATATTTTAAAAATTTATAGAAAAAAAATTAGGATTTTTACTTTTAAATGTTAGAAAAAAAATTTAATGAAGAATGGACATTGACATGTATTTTTAAGGAGTATTTTGAGAAAATTTTTATAAATTAAATTATTTATATATGAAAGGGATATGAATATTACAGTTTTTAAAAATAAAAAGTTTTATATGAAATAAAAATTAAAATTAAAAAATGATTTAAAAATGTAAGAACCAAATATAAAAATACCTGCCGTCATGGTGTTCCGAAGTGACTCACTCTCAAAAGCAATTTCGGTGTTTTTCGTAGGCTGACAAAGCAAAGCAAAGCAAAGGGGGATCTCCCAAGGACACGCCATCTTTCAGGTCCCTCTACGTTTCTTCTCTCAATCTCTGTGCTGTTGTGCCTTATTAAATCAAAGTGAACAATGTGTATGTATGTCAATGGGAGCGGATGTTTTATTTACTTACTTATTTTTATTTTTGAAATAAAAACAAACAAACGAATAAATAGTAGAGGGATTTGTTTGCCAACAAAGTAACGTGATTCGATTCATTCAACCGAACTGTGTTTCTCGAATTTTTTTTTTTTAAATAATTCTTAACACAGAATATAAAGGCTTCCAGTTGACCCGACCCGGCACGCAGATTCGGACATCATTATCTGCCTTGAATTGATGAAATTAGAGGAGAAGATGATGAAGAAGAAGAAGGGTTGCTGTTTTGGTGGTGACATGACATTGTTATTAGTAAAGAGAAGAAAGTGAAAGAAGAAAGCTAAATTTTTTATTTATTTTTGTTATTCTTGCGCGTGGGGTGGGCAAGGAAAGATGGAAGGGCAGAGGTGGGTGTGGGAAGGAGCAATTCCGATGCAGATTCATCTATTTGAATCGGAAGTGACGACACTGCCACCGCCTCCACCGGCACTTATATTAGCACCCAGGATTGGATACTTACCTTTGTTACTTCCTCTTTTGAAGCCTTATTTTGCTACTGCTCTTCCCCCTGGTGTTGACACTCTTTGGTTTGACTACAAAGGCTTGCCCCTCAAATGGTAATAGTTATCTATCACACCCCAACCCCACTTTGCTTGCGGACATATGAGTTTCTCCCTCCGGACCCTATGATGCGGGAGTTATTTTAGTTGTGTGCTTTAGATGTGTTAATTCATTCCTAGTTAACTGCAGGTACATACCAACAGGGGTGCTTTTTGATCTTCTTTGCCCTGAACCAGAAAGACCCTGGAATTTGACAGTATGATGTTTTCCTTTCATCTTACATTTTATTTGCTTATGCTGCTTCTTCATATGCTCTGTGCAATGCCAGCCTTATTAGCCTGTTCCGGATAATGAACTCAATGTCTGTTTTCCATATTGGATTCAGTTGAAAAAATAAAAGGTTGAAAATTGCAATTTGAAATTTACTTTTATGGAAAGTAAATTTACATTTTGGAATGAAGTCTTATTAGCCTGTTCTGGATACTGAACTGAATGCCCGTTTCCACGTCAAACATGCTAGGGACATTATCTCTGTGATAGGCTAAGTAAATACAATCATGCTAGTAACTATAATGATATGGATGTGGGAGGAACTGATCTGGCGATGTCATTTGCTCATCTACTACTGATGACTTGATATTGTTATTGGGTGGCTACAAATTGTATTGTGATTACATCATGACTTTCTGATTTAGTTGCCAATTTATGGGCCTATTTTTGTAGGTTCATTTTAGAGGGTATCCGAGTAATTTATTGATCCCTTGTGAAGGTGAAGAATCTGTGAAGTGGAGCTTTATCAATTCACTAAAAGAGGTTAGTGCATGGCTCACTCATTTATTTTGAACAAAACTTGCTTAATAGAACTCAACAATTTGTCACCAGTCAAAGGTCTGCACGGTGAAATTAAAGCTGATATCAGAGGCAAGTGGCTATGGGTATGCATGTATGCAAGTATGCATTGAATGTCATAGCATCTTTCTATCATATAAAAATATACCTCTTCTGTTGTGAATATGTAAATATGGGGACAACTATAATTTTCAATCATGGAAATCTTCTTTATGTCACACATGTACTTACTCACCTCTTTTTATTTATTCCTTCCAAATTATCTTTATCTTTTATTTAACTCTTCGAGGAACATTCCTAATTTAAGCACATACTATGTGTTTCTGAAATGATACTGAATGTTATTCAACCATTGACATCATATTTTTTCCTTGGTATTCTCTTTTTGTTTAGCTTAATCTTAAGAGTGTAGAAGGAAAAGTACATGCTTTTTGAAATGGTTTCCTGACTTTATTTGATTGGCTCTCCAGGCAGATTATATAATCAATGGAAGCTGCAAAAACATCATGCATATGTCTCAATCTGATCAGTTGGAGCTATGGAAATCCGTGATGAATGGTATGCCTAGTGTCTACTCATTGATTTCAATTTGATTTGAGTTGCAATTCCCTTTTAGCTATTTCAGGCATTTCATTTTCTGGCCTATGCAAAGTGGATGTAAATAAAAGGTGAGATGGTGATGCATTTGAAGAGTGAAGACATTATACATGTGTACACCAATCAACACCTTGCATTTCACGCGTTTTTTGTGTATTACCCTTTCTGCATCACTATTTTCTGGTTTACCTTGCTTTCTTGTCCTCATTTTTTACAATTCCCTTTTAGCCATTTCAGACATTTCATTTTCTGGCCTATGCAAAGGGGATGTGAATAAAAGGTGAGATGGTGATGCATTTGAAGGTTGAAGACATTAAACATATATACACCAATCAACACCTTGCATTTCATGTGGTTTTCATGTAGTAGCCTTTCTGCATCACTATTTTCTGGTTTACCTTGCTTCTTGTCCTCATTTTCTTTTCCTATCCTTTTCTAACCCCTTTTTTTGTTTCCTGCTGTATTAATTTTATGCAACACAACCTCAATCTAGTGCAACCTGATTAAATGATTCTAACTCAATTACTTGTTGCTGGACTGCTTTTACATAATAGTAACAGGATGTATCTGTCTGGCTTTTAGGCTTGCCTCTTTTCCTCTTGAAAGTCTGATTGTTGTATCAGGTAGTTTGGAAGCATACTTGCATGCATCATCTAAGCTCAAACTTGCAGCAATTGAGGATGATTCTGCACTGAACATGGATTTGTGCTCTCCAAAGTCTCAAAAGGCTGCTGGTGAGCTTGATATGGCTAGGCAGATTAAGACAGGTAAGCATAATAGACATACTGCTTAAAGAGTAACTCATGATAATTCAAATTTAGTCTAATAAATTACAGCACCTGCAAAGAAGAGGGAGTATGAATTTCACTTTGCATTGGATCTTTCTGGAACATTATCAACATTATCCTTCAATATATCACTCCATCCTTCTGTAATCCAGGACTCTCATCCTAACCTTGCTAATTTCTAACCTGCAGAAGGCCTTGTGTCGAAATATCTGAATTGAAAGTTTATCAAAGCTGCAGAGAAAGAAACATCTTTTAAGCTGGATAGAATTAATTTTATTTGCTTATCTTTTGAAATCTAATGACCTTATGACATTGAGGGTATACTATTTGATTACAATTGTCGACTGACCTATAATTATCCTTGTAATAGAAGGTTTCACCTCTTACATGCATTAGACATCAGTGCACATTACATGAGAGCATGCAAAAGGTGATGCCCGATGAATCATATACAAACCAATTAAAAAAGAGGTGGTCTCCTCTAATGTGCTCGCATCACTTTAAGCCTCAGTTTCACTTCAGGCATTGTGGCCATTTATTATAAGGTTATGATCCCCAATATTTTTTGGGCTACCTTTTGGTGAAATATTAGTTTTTTTGTTTGACTTTCCAATCTTATCTACATAGTTAAAATTAAAAAGGAAAAGAGGATTACAAATAAAAAGTTGTCAAGAGGATAAACCAAAAAGGAGTTGTCCTTTGATTAACTGATTTTAATAGATATTTTAGTTACCTGAATGAATGCTTGGGTAATGTTGTCTTTTGACTTGAATTAATAATCTTGTCTTCCTGTCTTTTTTAAATGTTTTATTGTTGATTTTGTCAGGTAAAATTCCTGTAAGATTGTACCTTCGGAATATAAGCGAGGACTTTGAAGATTTGGAAGATTTGCCCCAAATTGATAGTTGGGACAAAATTTCATACATAAATCGACCTCTAGAGATTCACAGAGAAGAAGGTAACCTGTATCTCTACATAATTTCCTTCTTTTCTAATTAGAGGAAATATGTTAGGCATTGGATCCTAGAGAGAAATGTCTTCTGAATAGCCAAAGCATTAGTGCCATTAGGACTGGGTATGATGTGGGAGTTAACGCTAACTGCCCATGTGATAATGCGATGAATGACACAAATTATAGATGTATTTGAATTTTGCGAGTGAAGTTGGGCGCAGCTGAGATTATTGACTGCCTGATAGCTGTGCATCTAGTGCCCTGGTTGCCTCTATTGGTGGGTTGGAACACATGTGGGTGGGTCGTTGAGGGGGTAATACTGTGAACATCTCAACATGTCATAATAAGGTCTAAAAGCTTATACAATCATTGAGCGCACAAACCCTCACGTGAGATGTGATGGATTGAGGACCTGCTGCGGTTGAAGTTATAGTATCGTGCATTGCTTATTGCTGTTGCGCTGCAGGTAAATACTTCACCTTGCACGATGCACTTAAAATCCTTCTGCCGGAATTCTTTTTGGACAAATCCTTGGCGAATGAGGAATCAGGCGGAGCTGAAGGCGTGGATAAACGAAATGTTTCATCGGAAGATTCGAGCAGCAAAAGAAGAACAGAAGAAGGTGCAGATATTTCAGGTCAACTCTCAGGCTCTCGCACAACCGATGCTGCTGAAATCAAGCTTATCCGCATCCAAGGGATCGAGCCACGGTTGGATATACCATTCTCCTGGCTAGCAAACAACTTGAAAAATCCTGAGCACTTTCTTCATGTTTGTGTTTTTGCCACATTCCCTCTTGTAAATGCTGCATGATATGTGACCCTAGTTTGTGCTTTTAAATTCTTTTGGCTATGACCATCGGGGAAAAGCCGGAATCCGTCTAAAGCATTCAGTCATTGTACATAACATTTTCACGAAGTAGATGTGTCAGACCCTTCCTAATCAACCGGTCAAAATTCTAGCTCCAAAGTTTCAGGTTTTTCGGTTTGGCTTTACTCTCTATGATAATTTTCGGTTGGGAAGGGGCAACCGTGAGCCGGAACCGGTCCTGCGGTGAGATGTCATGCAAGCCGACTAGCAGCTGTGAGGGATATACGTTTAACACTCTCCTTCTAACCCCAAGTTCATTTCATTGCTTAATTATTAAGGATCAGATTTCAAAGAAATAAAACCATCATGCGCCCATAGCAACCAATAAAAAAAAAAAACAAAGAAAGGTGAAAAGAATTCTAAAGAAATGAATGGAAGCTTCCCAAGACGCCTCCAGCAACAGCAGCCACAAAAATGGCACCATGTCACAAGCCAAAAAGGCAAAAGAGACAAAATTGTCGGCCGCCATCCGGTCAAAACCCCAAGGGTTTTGAACAGAAGTGTTCTGTACACACACTAATAACGACAAGAATCCACGAAAGATGTCAGAAAAATATAGCTATTAATTATAACTTCATTTTTATTGTATTTTAAACAACAATTTTATTTTATTTTATTTTTTATATAAAAAAAGTTCATTATAAATACGTAAATGGACAAAGGTTAAGGTCTGTTATTTTTGTAAAAAAAGATTTATTACTTGATAGACTCAAATAAGTTTTTTATATTAACTCTCAATGCTAACAAGTTTAAATTTTATAAATAACGTCTAAATATTTTAATTTATTATTATCAAAATAAATATTACCATAAAAATTCAAATTTAAATGAAAATTGATACATATCAAACTATCACTTTAAGAAATTAATTATATTTTTATAATTGATGCATAATTAATTTAATTATCATGATGTAACAAACAAACAATTAATCATATTGTGCGTACCAAAATTTAGGTATATGAATAAAAAGTTAATGATAATTTAAGGTGTCTCTTTTATTAGTCCGTGCTTAAATTGCTAAGAAGATAACTTCATTAAATAAATAAAAATAAATTTATTCACAAATACACCAACAAATTCCACGTTATACAAAGACTGAGGTACATATCAAACTAACGCTTGTCTCTTCCTCTCAAATCAGAGTCTAACTCAAGAGCCTCTCCTTCCCAACTGTGACAAGACAGGCCTTGTTTAATACGTGACCAAACCAATCTTCTCTTCTTCTCTCCTTATTCAAATATCAATCAGCAAACGCAGTCTTCTCTCTCTGTCTCTCTCTGTCTATATTGCTTTCTTTCATTTCACGCCCTCTTCGTCAGGTGGCTTAGAAGCCTCTGTGAACTTTGTGCACAATCATTAAAGTTTCACTTTTGACCACCACCATCACCACAAAAAACACACCCCATCTTTCATGGCCTCTTTCTCTGAGCTTCTGGCGTCCGCTGACGATGGCCCCACTAATACTAACTCCGGTGGCTATCAACGGCGGAGATTGGCTGAAAGAATAGCTGAGAGAACTGGGTCTGGTGTGCCCAAGTTCAAGTCTATTCCACCTCCTCCTGCTGTTTCTCCTTCTTCTTTCTTTGCTATCCCTTCCGGATTAAGCCCTGCTGAGCTTTTGGACTCTCCTGTCTTGTTAAATCCTTCTAACGTATGCTCAAACGCTCGGCCCATATTATTCAATTATTATTATTCATAAAACAATGTAAAAAAAAAAGTTATAATTAATAATTATAATTGTATATTTGTGTACTTATGTCTGCACTCAGGCATGTAACATTTTTGTTCTCTTTTTACGGCATATTTGTGCTTGGTTTTTGCTGTCCTGTTTTGTTTCGTCTGACTGAAGTAAAACATGTCTGGGATTTTTATTTGGCTTGCTCGGTTGGAATGAATTGGTTCATGGATTGTTCTTCTCTTTGTTTGCATGCACAGATTTTACCATCCCCAACAACTGGGGCATTTGCAGCTCAGGCTTTCAGTTGGAAGAACGACTTGGGCCAGAGCAAGCAGAATGCCAAGGAAGAAGACAAAAGTTACTCTGATTTCTGTTTCCAGCCACCGTCAAGGCCCCCCACGACCTCATCAGCAATTTTTCAATCCTCAGATATTGTAAGAATTCAAGCTGTATTCGAAATCATTACCACAACTCTTTCTTTCTTGAATGGGTGTTGTTTTAGCGGTTTTTGAATTTGGTTGATCATATTTGCTGGCACAGCAACAGCCTTGGAATTTCCGAGAATCTGCAAAGCAAGATGATTTTTCCTTAGGGAATGATATGGTTAAACAAGAATACAATCCCAAGCAGAGCTTCCCCACTGAGATTGCTGCAATTCAAATTAAAAGTGGCTTCCAGTCTGATTATGGGAATCAGCAGCTGCAATATCAGTCCATTAGAGAGCAGAGAAGGTCTGATGATGGATATAATTGGAGAAAATACGGACAGAAACAAGTTAAAGGAAGTGAAAACCCCAGAAGTTATTACAAGTGCACACACCCCAATTGCCAGTCAAAGAAGAAAGTTGAGAGGTCTTTAAGTGGACAGATTACTGAGATAGTTTACAAGGGCAGTCACAACCATCCTCAGCCTCAGTCTACTAGGAGATCATCCTCATCATCAGCCTCTAATCATGCAATTCAACATCCTAATCCCAATACAAATGATATTCAGGATCAGTCATTTGCACTTCATGGAAGTGGCCAAATGGACTCGGTTGCAACCCCTGAGAACTCTTCAGTATCAATTGGGGATGAGGATTTTGATTCCCAAAAGAGCAATAAATCAGCAGGTTATGACTTTGATGAAGAATATGAACCTGAGGCCAAAAGATGGTAAGTTCTTATAAGAATGCAGCATTTATTACATGTGATATTAACTTGTTCTTTGGACTTTGAACTTAATCTCTATTTTTTGATGAATAAATTAATTTTCTATTTCCTATGTATATCAGGAAAAGGGATGGTGAGAATGAAGGAATATCAGGTCCTGGAAGTAGACCAGTGAGAGAGCCAAGAGTTGTGGTCCAAACAACCAGTGACATTGACCTTCTAGATGATGGATATAGATGGAGGAAATATGGACAGAAAGTCGTCAAGGGAAATCCAAATCCAAGGTGAGGTTTACTTTCTCTTTCACTTATTCACATATTTCTTTTCTTCAGACTTTTGAAGTGTCTTTTGTTGTTGTTGTTGCAATTAAGGTCTACTATGTGAAAGTTTCAACCGAGGTTTCTACTTTCAATCAATAGGCTTCTGCCATCACTATGTCTTCCTTTAGAATAGGATCTGGCTTCTCGAGCAAAAAGACACAGTTTTGGTATAACGCATTTTGGACTAGAGATTCTTTAAGTTTTCGTGATAATTTGTTTCAGCCCAAAGTTTTAGACTGCTCTTTTCTTCTTTGCATGGCTATTTAGACTTCTCTGACCTCAGTCATTTTCTTACAGGAGTTACTACAAGTGCACACATCCAGGTTGTCCTGTTAGAAAGCATGTTGAGAGAGCGTCCCATGACCTCAAGGCAGTAATCACAACTTATGAAGGAAAGCATAACCATGATATTCCACCTGCTCGCGGCAGTGGTGGCCATAGGCCATTGCCGGAAAACAATGGTAGCAATACCAGCACCAATGAAGCAGGAGGCATGGCAATGAGGCCATCCCTTGTGAACCATCATTCCAAAACCTCTGTCACAACCAACCCTTCTCACGGTTTGAGGACAGCGGCAACAAGCCCTGAAATGGAAGCACCCTTTTCAATGGACACGTTGCAAAGCCCTGGAAGTTATGGTTTCTCAGGATTTGAGAACCCTTTGGTGAGGTCTTACATGAACCAATCAACAGACAACATATTTTCGAGGGCCAAGGAAGAACCGAGAGATGAAATGTTTGTCCAGTCATTGCTATGCTGAAATTCACACGAAAGGTGGGTGGGTTCTTTAAGGTGGGATCAAAACTACTAGAAAAATAAGAGAGGTGAAGTTCGTTGATTACATTTTCATTTAATTTACATTCTCTTTGTTTGTTGTTTATTTCCTCAACGATAAATTCTACTTTTCTTTTCTTTTTCAATATCCCAAAAACAGCTGTTGGCAGGGTGTACGGAGCTGTTATTATGTCAGCTTTTTCTTTTTTATTGTTTTGGGGTCTTTGAGCTACTGCTGAATTGCAAGCTTCAAATCAATTTTGTATCACACTCGCAGCGTTCTTTGTGTATATATTTTTATTAGGTTCACAATCAACCAATTATGTTTCTCTTTTTATTTGCGGCTCCTTTAATTTAAATGAGCTGCAAAACAAACATAAGTTTACATAGTATGATAATAACTCTAATTTATTAATTATTTTAAAAATATATAATTAATAATCATAATTTTATAATAATTAAACTCACATTTTGTATTTCACGTCAACTCATTCGTATTTACATAATATTTTTTGTATGTAAATTTTAAATACATTCAATTGTGATGGCAAAAAAAAAAAAAAACACAAAGGAGAAGACGAGAAGGCGGAAAATTTCATTCGTGGGTCCCAGAAATGAAGTGGGACATCGTGTCATATCAGAGGCCGAACTTTGATTTTTGGGGAGACAGCTTACTTACGTAAGAGCTTATGGTCTATGGAGGCTTCTTTCTTTCTATTCTTTTTTTTTTTTTTTTTTGAATTGGTCAAAATAGAGGTGCTGGCCCTGAAGATTGCTTAAGGAGCACGTTGGTCAGAAAAGTCAACTCATTACATATTTTATCACATTGGATGGGATGGACGCTCCTTGGAATGCTCCCTTGGTGGGCCCCAAACCCAAAAACCCCTTCAACACAAGGCAACTGCACTTTTTCTTTTTTCTTTTTTGCCTCGTGGCCTTTTGTCCATCGTCAACGTTTTTTTTTTTTGGGTAAGATACGATTACTTTAAACACTAATTCAACCTTATTATTAATTCATGAATACATATATATATATATATATATAATTATTTAATTAATAATTACACGAAATTTATGTCTACCCTTTTTTTTTTTTAATTCTTCTCACCCTTGTTTTGTGTTTTGATCAAATGGTAATTACAATTACGATGTGATCACATCAAATTTATTATTATTCAGTGATGACAGCTACATCTTGTTAAATTAGTAATTATAATTAATAATTAGGATGAATTTATTGAGTTCTCAATTATGTCTATTATGAGAGCTGTAGTTGTGGTTAGGACACCGACAATTTTGTGTGGTCCCCTGCAGACTCATCCCATCCAATCCACCGACCTAAAATGTCCGTATCTATCCCCGTCTTCCTCTCATCTTCTTAACGCATTTTGTTTTTTTGTTTTTCTTATATCCCAAGTATTTTAGTTTAAACCTTTTAAAAGAAGCAACATGTTCATGAAAATATGGAGAATAAATGCAGTTTTAAAATTCATGTGGTTTATTATAACTCTATGAGAAATGTTTGACGGTAGGAAATTAATGGTAAAGTATCACTTATACCCATAATACATCGAGGAACATAAAATTACACAAGATGTGTTCTTTTTAAGATTTTTGAAAAAATATATTATTTATAATAGGTAGAAGGGTTCTCTTTAATGTAACAATAATATTATTTTATTATGATTTATAAATTGTGCAAATTATAATTATATAAATACTTTATTCACGAGAGAGAAGTAAAGATAAGTACTTGTTGTTCATTTATACACTTTACATGTGTGGAAGCTTCGAAATTGATAATCTTCTTTACAAACTTACTAAAATTTCTTTTGGGATATTTGACTAATTATTTCAATTTGAATTGTGCCCAATATGGTGCACAAGATTCTTGGATAGGTTGGAAATTTACACTAAAGTGGAGATGACGTTAGATGCAAGTCAAGGTGAATAAGAAAGGTGTGTCTAGAAGGCCTAATTTCATAATCGAACCTTCTCATCCTAAGAAAGAAAGAACTGTTGTATTTAAGAGTGTATTTAATTTTTTGGGAAATAAAAAAGGTTGGGTAAAGTGACATCTTATAATTAAAAATTTAACTATTTATCTTTAAAATCTCATGTTTTAATCTTAAGAAAAAAAAAGTGTGAAATTTATAAATAAAATATATATATATATATATATATATAGAGAGAGAGAGAGAGAGAGAGAGAATTATTTTAAATTTATATTTTACAATTGAATCAACCTCTTAATAGATTTTTTTTATTAAAAAAAAAAAGAAAAAGAAAAAAAGAGGTTGGTGGCATGCTAAATAATGCTTGAAAATAGAAAAAGCTTGGGTCCTTTTGTGGGGATCTAATTGGTGGAAGGCCCAAGAAACGTTGAGTCGGCTGCATGGCCTCGATTTTCTTACTAACATTTCAAGAGACAGGGTAGGGTAGGGATGACTATCTTTCTTGTTGCGAATTTTAAACAAATATAAAAGAGCATAGAAACAAGTTATTTCTTGAAATGAAAGAAAATTCTAAATTATTATTTTTTTTTTCTAAGAACAAGAAAGCTATAAGTAATGCAAGTAAAAATCTCACGGAGAGTTCGATTCTCCCTCAGGGATGGAGTGGTTTGGTGATTGTGAATTCGGGATTCTAGTTTTTTTTGTTCTAGTTAAGAAGGCTCCATTGCAGTTATTGCTAGCAAAAGGAGTCGGTAGCTGTGATGGGGGCTTAGCCTTCGATTTTTGGCTTAGGATTTTTTTTTTATTATTAAAATTTTATTAGATAGTAAATTTCACAATAAGTATAAATTCTTTTATCCTTATAAATTTCATATCCCTATTCAAGGATTACAACCCAAAAATTTAAAAATTTAAATTTAAATTTTTAACTAATGAAATATCTTGAAAAATTAATCTTTTATCTTCTTTTTTTTTTTTATATAGTTTATTTTTGTGCCAAATTGTTTGTGCCTTTGGAGGCCAACTAGTTGAAGTTATGAAATGAGCTGACCATCAGGAACTTTCTTGGATGTTCATTAACGCCCTTCTCTCAAATCCAAGCACACACTCTCTCTACCCAGTGGCGTTGTCATTTCTTTCCTTTGTTTATCAATATACAGAGTTTTATTGGCTGTTGAATTTAAGTTGGAATCAATTTATCAAAAATAAAAATAAAAATCTTATTAAATTTTCTCTAGTGAGGCTAATGATATTTCATTAAGCATTTCCTTTTTTTCAAACAAAAAAAAAAAGGGGGGGGCAAAAATTATGGAGAGAAAGTACTTCTTATGATATATATATATATATATATAAGTTGAAAATAATTTTAGTACCTCTAGGGTAAATTGGAATTAAGGTGAAAATGTTTTCCATTGACAATTCAACACTTATTTTTTTCTACAATGATGTAAATTTTCCATAAACGCAGTAAGATTATGCCCCATTTCACCAATAACAATTTCATTGAAACTTGCCCCCCTCATGAGCTTGTCCCAGGCTAGAGAGATTCTGCCATATTCTTCTACGGGGGAACTAGGGATTGATCTCGATGAAACCGTGAATCAAGATACCTTTTTTGGTCCCGGCCAGCCCAGCCTTTGCCAAAAGCTCGTGCATTTGATATGATACGTCATTGGGATCTCCAATCTCACCTAAATAAATGATTAACATTCATCCTTTTATTAAAAATAATAATAATAATAATAATAATAATAATAATGGTTAGTATAGTTGAAACTTCCACTCTAACTCTAGTAACTGTGAGAGTAACTAATGTCTCTAACTTGGTGGCTTTAATCTAGAAAATATAATGATTCTAAGTAACTAGAGAAAAGGAAACACATGTATGAACTAAAATTGAAGGTGGCTTGTGTCCTAAACTAATAAAACTATGAGGTTTTGTAGAGTTTTGAGAGAGGGACATGTAAGGGGATTGTTCTGATTAATATTTTATGGGGAAGGGGAGAAGAGGGGGAATCCATGTGAAGAGTGGGTTATCCGATATAATTGTAATGTTTAACAACATTTGCCAGCTCGTTTGCATTTAGTTTTTTATATGTAGCGTGGGAGTTGTAGCTATTTGGGTGCTTTTGTACTTATGCTATTAAGATAAAGAGAATAAACAATGGCAAGTGGTTGGCTGTAGCTTTCTTTTCCTTAACGCTAAGACCTGGTATTGTGTTTTTCTTTTTTCTTTTTTCTTTTTTTTTTTTGGTTAATCTTTTTAGGGATGAGTAACTTCATATTTAGCAGTTAAATCTTAAAACTTAAGAAAATCCTAGCTATTGAAAATAAATAAATAAATAAAAAGGGGCAAAACCAAACCTTAAACTTTGCAACTCAGTTATCTTAGATCAAATTTAGACCCATCAATCGTCATGTGGCATTGCAAAGGCCTGAAAATCTAATTTCTAAGTACAAGAGGTACGGTTGACTTTTCTTTCTTTCTTTTGTATTTATTTATTTTTTATTTTTATTTTTTTTTGTGATGGTGCATACGGCTGGCTAATATTCCCTCTATTATTTTGTTGGCTAAAGAAATGCCTAAGCTACAGCATTAGCACATTTGACCTCATAAAAAAAAAAATTAAAATTAAAATTAAAAATGATAAAAGTTTCAGTATGATGACTTGTTATATACACACAGCGCATATATAGTATGCATAGGACAACTAGTATTTGGTCTGCATTAGCTGTGAAACCCACAGATATGGCCGATGCTTTTGTTTTTCTTGTACTTAAT
The DNA here is from genome assembly GCA_021464305.1 of Kandelia obovata. Lineage (NCBI taxonomy): Eukaryota > Viridiplantae > Streptophyta > Magnoliopsida > Malpighiales > Rhizophoraceae > Kandelia > Kandelia obovata. The sequence continues at coordinate 5,172,679 of CM038487.1, forward strand.
CTCAAAATTCACAGCTCACACATTTTGTGATCTTTAGGTACAAAAATATATTGCACCCGTCACTAGGGAAGTCCCCCTAACTGCCCTCTACAAGATATAAACCCTTCTGTAGATTGATGCTAATATTAGTTGGACAATCTGAATGTAATTTAGATGAGGCTCATCTTCCACACTAGTGGATTTGTTTGAATTTCCATTGAAAACTGGCATTCACGTTAATCATTGAATTACACATCTCAGGAATTACACGGAATTAATGAGCATCCGGACACATTATAGGCAAAAGAACCATTCCACATTTTGATTTGATGGTTGAGAAGGGGTAAAGGATTGGCGCTTGGGGGGATGCACAATTTCCTTGTTCGCATTTTGAAACATTTTCAATATTACTTAGGATTGAATAATAATAATAAGTGTTAAGAATAATGACTGATGTGTAAAAAAAGAAAAAAGAAAGAAGAAAAAAAAATCTATTTATTTATATTAAAAAAAAATAGAACAGGAAAAATCACCCCACTTCAACAGAAGACCAAAAATCTGAAACTAAATACATACAACTTGATAGGGAATAAATGCATATTCCATTTGAATACAAATCTCTTTCTCTCTCTCTCCATTGTAAAATTTTCTTGGTGATCCAAACAATTTGTGAGCTTACAAATATTGAACTCTTGGAAATTGTCTCATCACAAAAAAAGCTCGTAACATGAGCAAGTTCATGTTTGTGTTCTTTCTGCCGTAATCATTTGCAGGCGGAAACAACAAAAATTTGTAAGAAAAAGAAGGAAAAAAGAAAGAAAGAAAATCTATAAACCCACCCCACAAGCATCCTGGACCCTTTTGGCTGGATTACCAAGAATGACCAGTTCCGGCACCGGAAAAAAAAAACATGTTAGTCTTCGGAGATGGTCTGAAGATGCGGCCTCCATACTCCGACACGGCCACTCCGCCGATGACCATGACTTGACGAGGAATGCTTTCTAGACCCATCATCAGCGGTGCTGTAGCATTTTTGGCTTTTTATTGATGACTTGTTGCGACTGCTGTTCTTCTTCTTATCATTATTATTATTATTATTATTATTATTATTATTATTATTATTACCTTTTTTTTTCTTCTCCGGCGAAGAAGATGCCGGAATCAAGAAGTATATGCTTCCTCTCTTGAGCTCGGAATCCGGCGAGAGGATCAATATTCTACGGACGACACCCTGAGAGAAGGGTTTGCTCAGAACATGGTTTGGGTTTGCCCTGAGGATCTCGCCGGCGGTTACCGGCCCTGTTATTTCTTCTACGTAGCCATTCAAATGAACTATACGTATCAAGTCTAGAGCTCCACAAGGAAGAACACAAGCCAAACAACACCTTAAACTATTACCCATTTCTGCAGATCTCCTCTCTCTCTCTCTCTCTCTCTCTCTCTCTCTCTCTCTCTCTCTCTCCCGTTCTCCCTAGTTAGCTTCTCGTTTCTCTGTGAGAATGCGACCAAACAGGGTACATAGGTTTATATACATAGTAACAGCCCCTACGTAAAAGCAATTTGAAATATTTTATGTACGGTTGATCGGAAATGACGGAAGTGTCCTGACTCCTGTACTATGTGCGTTTTAATCTTTGATGCCTTTTCATGTCTTCGATCTTTGAAAAGGGTTAATCATAAATAAAATTATCTGTGTTAGATTTAAAATTTATTAGTATAAAATTAAAAGATATTTCAAATTATTAATAAATTCTTACTTATAATGATAATAATTTTACATTCCTTTAATTTGTAAATAATTAAATCTTTCATATGCATTAATATATATATATTCTTATTAAGAAAAAGTTTGTTATAAAAAATTAATATTGAAATTAATTAAGAAATACAATCAAAGGATTTGCAATGATACAATGGGTAAAAGACTTCAAATTCTATATTTATCACACAAATAAAAGGGCCTTTTATACATAAAATTTTTATTTTAAAAAAAATAACAAAAATCAAGAATCACACATTTTTTTTTGAGTTTAATGTGGATTAAAATGTATGATTTTTATTTTTATTTTTTCACAGAAAATCTATTTGGAGAAACTTCTTTTATTATACCAAAGTTTGCCTTTCTTATATATTTAATGTAATAGAGTTTGTTTTACTTTATTTTGCAACAATTTTTTTTTAAGTATAATGTTCTTGTAAATTTATTTTTTTTGGGTGCAACATGTTCATGCAATTCATATATATGAATGCATATTCATAACTAAATTTATAACATACATCTTAAAAGTTAATATAACATAAAAATTAATTATATTTATCGTTATATTAATTATAAATCTTTTCGTCATGAATTAATTAGGTGTAGTTATAGTCATTTTTTACACTAAATAATATAATAAAAAAAATTGAATGTGTAATTTAGGTCTTACATAACAACTTAATTTTTTAAATTGAATATTTTTTCACGTAGCATTTATTATAAAAAGATCTTCATTTTGAATCACACTAAGTTCAATTTTTATATTTAATTATAAATTGTTATAGTCATACTCTTATATCATTTAACTAATGCAATTTATATTTGACATTTTAATCTTATAAATTTAAAATTTAATTTGTAATCAATTCTTAAATTTTATCTAACATTTTAAATTTTTAGTTTGACGATTTTTTGGCATATAACTTTATAAAATTATATTTTATTCACCAACTTCTCTAATATGGATGGTAGAGAGGGCCCGGTACAAGAACCGGGACCCCACAGGCATGGGATTAAAAAACACAGGCACTAGATTCTGTGGATGATGCAAGTCGCAGCTCCTCACATTCTTATAAAACTCGGTTTGTGTGTTTTTTTGTTATAACCAAATTTATTAAATTATAAATTATAATAACAAGAATTAGTTAGTTTTTAATAAAAATTATATTTTTTAAAAAATATAAATATAATTTTTTTAATAATTAAAATATCTCACAACACTCAAGTTAATTGCAATAAGTTGATAGATTAATTTACAAATTATATTAGTGCTTTAAAAAAATAATTACTTAATTTAACCACACTGATTGAAATCTTTAGCTGATAAAAATTACTTCAAAATTCCTAATAAGATTCGAACGCACCTTAATTATCGATAGATCATTATGATCATATAAGCAGCTTCCCAACCGTATTTTATTTTTTATATCATACAGGGCATGTATTTTAAATTTTGAAGTATTAATGTGAGATAATGACAGAGAATATATATATATATATATGTATATATATATATCGATTTCATGATAAATAATAAAGTTTACTTAATTGGTCCACTCAGTCCCACACCCATATGGGCCCCATGAAATTGCTTTCACCCGTTGTGACCCACACCTCTATATATAATTTGACTGTAATAATCTTCGTTTTTTTTTCTTTTTTTCTCTTCCACAGTTCATTTTCTCTAAGTGTTCCTTTATATATATATATATATATATATATATTATTATCGTAGATAAAATTTTACCTATCGTATTAAACAAAGACAATTAAAAAGAATTACTTAAAAGTTATAACCAAGTCTTAAGTTCGACATGAATTATTAGGATAAATAATTATTGGTAACCTACTAGTAAAAACACAATTCTCTTTCCTTATATATTGATAAGTAAGCTTTCTTGCATCGCAAGCCTTCTAAAAATTATCATCATTCAATTCAATCCACGTTTCTGAGAATTGAGTTTCCTCATCAGTCTCTTCCCATTAAAATTTACTCACTACTATACTCCATCAGCCAATTCATAAGCACATAACGCCTATATTCAAAAGGTTAAGTCTCCGTATCACTTATCCTCTTTTATTTGATTTTTCTCGTGTTCTTCTGTACTAATTTAATCTTCAAGTGTTAATTTCGAAAGTTTTATCGTTACCTTTATCCATGGGTTCTCTTTCCGTAATAAATATAAAAAAAATAAATTAAAATTTAGATAAAAAATATATATATTTATTTAAAGTACATAAAAATATTGTCTTTTAAAAATAATTTTATCTTTGTAAAACTAAATCTTCTTACTTACTAATATAAATAAGATAATATAAATAACACAAATATATAAAATTTAATAATTTTAATATTATAATTACAAGAGAAAAAAAATAATATTTTTTTTGTATTTTTTTTAGAGTAATAAAAATTTTCATTTATATTATTTTTATTTTAATATTTCTTAAATGTGAAAATGAATTTTAAATATAAAGAGTGTTAGTCGTAACTTATGAATATTAAAAAAAAAAAATTACTATAACTATTGGTATATATATTATTTTTTAATAATTAAAAATAATTAGTTTGACAAATATAATTAAAAAAAAAAATTGGGCCGGCGCATGCGCGAGTAAATTGTCACTACTAGTTAAAAAATTAATTACCTTGTACGTTTATTTTTTAGTTATACTGATAAGTAATGAAAACCCGTAATTAAGGTACTGACTTGTCAGCTTCTGCGGGTGTGACATTTTATGTCCACAAGGGTCAATGGTGCCAAGCTTCATTCACGGAGATTTTCGGGCACCGACTGCAGCACTAAAGACATATATGCAAGTTTCTATCCATAGATTGCGATCATTTTTTTTTTTTTAAGGAAAATTCAACAGGGTGGCCTGCAACGAGATTCCGAATGTAAGATTGAATCTACATAATCTACATAAAACAGAACGAAGAAAGCAACCAATCATTCATTAAGCAACGGGCTTCAAGGCTGTCTCTTTACTCTAAATCCAAGGTTGCAAGCCCTATTACATTAATTTTAAGTTTGGCTTGTTATTGATATATGTTAAGTTTATGATTTAATTCCCATTTACTATACATAGTGCTCAACAGTACCTGGCATATATATATATATATATATATAAAGAAAAATAGAAATGTTTGGAGGACACAAGATAAGCAAATATGGTGAAAAAGATAACATTAGTACTTTCAGATGCAATTAATCATTATAAGTGTTTGATTTTTATATGAAATTCAAAGATCTAAATCTTATCCTGTCTATTATATCTACCTATGCAGTATCTCCATAAATAGGACCCAAAATAAAAAAAGTTTTGTATTTTATGTGAGGGTATCTCTTGGTGTTTTTTTTTTTTGGTTTGTTTGTTTCTAAACACATTCGTGCTTGATCTTTGCAATTTATATAATTACACTTGTCGGTATGTATAGGTGGCTAGCTGGCATTAATTTGTAGGGTTGCTGGTGTTGATGGTGGTCATAATGTTATATTCGACACACGAGTCCTTCGGTTTTAATTTAAGTCTGATTCAATGCACCCTAGTTTGATCTGATAAGAGTCGTACATGGAAACTATGGTAAGCTCATTTTCCCATGTACTTACCTAACTATAATAGTGGATATATACTTAAGAGATTGGTTGGATCGACTCTCACTTAAACGGTTCCATTTCAAAATTAAGGCCCCTTCTTGGCACAAGTGCTTTATGTTTGCAAATGGTATTGGGTCCATTGGCTCTAATTTAACAAGCCTTTTGGGTCATATATTTTGAAACTCTGCTGCTGCCCATAACAGGTGGAATCCCTCTTTTTCTCCCTCACATTACACTTTGTGTGTTTGAAAGCCTTGTTAAACCAAAAAGTTAAACGCACAAAATTGCTGGAGAGCTCGCGTGTCTGATTTTCACATCCTCTATCGATTTTCCTTTTGTACTGTTTTTTTTTTAATTATTATTATTACTTTTCAATTAGAACCAATTGATTTCCAATTTTAATTTTAATTGGGCAATTCAAAATACGAACATTAGACATTTCCACTCCAATGGGGTAGTGGTAGCCTACAATTTCTTTTTGTTAAATGTTTGAGCAATGACAATGGTTAAACTACCATGTACCGTGTGATGATGAAATCCGACAAATGGACACAAATGTGCAGATTCAAATGAATACCAAAAATTTGTTTACTTCATACAAAACATTTATAATATAAAATCTTGTTCATCCACTTAAGTTCATCGTTTTTACGTCCACTTAAAATTTTCCGATATTGATAATTATTATCATTATGAGAAAGGTGGGTGAAAGATTATTATAGTTCATAGTATTTCGTGAAAAATTGCCATGCATTCAATATACATGCATTGTTACCTATTGACCTTAGTTAGCTTAACAACGTTGTGGAGTCCCGATTGGCGATTGCTAGATGAATCTCACCAATCCTATTCGAGATGATGGAATTGGAGCATAAACTTCATGACTGATCTTTTGTATCCGTTCTCTTGTGCAGCTCAGCTATGCTGCATCTCGTCTGGTCATTCTTCGATTGGTGTAGTCTCCTCCCAGGCACTGGACCACTGGCAGTCATTTATGATCTCGCTACTGCCCTTAGAAACTAGTTACATATAAACTATGTTTTTTTTTTTTAAAAAAAAAAAAAAAGCTGCACACTGCTACTACTAATGCCTTTATATTTATTCTGAATGTGACAATAACCAAAAAGAAAATCGGAGTTGCATGCATAATTCATTACCAAAAGTCATTCTATCCAGCAATTAAAAATTGAAGTTGGCAGTTTTTCAACAAGTGTAACAGAAGAAATCACCTTGGTCCTGCTTTTTCGTTGATCCTCTCTCAATATGAAACTCATTCTCCGACTTAAACTGGAACTCTTTCATTTACATACATTAAATGGTGGACGTCGATCAACAGGGAAGGCTTCTATAATTCAAACACCTTGCTTCTTTGAAGATAGAAGACTCCCACTGACACTACATTGTACCATTTAGTTGCAAAGATAATCTTTCATTGCCATCTCAGAGTGAGTGATTCAGATTGCCTCTTCAGACATTAAACAGTTAAAATAAGTATATTGCTCCATTGTATGAACAACACAGGCATGTATTAATAACAACTCTCGGAACTCAACTCGAAAGCAAAGAGTTCCAAAGCAACGAACCTACAGCTGCGTGTTCAAGTACTCTCTCTTGTGTATCCACTAGTCTCTTCTGCAACCTTTTCCCACACATCTGCAATTTTCTCAGCATATCCAACCTGCATATTAAGCACACAAATGTACATTAACATAAGGAAGAAACTACACTAATATAGAAGTGATGGACAATTGGACATCACAATTTATAAAATGATACTTCTTTACTACTCTCTTTTGTCCATCACTTCTGTGTCTAGCAAGTGTTTCCTTGCACAAATCAAAAAATGTAAGGTGCACATTTCATGACTGACACTCCGATGTGTGCACATGGACCAGGCATGCATACACCTCACAGACTAGTGTATTGTGGAAATTTTAGAATCACCACCATTTAAACCATGTTTTTCACAAGCAGTGTACCACATACCGCCATCATCAGTGAAATTTTAAGGACCAAAGAAAAAGAGCAACTTGGAGGTGCTAGATGTTTAAAGTTTATTTATTGAATTGAGTGGAGGCTTTCAATTGGTTTCCTTATCATAAGTACAGCAATACTGCAAGTCACCTATTGAGTCTAAACTCTTCTTTAGTTTGTTTAATACATCATAAAATATGGGGTTGAAGCAACATAACCACTGATGAACCTTCAAACACATCTTTCTGCACTTCCCCTAAATCTAATCCTTGCTTTTCTCTAAATGTAGCTTAGAATTGGATTACCTCTTCAAAATTTTTGTCTATCTCCTGTGATTCTTTCCTCCTCTTCATAAATGACAAATGTTCTGAATGATGTAAACCCAAACTGAGGTTAATTTGCAGAGCATTGGTCTCATTGATACTCTCAACTTGAATGCTTTAGTTTAGCAGCACGTCTCATTCATACACTCTGCCCTTGGAATCTTTAGCTTTGAAATCTTATACTCTTCACATTGTGTGCACAAGTCTATTATAAAGGGGTGGATTAAGGCACATCACATGTTGCTTGGTTTTGTGGCCTCATAGCACAGACTTTAGGAATTGTTGAAGCTGCCTTAGGTAGATAGAATTTTATGGTGTTCATTTTCATATCATTAAGTTCATTGTCCTGCAAGAAATGGTCACGCTACCCATCTTACAATTTACACTTAGACTATGTCTAGTTTTATTTTCCAAAGGAAAATTCCTCTGGGGCTTGACTCATGGTACTATGAATTACAACTGGAATCCTGTAGTTGAGAAAAAAAAAAATCTCTCTAACAGGGTCTACCAGCTTGTCCACATCTCAACCAGATGAGCTAGTATAAGACAAGAAAATAGAAAATAGTAGTGAATAAAAGTTTGCACACATAAACACAGAGAGGGAGAATGAGAGAGGGACAGACAGACAGACAGAAAGAAGCCTGCTTAAAAAGACAATTAATGCTTTCTAGTCAACTGGGATTATCCTCTGTCAAAAGGAAAAGATGCATAGACAATACCTGATTAAGCACAAACCCCTTTAGCATGTTCAAGAAATCAGCATGTCTTTCTCTGTCAAGCCTTTCCAGTTCGCTCTTGTTATTTTCCTGTAATTAGGGGATCATTAATAGAGTCAGCTATATAACATGACAAAAACCACAAATGTGAAAACCCAATAGAGACAAATATTGGGTGGTAAGATGGCCCCTCCCCTTCCCCTCCACCCCAACCCCACCCAAAAATATAAAAGAGAACGTGGAAGCACAAAACATTTGACTTTGGCAGTTATAGAGGAGCCCTGATACCAATTACCACTACTCTACAACTAATACTATTGCAGATGACTACAATCAGTTTAGAATGTCAACAGTGACCTTCTGTCAGCACAATAAGCTAGGCACTGACCAGATAGGACACTGGCTGTATGATGGACAAGATAGGGATTCAGTAATTGCAAACAAATTTGTAGACATATTTCATTGACAGGTTACTAGCTAGTCCTTGTGTCTTTTATGCAGTTTCATACTGCCATCCAAGGTAAAAGATCTCAAGACTAAGCAAATAATGATTGCCTATGCAATAATAGGCTAGGATTGTCCACATGTAATTCTGATACCAACATATTCACACATAAAAAGAATAGAATAAAACCTTTCAGTATTGAAACTTTAGCCAAACTAGATGCCATGATTGTTAATTGTGCAAACAAACCAGTGAAGAGAGTGCCAAAGATATATTTTTAAATAAAGAGATTCAATGCATATCAGCTCAGACATGCTTGACCAACACATCAAAGATCAAGAAGGCTACTTTTTGTCAATCTAATAGCACTAGACATATGAGTATAACAATTAAAAATCATCAACTTCTTCTCATTTTGAAATGGAGAGAAGCCACTCTACCCAGAACAAGCTGTGGATCTTCATATTTTACTTATCTGGGCCTCATGCCTCACATCTCTAGAGTATAATCCTGCACCTAAAGAACCAACTAGTGTTCTGTACGAAAAGCTCTTTATGCATGGGAGAAAGCAAGCAATATAGAAATAAGCTGAATCTTACACCACATTATTAGTAGTTTGTAAACTTTACAAGCAAAATTCTCTGTTAAGGAATAATGCACTACTTTCATGTGAAGAAGGGTAGGGGTTGCATAATGTCTCAATCATACAACACCTTTAGGTGCTTCTTCCTAGCCATATAAAGAACAATGTCAGATAGAAAAGGCAAAGACAAAAAAGTTATTGACTTTACCCTGCCTGGGTTTGCAAGTTGACTTCACTACGTAAAACTATTAATATGGAACTCCCTGCCTTGGTGGAGAATGGTTGTCTATTGGTTGTTAATTGACAGAGATACAGATTTGTCACCAAATTGTCTCAAATTCAAAGTCTCATAACCACAAACAAAAAGGCTGCAAATCTTGGTCAGAACAGATTGATGCCAATAAACATGGCCATTGCAAATACTAAATAATACAACCCAAATAAAGCCCAATAAAGGTGTAACCTAGCATCTTCTAATAAATCAAGCACAGTGCCTATCCACCACAAATTTCCAAGTTGATCAAATATAGAAAGTTGCAAGCCATAAGCAAGGAAAGAGTTTGATAGGGACTGAGATTCACAATAGAACAATTCTTCTTTCATAAGAATTCCATGAATAACACAATACCTTTATCCGTTCGTACTCTCTTACTGCAACATATTTAGCATCCTCTGTGACTCGTATGTTTTCTTTCAACTCCTCTAACTTGCGGATCCTTGACTTGTCACCACCAAATATCTTTGATGAAGCAGCTTTGAGTTTTTCAGCCCTTGAGTGCAATGTGGATAGTTCTGATAAAAGAGTTTGCACTGTCAATAGTGCACTAGTTCGATCTGAGAATGCACTATGGACAGATAGCATCAGGCCGAGATAATCATGAAGCGTATCCTGTCAATTATAACAAACAAAAAGACAATATTGAAGTTTGCTACAAAAAGATATGGATCTGTAATCACAATCACTATAAAGCCAGTAGTTGGTATCTGTGAATTTACAACAGGCTTAAAATGAATAATTTTAGGACAAATACTCAGTTCTTATGCAATATGAGTGCTATCATACATTTCATGCAGAATGCTTTAAGTTGTTAGATGGAAACAGCTATTGGAAAGATAAAAGCTAATGGATAGTCCAAATCAAATAGTTGAGTGCAAACAGCAATCAAAGGCAAAACATTCTGCAGCTCACCAAATGCTTGACAGTCTGTGCATTTAATTCCCGATAAAATCTACTTGCTTTAACTGCAGCAGTGAAAACATTTCTCATGTCAGCGGCCCTTGTTCTTTGTGTGTTGAAGATAGCTTCTTCATTCTCAAATTTAGTCAGTTTAATAAAAGCCAACCCCAATTCTCCCATTGTCTCTCCCACATCTTGCTGGGCTTTTACCAGTGATTCAGCCTACAAGAAAAAAGGAAAAAAAAAAAACACAACATGACCAAATAAAGCAATGATCGCCATAAACTCTAAACTGCAGGACTGTGTACCTTACCTAACCATCTCAACATCATTCAAAGCAATGAAATGCCAAACAATAAATAACCGCAAAATATACCTGCTGAGAAGCATTGCTGAGTTGCTGTTCAAGATCTTGTATCCTCTCTTTCTTCTTCAAAAACTCCTTATCTTCCTCAGCAACAGGGGGCTTTGATCCTCCCCAGTCATTAGCCACAGACTGCTTCAACTCCTTAAACAGCCTCAACAAATCTCTCCCTCCTTTTGCGGGCTGCACCACCTCCTGCGGTGCTACCACTGCACTCTCCCCAAAAAGCTGCCTTGGTAGCTTCACCGCACCATCGAGCATCCTGGAAGCCATGTCAGTGCTCGTTGGCAGCGGCAGCTTCCCTTGCACTTGTAAGAACACCTTCAATTCATCACTCTTTCTTATTACAGGATGTGCAGCAAGTCTCCTCAAGTACTTCTCCAAAGCCACTCTCCTTTGGTCCACAAACTCCTGTTTTTGCATCACCTGACTCTCAACTACATTCTTGTCTGGCCTCGGCGGGATAAAAAGCCCTCGGCATGACTCCGCCAATCGATCAGACAAAGTAACCACGTCTCTAAATCGCCTCCGTACACTAAATTCCGTCCCGTTAAACTCCCGTATATTCGTCCTAGTCGTGATTAGATACGTAACGTAAGTGCTGCCTCCTGGAACCAGCGAATTATAAGTTTCTTGCTCCTTCTGCGGATTGGAGACTGTGATCCTGATATGCTCGGAGCTGGAGGATGGAAGCGCAAGAGAAGAATCGGAAGATTGACTCGCAGGATCCAAGCCGTTGACGGCACTTTTGTCCAAAGGGCTCAAAATGGCGTCAGCGTACGCCGGCGGTTCGATGTAGGAAGAGGTATCGGAAGCCGCGCTATGTTTTCGGAGATCGCGGTAGGGCGGGGGAGAGAGGAGGGGATCGGAATCGACCGGGCTTGGCGACAGCGACAGCGGGTGATGCGTGTCGGCCAGCGATGACATGGCGCTACGATAAGCTGAAAACGACTTGCTGCTGGTGGTACTGTTGCCGGCGCTGCCGTTATCCAACGGGTCATGGAGCATCAGATTTTCCATTTCGTCTCGGCAAGCGTACAGCTGGGCTTCTTCAGAGCCCTGATTCTCCGATCCCATCATCTTACTGTAAAATTCGAATCAACTACGAAAAATTTACAATTAACCAGATAATAATAATAACCAATAGCTATTATTATTATTATTATATTATAATTATATATTACAGTTTTTGATATCTACTAAAGCTACGAAATTGCGATGGAGATGGAGTTAGGCTCGAAATCAAAATGATAGCCTCGACAAATGGCGACGGTAGAGGTGGCGACGTGGATGGGGAACGGAGGTGCGCGCCAGGAGTGGGGCTTAGGAAGGAGAAAACGAGCATGAAAAGTTCGTGGCTTTTAAGAAAAAGATATCGAGGCTTTTATTTTATTTTTATTTATTTTACTTATATTTTCTGTTCCCTGATGTCAGTTTCGTGGCAGATTACCGGGGACTAGCGATGATTGGATGTACTTGGGATCACGCAACAATACCGTGTAAGGCAGGCCTCCGTAGACCGATTGTGACTTATCTATTTGGATTATTTATATCTTAAGTGATTGATGATGTAGAATGTCCAGATGTACTCGTTACGCAGAACTTACAGACAATCAAACAACCTGCTTATACACACACAGACACACACAGAGATATATAATTTCTTTAAAAAAAAAAAAAAACTCATTAATCCATAAACTATACCATAAAATAACTCTTCCTAGTTTTATAAACTTTTTTAAAACTTAAAACCAACAGCATTTGCTACATATCCAATGCAAGCCAGCAAACTGCCGTAGAATAACTAAAATGGAGACCGATGAGAATAACAGACGAAAATGACATTGGCCCATATGAGATTTGACATCTTTGCATCAAAATTTACGATAATAGTTTATACATCTGCCTGCTTGTATCTTCAAAACCCCATCCACCATCAAACACATATGATTTCTCAGCATGAAACATCATACAGCAGGTTTCGTCAATGCCGAGACCTCACAGAGGAGTAAGGTAAAATATCTTTGTTGGAATCCAGTAACCACCAACAGACAGAACAAGGCAAAGAGAAATCTCACCAACAGCCAACATACTTAGTATACCCTGTTGCTAACAGTTTGGTAGAGAGACTTGAGCTGAGTGTTCCATTTGTCAATGGCAGTATACTTCTTCATTCCTTTGGACCTGCATGGAGAATAATGATAATGGCTACAGTCACAACATGCCATGCACGACTCTAACGAACACTCAGAATTTGGCTGCCAACATGTTGAGGAAAAGTAATATAAGAGGAAAAATCTTCCACCTGTCACCACGCTCTAGTAGCCTATTCACTTGATCGATATGTCCATCAATACGGTTATCCAATATCAGTGAAACCAACAACTGCTCCACATCCTTTTCTGGTACATTGAGTTCCTGCAGGTGACAATATCAGAAAGAAAACCCTGGTCAGTCCATAAGGCCCTAAAATAACTAACCACACTAGGCCAGTGGCACAAGGCCATGGTAGTAAAAAGTTCAGATGCCAGAAAGAAACAATGGCCTCACCTTCGAGATGAAAGGGATACGAATCCTTGTATAAGGCTTAATAAGCTTGAGAAGAACCTGAGTTCTGACATTCTTTAATAAATCTTCTATATAATTCCTTATGAATGGGTCCTCCATTATAGTCCTCCTGTTACTCTGAGAGCCCAATGGACAACTTAAATGCAAATGGAAGAACAAACAAAAGATGCTAAAATGCAATGGAAAAATACTTCCAATAAATGATATATAAAGAAACAATAATCCAATCACCAACTACAATTAAAAAAAATGATAATTATACCTTAAGGATTTTCTCAAACTCCAATATCTCATTTCGTTGATATGCTGCTATGAGATTTGTCATTGCCAAAATCTCAGGATCATTTTTATATCTGGAAAGGTCAACATAAGAACATGAATAAACAAGAGAGAGAGAGAAGAGAAAACCTTAGCATTTGTAGAACAATGCACCATTAGAACACTTACGGCTTTGCCTCTTGACCATCAAAAGGATTAACCTCAGATTCCATCAGCATGTTAGCCAGAACAAGGTATCTGCCAATCACAATGGCCACATGATAACAAAATGGTGTAAACAAATGCAAAGTGAGACCCAAATCACTCACTGTCTTGGTAATGTACAAAAGAGTGCAAATTTTCAATCCAGATTTCAATTACTCATGTCATTTGATTGCAGTGAATCTTATGAGGACTTTCTCTGCCATATTACATTTATTAGTTCTCACCATACCATTCATTTTCTAATCTTTTTCCTTTTTTCCTCTCTCTACTGGAAACACAGCGGGAGGGTTATATTCTACACCACTCAATATCAGTGATGTCAACTCTTCATCTCTGCCTTAGCAAATCATAAGTCAGGAGCACACCCCTCCTCCTCCTCCTCCCCCCCCCCAAAAACCAAAAAAAAAAACAAAAAACCCAAAAAAGGGGCAAAAACCTACATAAACCAATAGCAAAAAGATGTTCTGTGACCATACAGTCTGCAAAATGAATTCAGAGAATAATCCATATGCAAAAGAAATTCATTAAAACAAAATAGTCTCTCCACAATTCTCCAAATTATCAAATTCATCATGTTTAAATGTTTCATTTGGGCTTTTATTTTACATTGCTGAGAATTTAAGTTTGAGAGTTTTGGATTATTTCTCACAGCAAAATGGTCATATGACTGATGTTAGAATTGGGCTGGAAAAGTGAGGGCAAGAGATGGTGTGACTGATGTTAGAATTGGGCTGGAAAAGTGAGGGCAAGAGATGGTGTAACTAAACTGCAATAGAAGAGGAAAATTGGAAAGAAAGGTAAACATATAATGAAATAGGGAACATACTTTAGGCATTGTATGCGTCTTTGATTCCCAGCTTCATCATAATTCTTAAAAGCTTCAAAGAAATCTGTCGCTGCTTCAGCCCATTGGCGCTCTGCCATATGCATCTTGCCACCACATTCTCGTATTATCCCCATTATCCTTGGATGTGGAATTGCGGACTTGATTGCAAGTGCTTTTTGGTATAATTGCTGGCATGCAAAACTCAAGAAAATTACCATAATGAAGATATTGAAAAATTTTAAAAAGAATCACCCTTCTACAATTTGAAATTTCAATTATGATACAGATCTTGCAAGAACTTATATCCATGGTGTTACTATCGTGGGCTTCATTTTTATTCCATCAAACATAGCAACATATCCAAAAGCAAACTCTGATAGCCCAGGCCAACCAGATAGCACAATAATATTTTGAGTTGACCCACCGATGTGTCCCAAGAACTCAACTCCACAAAGCAATTAACAAGCTATATAAAATACCCAAATATTTCTTTTAAACCCAATATGAGATTTTTTAGGTCTGACACAGAAGCAACATGAATATGTGTAACATCACATATGAAATATTTGACACAGAACCTGGATTCAATCCAGGCATACATCAAGCTAATTGCAACAATAGCTTACTGCTTCAAAAATTAAACTTTGTCATCCCATGAAATGTGAAATCTACCAGGTTGAGCTGTAAAATAATCAGATGACATCAGAGGACTAAGCAATTTTCAAATCTTATAAAATAACTGGATTAATGTATCTTGAGGATAGCTTTATTTGTGTTTTGTCTGATTTTAGTTGACCAACACATGAACAAGTGTTTTGTTACTGGCTATTGAAACCAGTAGTTCTATCTCATAAGTAGCCAACTACCCTTGACATAATTATCCAAAAAGTTTCAGCTTTCATTCATCAAGTTTCCAGCTGAGAATACAACACAACTGTTCTTGCCAGCAATAACTTCTAAGAGAAATGAAGAATGCTCAATCACAAATATAGTAGTGGAAAATACCGGCTGAGTTATAGCAAATACTGGAAATGCTCACCTTGAGCTTCTTGTTATTCTTGGTCTCAGTATACATTTGGATCTCAATTGCATATACCTCCAGAAGCTGACTACCCTTCTTTTGGTCATCTGTACCATCTTCTCTTTGACAAGACTTATGGAGCTGCTTCAAAATCTGATCATATATGAAAGACTGAAAATGTCACAAATTGTGCCTACTAATTACATGATAAGCCACAATAAAATAAGACATTACCTTACTCATCCGCCCATATTCACCCATATCAAACCAAATCTTACAAAGCTTGAGATTTGTCTTGAACCAAAGTCTCTGTACAGCCAACAGTGCATGAATGACAAGAAATATTTCAGAAAAAAAAAAAACAAATCATCATAAATAAAATTCACAAAAAAAAAAAAAATAGAAAGAGGGAAAATAAAAATTTAACCTCATTCTTTGCCTCCTCTAGGGCCTTTAGAGTGGTCTGATAAAATTCTTGCAGAAGACCAAAGTTCTGACTAGCTGATCCGGAAACAAAATCCATGATATTGTTTATGCACTTTTCACTGTAATTTCGGGTTACTGCTGACTTTATGTATGTTAACATCTCCCTATAAGCATCCATCATCTCTTTATACCTCCCTAATCGGTAATAAAGCTTAACTGTTTGTTTCAGAGCTTTAAAACCCCTGGTAGCAAGAAGCAAAGTCATCTCAGCATGAAAGACTATCATTATCAACTCAATATCAATAATGCTTGACCAGTAGTTTAATGAACACACAAACTAAAAGCAGTTTCATTATAAAACTAAACTACTAAATAAACCATATGGTTAAAATCATTAAATGAACATCAAAGATTAGCTAAATCAAGGCATCTCTTCAACTGTTTGACATTTTTAAAACTGTTAAAGCCATCGAAAAAACAGTAGCACAGGAGAAGGGAAGACAGTGACTGCCATTAATTCAATCATATTTCTCCTTCAGGCCAACTCTGATTAATTCTCTTAACACCTCATTTGTCCACAGGATAAATCTTTAAACAAAAACTACAGTAAATGCCAATAGAATGCATGGACATATGTAATCCCACAATCATGCAACATTAAAATATATCCTATTTCATAGACAGAAAATGTCAAAATTCTATGATACTCACCATTCTGCTTTCTCTTGTTCCATGTGGACCACTTCAGCAAAACCTGCAAGTGCTCCTTCTGGATCTGTTTCAACCAGCCCTTTTGCCCAAAAAATTTTCATAAATGAGTAAGGGGAATCCCAAATCCATATTAAATGAGCCCTTGAGATTCTCAAATGAAAAAACACCATTTTCATTATCTTTTTTCAAAAGGCAGGTTTTCATTAGTTAATGTAAGGGGAAGGACACAAATGACAACTTTCAGCCAAGAAGCGGAAAATTAAAAGTAAAGATTGAGACATATAAGAAGAACCTTTGGAGTTATAGTATTGGTTCTCAATATCAACATCCTGTTCCTCAGGCTCTTCGTCTGAGTACTCAAACCCATAATCCTCCATATCCGCATCTGCACATAACCGCTCATTCACGCAATACAGATCTTATTGTTAACGCCCACAACATAATTGCATATCAACATCACACAATGCGGGTAAAACTGGAAATTGGCACAGCTACTAGTGATCATATCATACAAACAAAAATAAATAAATAAACAGCCAAATTGGAGCACCTGAACCCATGGTCGCTTGATTAACTGAGTCTTGATTATTGAGGAGGAGCAGCACAAATCTGGGGAGCTAGAAATTTTGATTTCCACCAATAGTAGAAGCTACTGATCAAGTGAGAGACAAAGATTTTCTGTGAAGAGAAAAGTATTTAAAAGTAAGGAAAAAAAAAGGAAAAAAAGCAAAAAGAGCATATAGTAGAAAAACAGATAGCCATGAAATAAATAAATAATATTTAGCCCAAAAGTAAAACAAAAGAGAGAAGCAAAAAACACAGAGAGACCAGGACAGCGGTGGTCGTCGAAACCACCGGCGTCGCCGCAACGACAGAGAGAGGGAGCAAATGTCACAAGAGCCCTAACCCGCAATAGTGTAAACTCCACGGAGCCACGTTTTTTTCTCTTCGAGAATCAACGGAAACTTTGTTTTTTTTTTTTTTTTGTTTGCTTTTTTGGTGGTTTGTTCAGATGATAATCTACGGAGAAATTTTAAGTTTTTTTTTTTTTTCATTTAATCAGTATTAATTGAAATTAAACCATTAAAGCAAAGTTTATTTGCTCTTTTATTTCTTTTCTAAAGATGTACAAAGATAAATGGGCCTATTCTTTCAAGCCCAAATTGTCTGTATCAAAGGCCCAATAAAAGGCTCCCTATGTTAGCATCCGGAAATTTTCATTCGACCAGATAAAAGAATTTTAATAATCACAGACCATAAAGTTTAATATTAAAATTACTTAAACTCTTAACTTGAATTGTGATATTAAAATTTGAGTCTCTATAAACTAAAAAAAAAAAAAGAAAAATAATAATTTTTACAAAACAATTTCCATCCCTCAAAAATAGAAGTTACTTTTCAGAAACAAAGTTGAAAGAGAAGACATGGAAAGAGGGTCAAAACGAGAATATAAGAGAGAAAAAAAAAAAAGGGATTGATGTATCACTAAGTCCGTTTCTGCAACCTGTTCTAGCTTTGTTAGTTGACTCTTACAAGTAATTATTTCCTTACAACCCGTTTCAACTTTGTTAATCAAGTCAATCTTTGGTGAATGTCTGATGATCAATCTTTTTTATAATTAATTTACATTACACAAATAAGCGAAAGATTGTGCAAGCATACAATTTGTATCATGTCCATGCTGCTTGGCTAGCTAATGGGTAGCCACTAACGCCGTCTCAAAACTTGCTGTTGGATCACTAGTAAAGAAGTTGTACGATCAAAATCAATGGAAGATACATAATCACCTATTAATCCCAGCTCCGGGCGTCGTGGCTGCACACTCCAATTAGACAGGCCTTTGAGAATCACTGGATTGATCCCATGTTTCCTTCCCACGATCCAGACATCAAAATGCTTACTGCTACTCATTTTCTGAATGGTTGTTACCGTGTCTTCTCCATCTCTGACCATAACCTCTTTGAACTCAACTCGCCTGTCCGTTTCATTCCTTGTCCAAAACCATGTCACCAGACCATCATCAACTTTCTTCTCCATCGCTTCTTCTTGTACTTCTTCGTGATCACGAGGAAGGAATCTGATCACTGTGAGTAACGTGTCCGGGTTCATTAGCATTCTGTCTGCATAAACAAGTCCCTCCCGAGCATCCGCTCCTCCTAAGAAAAGCATAATGATGTGGAGGGACTGACGTTTGTGGGAGCCCCCGCGGGCAGAACCATTGATGATGGGGTTCTGGAGCTTGCCTTTGTTAATGAGAATTCCAACCGAGCATGGAGCATGGTTCAAGATATTTGATATTACGGATGGCTTTCCACGGTAATGGGGCTCGGAAATTGCAACATTTTCGACCCATCCTTTGTGGAAAGGCAATATAATGAGAGTAGCTTCTTTCACCAGAGCAAGTTTACACACGTCTTGGTACACTGTTCGCTTTGGAGCCACGGCTGTGAAGGCATGGAGCTCTACCTGTTCAATTCTTGTTCTCTGATAGAGTTTGAAGGCATTGAGTGCAGAATCAGAGGACATGTTATCACAGTCATCATGGCAAATAAACAGTGGGGCGGCTCGGCCAACGATCTCAATCAGGTGAAGCGCATGAACAGAGAACGGACTTTGTGTTGTTGGGTAAGAAAAGTCAAGCAGATTGATGAGACCAGCAACACTATCTTCATCGTGGATGCAGATGACTAGTACAAGCTCTTTGGAATTTTGACTATGTTGGATGGTTCTCCTTGTGCTTATCCTGTATGGCCTTGTTGGATCGTACAGAATGCTAACGATGGGCGTGGAAATTGCAGTCACTGCGGTTGATAATATCATCATCATTGAGTAAGTTGGGGTCAGAATAATCTGTAGATGATCAGGAAACAATAATTCATTTAGGTTCACTGTTCCCTTGGTGCAAGAAAATTTATAATGTGGAAAAAGAAAACAGCATAGTGATAAATATCCTGACTGTTAAGGAAAACATGTTTCCAAGCCAGCTTTATTTAGGTATTTTTCCCTTTGTACTGATCTGAGATATAAAGGCGTTCACAATGCATGAGACAGCGGGATCTGGGGAAGAAGAGGATTTCCTCCTATAGGTGGATTTGCGTTTTCATTGATTCCAAGACCAATTTATCAAATGTCACATTTGACTAATTAATTTCTTTGT
Source organism: Kandelia obovata (assembly GCA_021464305.1). Lineage (NCBI taxonomy): Eukaryota > Viridiplantae > Streptophyta > Magnoliopsida > Malpighiales > Rhizophoraceae > Kandelia > Kandelia obovata. The sequence goes on from CM038487.1 coordinate 5,192,790, forward strand.
GAAAATAAGAGAAGGTACCAGCTTTTCCGTCCAGTGCATGAGTAACAAGAACTCCAGCTGACCTCTCAAGTTTAAGAGGAGGCTAAGGGTGAGGCCATCTTTCCATGGCATGTGCATCAGCAGAGACGGCACAAGAGTGGAGAGCACTTTAAGGACGTACCCCGTCATGGTCATGACAAAAGGTGGCGCCAAACTGGACCACGGAGCACTAGACATGGCAGATACATCAATGAACAATCCGGAAAAGGCATAGGAAAATGGCACAAAAAATTGCATTATAAAGATCTCGCTTTTCTCCACAAGGGCTGATCCCAGCGGCGGACCATCGGGTATCACCAGTCCTAGCCATAGTGACCCAGTGGCGATGCCAATACCGAACAAATCAGTGAGGAACCCCATCACCAGAACTCCCATCAAAATGGTAACTAGGTAGACCTGCTTCACAGGCTGCCCTCTTGGAGTCCTTTTCACAATCCATTTTGCTGCTTTCCTGAGGGTGACAAATGTGAACCACATTACGATTATTGCCGAAGCAAAATGCCAGCAAGCAATATTAATATCAATATCTGCTTGTTTCAGTGCCTCAAATACGATAAGAAAGCCAATCCCTGCCGCATCAACTACTATTGATATGGAAAGAGCCATCCGTCCAACCTCGGAGCTAAGCAAGTTTATTTCCTCAATGATGGGATAAATCACGAAAAAGCCCGTCTGAGCCATTGATGAAGCAATTACTCCAATTGAAGAAAACTTTGCAAGTTCTTTGTCCATCGATGGCCGGAGGAAGAGACCAACCGTAGTCACTCCAATGAAGGGAATGGCCACTCCCGCGAATGTCATGAGTCTTTGCCCTCTTCCTGTCTTGGACATAATCAAGGAGAGGTCCATCTTAACTCCAATTATGAAAAGGAAGTACATATAACCCATGAGTCCAACATTCCTAATAGCATAAGTTGCATTATCAGAAAGGAACATCGCAGCAAACACCTTATTGCGGCCTAGAACGGACGGACCAACGATTGTACCCCCCTTGAATTAATCAAAAGTGCAAAAAAATAAAAATAAAAATTCGTGGGGTTGAAAATTGAAGTACAATGCATAAACTACATGCATATAGTACCAAACTCCTGGATTAAATTCATACAGATGGGTGCATGGAAAATGAATATATAATCTTATAATTAGATAATCAAAACAAAACAGAATCAGAGAGAGAAATTCACAATTATGTCCGAAACAACCCGAGGCTGCTTGAAAGGCTTGAGAAGAAAGCGAATGATTCGAGTGATCATAATAATCAAAGCTCCATACGCCAAGATCAAACCAAAGGGATAATGCAAAGGGTCTTCGATATGAAGAGTGCCTGGTGAGTCTAGATCAGTTTTTTTACATATCATAGGAACAGGCGGAACTTGTTTATTAGATTGGTTCACTGCCTGAGAAAAAAATACAGCCTTAGCAATGGCATGAAAGCCATCAGCATGGTCTCCCCACCACCCGTGTGAGAAAAGGTTCCTATTGTCCCTGTTGTTGACTGGGGAAAACCAGGACATTTTTATAGGAAGGATGTAAGGACGCTATGAAGATTGTCAACGCCCGATCAATGGGTAGAAGGAAGAATGTCTGCACATTTTGTTGCTCTTAGTTTCGCCATTTTAACGTGAAATTTTCTTCTGTGATGGGTGAGTTTTCTGTTGGTGTATCGGAGTTACTTAGATCCAACCTTGTAGGTGTGGAGAACGGCGTAGGCATTTATTTGTCCTTTTTTTTTTTAATATTAAAAAAATTACGTTATTTGTTAGATGTCAGAGGTCAGCATTATTATCCGGCTGGAGCTAAATTAAAAGTGAAAACATTTGTTTGATATTCTTGTAGCTAATTATTATTTCCTTATCCACCACTTAAAATGACGAGTTTTATTTTATGATGCATTACTCATAATATTTTTCATTGTTATCTATATTTTGATAAATAATTTAGTAAGTGGAGTTGGTAACCCAGTGCAGAGGCTTAGCTATATTCAGCGCTTTTTTTTTTTTTTCAATAAAGTTGTGAGGTACAATTTTTGTTTTTTCATTAAAAAAAAAAAGGAGTAATTTATAATGTTAGACATGCTCCAATTCAAGTGGGGGATTATTTAAAGAAAATAATAATAATAATAAAAATTGCTGTAGCCTGCAGCGGTCGACGTGCAGCAAAAGCCTGAAGGGTATAAATATCAAGTGCCCAAGCCTCAGAAAGAGGGGATATATTCAGTTTCGGGTTTCTTTTACTCACTGTCTTATTCCAAAAGTAAGCCAAAGAAAAACGAAATGGCGGAGCCATCATCGTCGGAAACAACGGCCAAGTCCGATGCGGAGACGGAGGAACTGCTGGATCGGATGCTCACTCGATTGGCTTTTTGCGAAGACTCCAAGCTCGAAGCCTTACTGTCCAAGCTCATCCCCTTCACTCTCTCTTCTCTCTCTTCCAACTCCACCGCTGTTCGCAATAAGGCAATACCTAATTTTGAGGCTTCATTTTCTTTTTTCTTTTTCTTTTTAATTTCTTTATGACTTTTTTGTTCGACCATTTTGGAGGTTTTTTGTTGAAGTTAAAATCACTTGCCCTTTCTGGAACTGACTTTTTTTTTTAATTATTATTATTATTTTTAAATTCTTTTCTTTATTGATCAAGATTGATTGTAGTTTTCCGTTTTGCTGATGGAAATGTTGGTTTAATCTTGTGCATAATTGTCGTCACGACCTTCTTTGGATTTTCATTTCTATGGTTTTTCCTTTGCGTGCAGTTGGCTTGTGCTTGTCTTGTGTTCGTTGTACTGCGATTGAACTGTTGTTTGTTTGCAAGAGCATTTTCCTTGAATATTTTGGAGCTTTCGTGTTTAGTTTCATTTTCTCGAAAGAAATTTCGTGTTCATTTGTTCAATAATATTGAAGTCTCATGTCGCATGAACGGAAATTGGAAATTGAGGGCGGCTTTGATTCTATTGAGATATCGTGGGCCACTTTAGGGTTTTATTCATTTATTTATTGATTTTTTTTTGCTCTGTATTTGTCTGTGAACGCTATATATCTTTCATTTCAACTTATTTGTATCATGAGATTCTTATGGATGAGTTGCGGATCAGGTACTCGAAATTTTGAGTCATGTGAATAAGAGAGTGAAGCACCAACCTGATATCACGTTACCATTGAACGAGTTATGGAAATTGTATATGGGAGCCAATGCTAGTCCAATGGTGAAGAACTTTTGTGTTGTGTACATTGAAATGGCATTTGAGCGTGCACATTTAATGGTAAGCATATCTTTTGCTGGTATTCAAAATTTTGCAATACTAATTTTACTCAATTTGTGTTTGAATGAGCATTCAAATGGAAGTGGAGTCTCAGTTGGATTTAATTGTTGAATGTATTTAGGAAAAGGAAAATATGGCACCTCTGCTTGTTGCAAACATATCTAAGGTTCCTCTTCAACACCAAGAGACTATGTTGAGGATTGCTACCAAGGTATGATGTTCTAGTTGTTGACTGATGTCCAAGTCATTTTGTACTCTTTTATTTCTTGCCTGTATGTAGAATTTCAAACCTCTCCACCTCAAAAATTGTCATCATCACTACCAGCAATCATGTTTAATTCTTTAGTCTCCTAGATGGATGTGCATTGCATATGATAGAATTCATAAGTGTTGTGTTAGGCAATGAATAGGAAGATGATTCCCAAATTATTTAGAAATAAAGCAAGGGATATGTATGAAGCAGCAGTAACCCATGCGAGGAAAGTAGGGGGTGAGACTAAGGACTTCCAAACTGCAGGTGGTCTGCATTGGTCGACTCCATGTCCTTTTCTATTCATGCTAGTTATGGATGAATTTACAGGTGCATTAAGGATGATGTCCTGTTGTACATGTTATTTGCAAATGATATCTTACTAATAGATGAGATTAGGGGGTAATTAGATTGTAAATTGAAATTATGGAGATATCCTAAATTTAAATCTAAGGTTTTGAGTTGAGTGGCGCAAATAAAAAAAAAAAACATTGTAATTTGAGTAATGTTAGGAGATCAATAGGATTTACTATTAATCTAGATGGACACAAGTTTGAGCAATTTCGTTTTTTTGGCTCTACTATTCAAAGGGATGTAAATATAGAGGAGAATGTTATTCACAGGACAATAGCTAGATGACTAAAATGGAGATGTGTGATTGGATTTTTGTATAATTGCAAAATTACCATTAAGTTGAAGGTTATATACTATTGAACATCAATTAGGATAGCAATGCTCCATGGTAGTGTATGTTGGGCTGTCAATAAACAAATTGTCCAAAAAATGAGTGAAGTAGAAATGACAATACTTAGATGAATCTATGACCACTCTAGGAAAGACCAAATAAGAAATGAAGATATATGTACCATAGTAGTTGTAGCACCAATTAGAAAGAAATATGGGATGATATTTGTGTTGGTTTAGACATGTCTAAGTTGACCTACAAATGTTTCTGTTGGGAAGGGTGACCAAATCTATGCAGATAATGCGATAAGAAGGAGAGGATGAATTAAATCAACAAAAAAAATTTTGGTCATGAAGGATTTAAAGTAATTAGATCTCATATTAGACTTAGCTCAAAATAGCATGGAATGATGAGAAAAGATTCATATAGCCGATCCCAATTAAATTTGAGATTAAGGTTTTGCTGTTGTTGTTGTTGTTGTACTGTTAGTATGACCTTTTTTTTGAAGGCATTGTTGTGGAGGTGGAGGTATGATTGCTTGCATTATATTTGTTCTGAAGGAAAATTGTTTTTATTGAGGTTGAAGAATTTATATCTAGTTGTTTGATGATGGGGCTGTGATCTCTAGCTAGAGCAATTATGGTAGACAATCTTATGTTGGGACATAGGGTTACTTCCACTAGAAGTAAATTTATACATGGAAGGAAAATTCTGGATGTCTCTTTGTTAATGTTAGCTGAAGCAGTTGTTGGCTGCCAGAAATAATGGGTTTTTCCTCCCTTAAATTGGTGTGAGAAAGCTAATAATCTGATTTTTTTTTTTTTTTGGGGGGGGATTTTGGATAAGATTGCGGACAAAAATGGGCTTTTTTGGATTAAATGAGCTAGGTTGGATTGAGGATTGTTTGTTGGTTGTAACTTACTGGCAATTATTAATGGAGAGCCCATGTTTTGTTTCTTAGCTTCAAGATGTTTGCCTCAGGTTGATCCTTTGGTACTTTTCCCCTTTGTACTTATAGAAGCATAGTTAATGCTTTCAGTACGATGGCTATTGGCTTTTGGGAGTCTTTGGGACATGACTGTTTTTATTTATTGGCTTTATTTGGTTACAGGTGATTGGTGAATGCCATGCTAATAGAGTAAGTGAGGAGGTTGCTGTAAAGTATCGATTAGTGAACAGTTTTGAGGATCGACGCCTGGTCATGGAATTTTTCCTTCATTTCATGTTGTACCGGCAGCTGTCACAAGGGTCTGAACTCAGTCATTATAACATAAATGCCATCTTTTTGTAGTTCGATTGTCATTAATCAGGAATTTCTTATTTTCAGTGGAGGATGCCCACCTGGTCTCTCAGTTGCTCAAAGCAAATGTGTTGTTGGAAAGCATCTGTTGACAAGTGATGTCCTTCTCACAAGAAAGGTGAAAAGAGACATTGACGATTGCATAATAATAAAGATTAATGTTTGTTTCAAGGAATTTTCGTGATGTGCATTTTCTTCTCTTGGCTTCATGTGAGCAGTTAGGAATTTTGAATGTTATTGAAGCTATGGAGCTGGATTCAGAACTTGTTTATCCTATATATCTGGTTGCTAGTACAGACTGGTACATGTTTATTTCAATGATTTAAAATATCTTGTTTCTTAGTTTGCTGTATTTTATTTTGCTCAAGATGCGGAATATGACTTGTTTATTGATGATTGATTCTTATTAGTCAAGAGCAGGTTATCAATAGGGGGGAGGAGCTCCTGAAAAAGAAGGCATTTAATGCTAATTTAGATGATTCAAACTTGTTGAGCAAATTATTTCTTCTATTTAATGGTATGATGTATAAATTCCATTACTTGATCTTGTTCGGCAGATATATATATATATATATTTTTGAGAAATTTTTTGGCAGATATTTACTATTAGATGAAGTTGTAACCATTTGACCTACCAAATACCAAAAGCCTGAATAATCTTTAATTTGCCTGCCATTTATGGCTTCCTTCCAATACCTCTGCGCATTTATGTGCCTTCTGTTTCAATTGGTAGAAAAGTCAGAACAAAAGGTGTCCACTTCATGGAAACAGCTTGAGATTTATTTGCTTGGCAATTGTGGGATTTATGTACACTCTTTTGTGCTGTTGAGTGATTACTTTTAATAAATGGGAAAAAGAGTTGCTCAGTTGACTTGGTTCTTTATTTGTATGCATTTTGGCTTGTCCTTGATATGGATCAATGTAACTTCATGCAGGTACCCTTGAAGCTGAAAATATTGCTCCAGAATCTAGGGTCAACCCTGGAAATGTTGTTCTAAAAGTAAAGCTTATGTCTGTTTTTTGTCGGTCTATTACAGCAGCTAACAGTTTTCCAGCAACATTGCAGTGTATTTTTGGCTGCATATATGGTATGAACTATTTATATTAGATTATTTAGCATTTTGTTAGATCAAGCTTAGGTTGCAGTACTCCACTTGTACATTCCAAACTTTCTTATGTTTTTCTTTTCAAAGTACTGTAGCATTTTACAGCTGTAGATAGTATACACTGCTATACAGCTCAGCTTTTCCCCCAGGGATACTGATATTAGCAGTACTTAATACTCAAGTTTTGAGAATAATGATGGTCTATGGCTGTTTTATTCTGCTTGGTCGGTTGCTTCTTTCCTGTTTTCTGGGTGTGTAGATCAATGACTGTTTCTTGGAGATCAAGAATTTTATTTCACCTTGATAATATCATGTCTTCTCTTTCTTACTTAGTTCTTGCTATGTTGGGTCAAAAGACCCAGGAAGTGGTAAAACTCTTATTAGCTGGTCTGATGTGCATCTGAAATTAGATTAAGTCACAGATTTTTGTAATTGTTTTTTCCCCTTTTTGTATGGAAAACTCTTGATGGTTTGATTTCCTGATTATTGATATCTTTGTTATACTTAAGAGTTGTTTAAATTTCTTTTAATAACATTTATGCATTAGCACTCTCTCTGTTTTTTTTTTTTAATATTCTGTAATATGAAATTCCTACTGTTGACTAATTTGCATGTTGATTGAAATTGTGGAATGTACTAGGAAATGGTACCACCTCAAGGTTAAAGCAGCTGGGAATGGAATTTTCTGTTTGGGTTTTCAAACATGTAAGATCCTTGTCACTTTATTTTGACTGCTTAGTTGAGTTTAAAGTTACAAGGAAGAAACTTTGGCCCTAATTTTTCTTTTTTAAGTCATATTTTGATACAGGCAAGGGCTGCCTCCTTGTCCATATATGTCTTTATAAGATAATATATTACTTATCCTCAATAACTTATTACCTAGGGTAGCAAAAAGGGGACCTGCCCATGAAAACTAGGAAATGTATCTCTATGAAAAATATAAACAAAATTTTTTAAACCCATATGGTTATTGATGAAGAAAAGTCTTATCAAGTAGAGGTGATAAGTGAACAGTACTATCTAAAGAAATCAAATTAAGGTCAACTGAATGACAGCTCATATCATTAATGGTATAGGCCAGTCTAATAGAAATGGACTTCAGTGGCAAAAAAGAGGTGCTTCATTTACCAAATGGATAAATTGTTTGGAGTGCATTGATTATCAAGTTCCTTCAAAGAGTTTTAAAAGCGATTCCTGGCATTATTTTTATATTTTTAGATGGAAAAAGCATGAATGTGTGGTTGTAGTTGCGGTTGGATGCAGGGAGATTTATGCTGCTTGTTCTGATTTTCTTTTTGGGGGTGGTGGGGTGGCAGGCGGGGAACAAGGAGATGTGAAGAAGAAATAGATAAGAATAGGAGGTGATAGCTGAAAAGGAGGTGTTGACCAAGGGTAGCCAAGGAGATCAGAGCAATGACCATAATGTGATGTTGGAAACAAGGAGAACAAAAATGTTAATGAATGTCTTAATGAAATCCTGTAATTGTGCCAATGATCAATGAAAAACTGTGCTATTGTGGGTTTAATTTGGTCTTGATGAAGATGCAGGGTGAATTGTTGCCTATTTTTTCAATCTAACAAAAATTTCTGTGCATTCTACCGGACTTCAAGTTTTTGTTGAAGTTCAATCAATGAAAAGTTGGACCACAAACATAATATGATTTTAGGAGTGGAAGCCTTTTTACAATAACGTGTTAATTGTATAAGAAGTCTTCTTGGATGAAGAGGAATACAAACTAAACGAAAATAATATTTAAGCAATTTGGGATTTAATGTGATGTTTCTTGCTAGGGACAATGCATCTGAAGGAGGTAAAATGTGGAGATGCTATGGGTAGTAAAATATGTAGTGGAGAAACTTGTAGAAGATGATTTAGTAGTAGACAGAATCTGATCCAAGGTACAGATTGAGGTCTATCTCAAAGCCCTGTTTAATTTCTATTATCTTTCCCTTTCGCTTTCCTTGCTCTAGACCTGTGCAACAAGAGAAGATGGCCGGTATCCTGAGTTTGAGGCTAGTTGCTGTGCCTTTTTGGCCTTGACCCATGTCATTTTATGTACATATGTATTCCCTAATTAAAGAGCATGAATTGTCTTGGCCATGTGGGTATAGCACTGGAGAAACATGAATTATATGATTTAGATGCCTTTCTTTGGCTATTTCCTGGACACATGTAGGAAATTGATTTATAGGGAAATGGATAACTTTGTATCCTTTTTGGGTGGAAGAGTTTCAATGTTGATCATTTTATCCTTGTGGACTTTGTTGATGGTCTTCTTGTGATGGATCTAAAGGAAAATAATATGACATTGGTATTTTTTTCAAATTAAAAAAATAAGGTTGAAGTGCACAAAGCATCACAATTAATTGTTTCATGACAGAAATTGTGGAGCAAATTACAATTTAAAATCTCTGAAATCCACAATTAATGCCCTGAAAGTTACATTTTTAACAAGCAATCTTGGAATTTCAAGAGTATCCTAAGATCTACTTGCAAGTCTCATTTCATTTGCAATGCAAAACATAACAATTCTGTGGCCGGAAAAAAAAAAAAAGAAGCTTGAAATTTGATATATAGAGTTGTTCTCTATTACCATATTTTCAGGCAAAATTTGATCAGTTGAAGCTCATGGGCCCAGTTATACTGAATGGCATTCTGAAGCTACTTGACTTTCGTTCAAATTCTGAATCAGGTGCTGCACAAAGAAAGCTTGTTTGGTTTCTATTGTTCAACTGCTTTATGTCAGGAAGAGTTTCAATCTGATTGATCCTGTAACTTTTGTTCACTAAATGCAACTGATCAGCTTGATTCAATCCAGATGCTATTGCTAGGGAGATGAAAAGTTTTTCTTTCCAAGCTATTGGATTACTCGCACAGCGCCTGCCCCATCTATTTAGGTGCTTTACCTACCTCTTGGGTTGGTTTTGTGGCTGCATTTTCTGTTTCTTTTCCAGAATAAACCGATGACTGTTCTCTTCATATCAGAGACAAGGTTGACCTGGCTCTTCGTCTTTTTGGTGCACTAAAAGAGGAGACCCAGTCTCTTCGTCAAGTCATCCTGGAAGCAGCTAGTGCTCTTGCTACTGCCTACAAGGTATGGTACACTTATGAAATATGGAGATATCAATGCATATACATTGCACTCTTTTTGAGAATGTAATTGTCTCATATGGTAGGTATGAGAACATTTATGTCAGAATCGCAACTTCTCTGCATTTTGTTGATTATCTGGTTTTGTGTAGTATGGTGTAGGCACTAGACAACCCTAAAATATAGAAATTCACAAAACCATAACATAAGAAAATTCCCAAAATAGCCTTTTTCCCCGACAATCTAACCCCAGTTTGCATGTATGATTAGCTGATTCGTGTTCTTGAAAGTTGCTGGTCTAATTAGAAGAGGAAAATAACTAGTTGTTGTGCATGTAATTTCTTGTCCTCACTTTATGCCTTCCCAATGCTATGCGTGAACACAATATGATTCATGCAACTGGCAAAGGGGTTGAAAATTCAACAAGTTGCCCAGTGTTGCTCAAGTGTTGTCTACTTCTTATATGACTGCTCTTGCTTTCTCTATTACCAAAAGAGTACAAGTATAATTAGATATATCTCCATTGGAATCATGCTTCTCTTTGCAAGATGAAATGGCTGGTTGTGTCAAACCTTTAAAGAAGGGAGGTATGGTATAACTTATAGTCAAACCTTATATTTTAAGCCTGTAATTGTGTTCTTAATTTTCTGACCAATCAAATTCCCTTCGAATATCTAGGGATGAGAAACACAGGGAGTGTTACTAGGGGACAAAGCAACTCAAACCCTTTTAAACTTGTTTAGTTAAATTAGATTGTTTAAGGAACCATACTCTGTCAAATGTACACCCAGAATGTACAGGTATGGTTGGGCCTTGACAATTCTATGACATCAAAGCAGAAAAGGAACCCTTGGAATCTGTGATTGAATTTGTGTTTCTTTGTGTAGTGGGCTGATTATTTTGATTGAAGGGACGAACTCTTTATCTAGGAAGGATAGAGATAGCAAGGTCTGCACCAAACCGAGACTTAAACCCAAACTAGTGTGGATGAGTTGTCTGCATTATTTTCACATTCCACTATATTTTGGACTATGTAGACCCATGAATCTGGTTAACATTATTCTTGTGATTCTTAAAATTTAGCATTTGTTTCTTATGCAATTGTAAAATAGTGCTCTAGATAATTGCTTCTTCACTATCATATAGCCAGGGTACTCTCACTTGTTTTTCTCATTACCAATAGTTCATTGCTACAATAAACACTTGTCTTTCAATTATGTAAACTCATTGCTTCATTGACATGATTGACAACGATTTATGTGTGTTTTAGGATGCAACAGCTAATGTATTGATGCATTTGGAGACACTTTTACTGGAAAATTCTCAAGTGGTAAAGACTAATCGATGAACTTCACTTGAATTTTTTTTAGTTCAATTCCACTCTTTCACATATGGTTCTAGTTTTATTGGTAGGTCTGCTGGTCAGTCATGGGCCTAAATTTTTGTTTTTGCAATCAGGAGCAAAATGAAGTTCGTTTCTGTGCTGTGAGATGGTCAACTTCTTTATTTGGTTTCCAACATTGTGCAAGTCGATATATTTGTATGCTTGGAGCAGCAGATTCTAGGTTGGATATAAGGTAACAAAGCTTTTCATCTTGCATTTATCCTACAACAATTGCTTTTATTGATGTAGGATGGCTAGAGGAATTGGGTGTTGTAAATTTTGGATTTTTTAAGGGCAAGCCTTTGTGTAACAGTAAGGTTACTCATGACATATAGGTCACAGGTTTGAGTCACGAAAATTAAGTTCTTATGAAAACAAAGGTAAGTCTGCGTATATGAAACTCCTCCACAGACCTCATAGTGTGGGAGCCTTGTGCACTATGACGTCCTTTTATAGGGTTTAGAGTTAGCAAATCAGATCTGAGTGGTGTAGCTTGAGGGAAATTTCTTAGGAGTGATTCCTAAAGCCTTACCATTGTGATACTAGTAGTTTTCTTTGCCTCAAATAGCTAGGGTCTACAAGCTAAAACCATTATTAAGCTAAAGAAAACTAAATGAAGCAGAAGTAAGCTAGAGTATTCCTACTAATAACTAATAGGAATCAACAAGCTAAAATATCCAACTAGAAGTAGGATTCTACAACCACAACAACAGAATCTCAAATTTAATTGGGGTCAACACTTGTGAATGGTAGACCCTATTCTAAATTAAATCCCATTAACAATCATTCCATCAAAACAAAACTTGGCTTTGAGAAATTTTCCCTGCCCTGTTTCTCTTGTAAAGTTTAAGTCAATTGTCATCCCTGTTCAGCCAGTATCCATACCATGTTCTTTGTTCTACAACCCAACTGCTGTAGTTGGCTTTGGACATGGAGAACATGTGGGGGCCTCAACTATATTAGAATCTGTTTAACTAGCTATCATTAGGTATATTTTTTTAAAAGAAGTTTTAACCTTGCAATGTGGCACAGAAGAAGGTTTTGTAACACCAAAACTACACTGCTTTTTATATGGTATGAATTCCACACTCAACAAAATCTAGCAGATGGGTATGTGCAGCTCAAATTGGTTCCTCAGACTTCTGAAAGGAACAAAAATATGTAAAAAATAAAATAGGAAGAAGGCTCTGCAAGCAAAAGTAATGAGAGAATGTTATGGAAATGAGACAATTTAAAGCCTTGTGTCACGTGTATGAAAGCAGTTTTGGATGTGAATATTGGTTGCTTTTTGTTTTGAAGGAACATGAAAAGAGGAATTAGATTATTTTTCTTGCTTGGCATGGAAATGGCGTTAAAATATTGTCCAGAAATCATTCCACCTGAAAGTTTAAGCTGTTAGGTAAGGCCTAGGATACAGCTCATTTATTATACTTTTAACATGCCCCCTCATGTGAAAGCCGGCTCACTTGAATCATATATTATACTTTTAGCATGCCCCTTCACACAAAAGCTAGCTCACTTGGGCTGCAAACGTGAACAAAGTAGACTCACTTGGACCTAAAGCATGAACAGACCAGAAATTCATAATTAATTCACAATTAAATATGAGGGCAGCAGGATTCAAACTCATAATCACTTGGTTATAAAGGCTCTGATACCATGTGAAGAAACCAATTGACCTAAAAAGCTTAAGTTTTTAGGTGAGGCTTAGGATAGAGATCATGTGTTATACTTTTAACAAATATTTCCTTGTTTGGCATGAAAATCATAAGGATTGGTTTGCTGAGAGTATTGCCTTGCTTGTGTGTTATGAACTGAACAGGACAACAGAACAGAAAATGCAGCCAACTCTACTAGCCCTGATCTATCTTCAACATACTTTAACATGCAAATTGCTTTAATTTATCATGTAATATAATAGTCAAAGGTGAGACAGTATTTAACTCAATGTTGGTATGTGGCAATCCAAATATAAAGTTGTGTCATCTGGATATCTTAGGTGGTATGAGACACTAATGTGCACATTTATTTGTTCAAAACATAAAATGAAGCAAGCAGGTATGAAACCATTGCATATCAAAGATTACCTAAGACCTTATCATCTAGCAACTTGTTTAGCATTGTCTGGTTGGAAAGAAAGGGGAAAGGGTCATAATACCCTCGCACAATAAATCCCACCATTATATAAATAAATCAACATTAGGATAAGCTTCCTCTTACAAAACTTTTAGTTTATAATAATTATATCCCTATTTGATATTTAAGTGGTACTAGCTGATTGCACTACAAAATTAAAGTACGGTGCTGTCTCTCTGTCACATGCACGTACATACACCATGACTTTCAGGCTTTGAACTTTGCTTTGGCTTGTCCAAAAACTCTCCTAAAACTTTGATAGGGCCCCCCCACTCTGGGTCTTGTTTTTGGCATACTGTAGCATATACTTTAATATTCTTGATGATATTTTTTGTTTTATTGAGGCTCCTCTTTCTTGGTTTTCTTTTTATTGATGTGCATGCTAGCTTTTTGTGCAGATATGTCAACTGGGGACCTATTCATTGCATTCATGCTTTTGTTTTATTGTCCAGTGTTAAAAATTTATGCATGACTGCTTCCCATTAGAAGGCACCATAAGCCATAAATGATAGTGTTATGAACAAAGGTGAAAAGACAGAAACTTGGGGCTTTGAAGGTCCTATATATGCCTGTCCTATTACTATATTTCTGATGACGATCTTACATCAAGTACCCTTTCTAAGATATCCTAGTCATGTATATGCTTTCATTTCACTTTGTTATTTGTGAGTTATGGAGACTCAGTGTTTTCTTTCTTCTCTCTTTTCCTACTTTGCATCTGTTGCTCTCAAGGGAAATGGCACTTGAAGGCCTGTTTCCTGTCAAAGATGAATCTCAAAGTACTGGTCAAAATCATATGCCACTCAAATACCCAAAGTTTGCAGAGATGTTACATTTTATTCTCAATCAGGAGCCAAAGCTGTTAGATTCAAGTAACATGAGTGGACAAAAGCTCCTTTTTCCATCAGCAGTGTATGTGGCCATGATTAAATTCTTGTCAAAGTGCTTTGAAGCAGAGTTAGAGGAGAACAATTCTGTGGGTGCTTCTTCTGAATTTCTGTCTTCAGTGGCAAAAATGTGTGCACTGCTAGAACATGCCATGTCTTATGAAGGTTCTGTTGAGTTGCATGCCACTGCTTCCAAAACATTAATTACTATTGGATCTTGTCTTCCAGAGGTAGGTTACTTATGCTTTTATTCTTCAGATTAGTGTTTGTGTTGTAACTAGTTGCTTGCTGGTGTGTGTGCTTATCTCTCTTCCTTCACCCTCAAAAAATATCCTGCAGATGATAGCGTCACACTATGCACCTAAAATTTCATGGCTAAAGCAGTTATTGAGTAATGTCAACTGGGATACTCGTGAGTCTGCAGCACGCCTACTTGGCATAGCTTGCTCTGCTGTTCCAAGTCCTGCATTGTCTGATCTTATTTGTGAACTAGTGTCCTCAATTAGCAGGGCCAGCAATATACGGTAATACAGAACTTTATTTGTTCTAACTTGTTTTGTAACTAAGTTGCAATTTCTACAATTTCTATCCCAGACTTGAATGAACACTACTTCTACAGGTTTGAGTTATATCATGGAACATTGTGTGCCATGGGATATGTCACTGCAGATTTTGTCTCTAGAATACCTGCTGTAAGTTTTGTTTTAGTTTTTGAACAATCACCTGTATATTATACTTAGTAAAAATGGAGCCAAGACCTTGATATATGCTGCCTTTCTATTCTCTGTGCCAAAGCCAAAGGACCTTATTGTTTAAAATTGCTTCTACAACATGTCGTCAATTTGTTACCCAATTTCTTAATATAACTCTGTCTGTTTATGCCATTTTAAGCACAATTTAGAAGGACTAGTCAGTACAGCCTCCTTATGAACACTTGTCAAAACTTGATTGGAAACTATCATTTAAAAATCAGAAAAGACAAAGCCTCAGGGGTAAATGTGCGTGTGTGCAAATACTTCATCATAACTCTGAAAGTTTATTTCCCAATTCAGAACCTTTTGCGCAAAATTTCACAAAATAATTTGCAGGTTCCAGAGACAACATTGCAGAATGTACTTAGATGTTTGACTCATGTTGCTATGTCTGAAACAGCAACTTTAGCCTCTGTTGCAATTCAATCTCTTGGGCATATTGGGCTACGCATACCATTACCACTACTGATGGAAGATTCTCGTTCAGGTGATGGTCTTAGTTTACAATAATAGCATGCATTATTTTCCTTGAAGCTCAAGTAGTTTTTAGACTTATTTGGAACCTTTTCATAAATGAACAACATTATCCCATTGCTAAAACTGCAGTTCATGTTCTCACATACTTACATGCAAAGCTGAGCAAACTACTTTCTGGTGATGATAATAAAGCAGTCCAGAAAATTGTTATTGCCCTTGGACACATCTGTGCAAAGGAA
The DNA here is from genome assembly GCA_021464305.1 of Kandelia obovata. Lineage (NCBI taxonomy): Eukaryota > Viridiplantae > Streptophyta > Magnoliopsida > Malpighiales > Rhizophoraceae > Kandelia > Kandelia obovata. Next base: position 5,208,392 of record CM038487.1, read on the forward strand.
ACATCTACTTCACATCTTAATACTGCCCTTGACTTGATTTTCAGCCTTTCCAGGTCAAAGGTGTGTGGAAAAGAAATCTTATTTGTTTTACTTACAATTTGCTGAAAAAACTTGCAAGACTGTATTCAACAGTTTGAATGAATCTTTAGTAGGTCTTCTTTTAGACTAAAAATAAATCTTCCCATGGTTTTTTGGAGCTGTACAGGTTGAGGATATTCTATTTGCTGCTGGGGAGTCTCTAGCATTTTTGTGGGGCAGTGTCCCTGTCACTGCTGATGTGATTCTCAAAACTAACTTTTCTACACTTAGCATGACTTCAAACTTCCTTCTGGAAGATGCTAGCTTGTCTTCACTAAAGCACAGCCTTGATGGGAATAGTCAAGCTAATGAAGATTACCATGTTGAAGTTAGAGAAACAATTACTAGAAAACTTTTTGATGTTCTTTTGTACAGTAGCAGGAAAGAAGAGCGCTGTGCTGGAACTGTTTGGCTATTGTCACTGACAATGTATAGTGGATGTCATTCATCCATCCAGCAAATGCTTCCAGAAATTCAGGTTGGTCCTTAGTCAAGAAATCTTATTAGCATGTACTATTCATACCCATTGTTGATCTTTTAATGAACCATCTACCTTTTAATTTTGATTAAAGTTTTGGTCAAACTGTCTTTCTAAATAATTTCTAAGGCCTTAAAGTTCAAAAAGAAAGGCCTGCAGATGTGCAATTGTTAAATTCAACTGACCTAAATAAAGTCCTTAATTCCAAAATTGATTGGGTCAGCTATTGAATTTTTTCCTGCTGTTCTGTTCTATTTTGAACCATTAATGATGTGTGCTATCATTATCTTGTGTTATTAGAAACTTATGAGCATAGCGATAAGTTGTCCAAATGTTTTCATCTTTTTGACCTGGCACAGCCTCTCAAATGAATGACATGGCAGGTGTGTTCTGCATAGTCATGATCCATTGAAGTGAAAGCAGGTGGAGGGTTTTGCAACTTTATACAGGACAATTTGTTTGCTTCCATTTCTCCCTTTTTCTCTGCCATGGTTTCTGATTTTAAAGAGTGAGGTTTGTGTGTCTCTTTAGTCACTAACCAAATAACAAAAGGATTGGACTTATAAATATTTAATATAGAAAAAGAGAGGACATAATCAATTAGGATGTCACTTTAAACTGTTAAATTTTCAGAAAGTTGTGATGTTTGTGCTTCCCTTTTTCTGCGGAGAATTGCATGATAGCAAGGGCACCACTTGACGTATTAATGAGTTTGGTATCTCTGCTATTGAATGTGTCGTGCTGCCGTGGAAGTTGTGTGTCTCTGATGGATCTTTTGAGAGCTGTAGGATTGGAACTCTTTCCAAGTTATGAGGGGCTTTGAGCATTATCATTCATCATTCTGGCTGGCAAGTAGATGTTTTTGCTTTCTGGCTGATAAGTGGAAAGGACTTGAAGGGTGTTCTTATATTTGAACTTGTATTGCCATCATGTTCATATAATCATTATCTAATGCTGCTGCTTTGTGTGGTATATCATGTTCAAAAGATTTGAAATGGATGCAGGAAGCTTTTTCTACTCTACTTGGTGATCAGAATGAACTCACTCAGGAGCTAGCGTCCCATGGTATGAGTGTTGTCTATGAACTTGGTGATGCATCAATGAAGAAGGACTTGGTGGATGCACTTGTAACAAATTTAACTGGTTCAGGGAAGAAGAAAAGATCTATCAAGGTAAAAGAAATGTTGTTTTGTGTTTTTTTTTTTTTACTTTCTTTTGGTGCATTTAATCTGCAAATATGGGATCTTGAGAAGTAATTTCTGACATTGTTAATTTGCAGCTGGTTGAAGACTCTGAAGTTTTCCAAGAAGGGGTTATTGGCAGAAGTCCTAATGGAGGGAAACTCACAACTTATAAGGAGCTCTGCAGTCTAGCAAATGATATGGGTCAACCAGAATTAATTTATAAGTTCATGGATCTGGCTAATTATCAAGCGTTACTAAATTCAAAGAGAGGTGCTGCTTTCGGATTTTCAAAGATTGCCAAACTAGCTGGGGACGCCCTTCAACCACACTTACGGTTGTTGATTCCGCGACTAGTTAGATACCAATATGATCCTGACAAAAATGTGCAGGTAATTTCCTTGATACTGGGTCACAGAGAGAGAGAAAGAGAGAGAGAGAGAGAGGCAAGGTCATTTAGCATTTTCATTTTTTAGCTGTACAAATCTTTCTGGTTTCCAGCTGCCTTGGAATCCCACTTTTCAATATGCATGGTTCTCTGTCTAACTTATGTGTTTGGGGGGGGGGGAATAGGTGTGCTCAAATATATTATGGGACTTGCTAAAGTGCCCATATAATGTTCTTCCCACATTTTATGATGGAAAGCTCTTGGAGTTCCCTTTTTCTCCTTTTTTTTTTTTTTTAATTTTTCCTTCACGGGTCTGAATCTTGGAAACAGCCTCTTTGCAAAAACAAAGGGACGGCTGCATACCTTAGTGTTTAACATTAACTTAATAATTAATATGTAGTCTTTCTTAGTGTTTTGATAGAAGTAGGATTTCAACATGTATTTGTTTTATTCATTTTACTAAATTACTGTCTTATATATATTACAATTTATCCAATTCATGTTAATAATTTTTCATGTATGTTTAAAATCTATACAAATTAAATACTCATAATTAAGGAAAATAAAAGAAAAAAGAAACTGATTTCTAAAAAAAAATCAGAAATTCCTCTTTTTGTTTTTTTTCTCCTTTTTTTTTTGTTTTCTTAAAAAGAAAAAAAGACTCTTAAATTCATTTTTTATTTTTAAAAAGAAAAATACTCATAATTTAAGTATCTTTTTATTTTTTCCATTTAGATAAAGCACAAGCAAATATGTATTTTTAAATAAATATGATAAACTTGTATATTGCACAGGTTTAATATTAGTATGCAATATTCATATGCATGTGTGTATATGTGGTTGCATTATACACCCTCACACTTGTACATATGTATATATGGATATTGTTAGACCAACTGTCCCACAGTTTTAACTTTCCTTTTCATTGTTCTTTGTTAATGTTTGCAGGATGCTATGGCACAGATATGGAAGTCACTAGTGGCAAACCCTAAAAGAATTATTGATCAGCACTTGGACCTTATTATTGACGATTTAATAATTCAAAGCACATCTAGGCTTTGGCGTTCACGTGAGGGTTCATGTCTTGCTCTTGCAGATATTATCCAAGGTCGAAAATTTGATCAGGTAATGAGCTTGTTTTCATTTTCATTTTACTCAGCTGAGAACTTTAGATTTTCCAATCATTCCATCCTCAATTTCTTGGCAAGTCTCCCAAGCATTATTTTGAAAATATGATGTCTAGCATAAAAATATCTGGATAATGGTCACCTGCAGTTGTTTTCAGAGGTTTTCTGTTATGGGACAATAATATCATGCTAAGAATGTATGGCAGTAATTATGCTTGAAAATGAAGTTTTAAACAAATAATAGGTCTCTCCTTACAACTTAAGTTTTTAGGTTGAATAGTTCCTTGATATTGTACAAGATAGGAAGTCCTGTTTTCAAGTCACACATGGCACAGGTACAGCTTATAATTAAATTTAGATCTCAGCACAAGGTACAAGTGGGCCGCTGCTTTATCCACCCCACAACTGATCATGGGACTTGGGCATGAGTGTCTGTATTGGAGATATAAGCCAATCATGGGCCTGAGTGAATAGCATAATTTTTTAGGGTTGAATGACTTCTTAAGCTATCAGAAACCATATCTAACTTTGTCTGTAACATGTTTAAAATGTCTCTGATTGTGGTTATATTTTCTCAAATTAGGTCAAAAACCATTTGAAGAACATCTGGAATGCAACATTCCGAGCCATGGATGACATAAAGGAGACTGTTCGAAATGCTGGAAATAAATTATGCCGTTCTGTGATGTCATTAACAATAAGACTTTGTGATGTCTCACTCACTGAGATATCAGATGCCAGCACAGCAATGGATATTGTTCTGCCTTTGTTGCTTTCAGATGGCATGTTAAGTAAAGTTGAGACTGTCCGGAACTCTTCTATCGGAGTCATCATGAAGCTTGCGAAGGTTAATTATATAATATTGTGCAATGTTATTATGCTGAGTTTCTTGAGATCTAACTGCACATTCTGTTCACTGTCCTTGCTCTACCTTGCACCAAGATAAGTATGCTTAGTATGCAATAGGAGTCAACTTTGTCATTCGTGTGATCAACGTGCTCTGCATACATGTTCCAAAATATCAGTTTGTAAATCAATTTGTAGCCATTTTGTCAAGGGTTATAAAGATGCACAGATACATTCTTGTCTGTATTAATAGTGAAGCAATGCATAATATACGATTTAATAGTTAGAAGATTAAAACCCGATTCAAGTGTGAGATAACACCAAGAGGAGAATGCACCTAACTCTAATGCCTATGGTTCATTTGTTTGGAAGGTGCAGACAGCCCTTAATCCCTGAGGAAGGGACTATAAATGACCAAGAAAGAAAATCTTTTTAGCAGCAACCATGAGCTACCAATTGATTGGGACTCTGAAAGCAAATTGTGGACAGAGTCTTTGATGATCTGTTTTACTTATATTCAGATGTCAGTTGTGGACAATCTTATAGAAAACACTCAGGAATAAGCCAACTCCTGTCTGAACTATGAAATACCTTGATGAGAATTTTAAAAGGATTATTTCACACACTAGAGCCACATGGCTATTCATTCTCCAGAAGTTAGAATCATAAATTCTTTCTCCCAGGGTGCAGGATTAGCTCTACGTCCACATTTGTCTGATTTGGTTTGTTGCATGCTGGAAAGTTTATCAAGCCTTGAAGACCAAGGGCTCAATTATGTTGAGGTTTGTGGAACTTGAGTATTTTGAAAGAACAATCTGTGCTTTATCTTGGGTATTCAGTTATCTATCAACTTCTCTTTTAGATGCATGCAGCAGGTGCTGGAATACACACAGAAAAGCTTGAGAATTTGCGGGTTTCAATTGCCAAAAGCTCTCCCATGTGGGAAACTCTTGATCTTTGCATCAATACAGTAAATCAAGAAACATTAGATCTCTTGGTTCCCCGTATTTCTCACTTGGTTCGATCAGGTGTTGGCCTTAATACTAGGTGGGTAAATGTGCTGCTGGGAATTTTACTATTTGAAGGATAACATTTTCAGTTTGAATTTTCCTGAAGGATACAATTGTGAGAGGAATCCACATCCCAACATCTTTGTCATGCAAGACAATCTTCAGTGCTTCCACTTACCTTGCACCCTCTTAATTTTATCTTACTTTTAGCAGATTAGATTATCCCTGTGAGATCAAGTGAAGAGCATTAAGCAGCACACACACATTTTAAGATCTCAAAAATTGATAAGCTTTTTGCTTGTCATCGAGGCTAAGAAATTTTGCAACATTCAACATTCTAGATCCTTGTCGGATAAGAGACTCTAAATAAATTGCTCATTACTAATTCATAGAGTTGATACTTTTGCAGGGTTGGTCTTGCCAGCTTTATCAGCTTATTGGTTCAAAAAGTTGGTGCAGATATAAAACCTTTCACAAGCACGCTGTTGAGGCTGTTATTTCCAGTTGCAAGGGATGAGAAAAGTGCTGTTGCAAAGCGTGCCTTTGCAAGTGCTTGTGCCATGGTTTTGAAGCATGCAGGTCCTTCTCAGGTGCAGAAGTTGATTGAGGACACTGCAGCTTTGCACGCTGGCGAAAGGACTGAGCAGATTTCATGTGCTATTCTTTTGAAAAGCTATACGACTGTAGCATCTGATGTTGTGAGTGGATATCACGCAGCCATTTTTCCAGTTCTATTTGTTTCAAGGTCTGGATACCCTTCACTTTAGTTTTTGCTCTTTATGCAAATAGTATGATGCTGCACAAACCTGCTGTTTATGGTACTTTTGATTCTTTTTCTTTCAGTTGGAGTTATTTATTTATTTTATGGTTTACCCAGATGCATCTCTTGTCAGAATTAGTTGGTGCACCAAAAGCTACTAAACTGATAATGTTCTGGAATGTTGAAAACACAGATCAGTTTCACAAGAATCTTCTTTTACTCCATCTGATCTTTTAGAAATGTAATTGCATGTGTCTCATAAACAATAATTGTTGAAGTTGATGATCACCTTTCAGCTTTGAATAACTATCAACCAAAAGCATAAGAATCTTGGGAATTTGCATTTTTACAACCAACTGCTTCTGGAGAGAAATTGATTGTTATTAGCTTTACAATGTTTCCACCACTCTGCACCTCAGAAGTGGTGCAGTTGCATACTCTCTTGTGCTACCTCTATTGCTTAACCTTGCAAGTTAGATAAAGACCAATTTTATTGCCGCTCCTCTTGTGAATTTTTCATGCTATTTACTGCTTCTGAATTTTCTGGAATCAGAATGTGAAAATTATCTCATAATGAGTAATTGTCTAGGCCATTGAGCTTTTAAATTTGGAAGTTGTATAATCATGTCACTGAGATTTTATTTTATTTTTTTCCTTTTAAATAGTCTCAGATTGTTAAGACTCCAATCAAGTAAGGAGAGCTTACTGATCAGGTTTATCTGGAAAAATGCCGGCTAGTCTGGATAATGTTAACTTTGCAATGCCTTTGTCTTTTATTGTTATGCAGAGTCATTCCAATGTGTTTTTGTTTCCTGAGCAGTATCTATGTCTAAGCTTAAATCAACTTGGAAAAGACTTCTGACCAATTTTCATCTAGAAATTTGCTGTCACATCCTATGCATATTAATATTTGCAATGAACTCTTATTTTCATTGGAGTTTAACATTCTTACTTGTGCAGATTTGAGGATGACAAGCATGTTTCTGGCCTATTTGAGGAGTTGTGGGAAGACAATGCAAGTGGTGAACGTGTCACGGTTCAGTTGTATTTGGGGGAAATTGTCTCTCTTATTTGTGAGGGTCTTGCATCATCGTCATGGGCAAGTAAAAGAAAGGTAAGCAGCATTTCATTACCTTCTTTCTTGTTCCTTTTGTTTTTTGTTTAAATTTAAATTATTAATAGATTGCAATTTCTGCCCATCCTTTTGTAGTATCGAAGGCTCCTTTTGAGGGTTGTATACTTGTTAATTTGTTGCTTTCATATGCAGTCATCCCAGGCAGTTTGCAAGCTTGGTGAAGTTTTGGGGGATTCATTGTCTACATATCACAATGTTCTGCTTGAACATCTCATGAAAGAAATTCTGGGTCGATTATGGGAGGTAATTTGCATGAAAGTTAGCTTCACTTCACTACTTTTTGTTTTTAAAGTTCTGAGTGAGCTTCATGTTATTTGGTACCTCTTAAAAAGCATGATATATACTTTCTTTAGTTTTGCATTTCCAGTTCCAGTGACTACCAAATGAATAAATAATTTTAGTTTCACAGGACATTAAATGCTACTTTAAAAATTAGAATTGATGAATAGAACCCGCAAACTCCTTTTAATGTCAAGAAATTAATCTTTACCATAAAAGGGGTTATTTACCTAAAAACCCCAATGTTTGGGGTTCATTTCATTTTTAACCCTAACTTTTAAAACATTCCATATCAAACCTTAATGTTTAATTCCATTACTGTTTTGACCCTCTATTTAGAAAATGAATGATCATGATTTTGGGTCCCCATTTGGTCTATAGATTCAAAAGAACATGACAAAATGAATTTGTTTCTGCTAAATTGTTGAAACACAGTCAAAATTAGAGCTAAAATTGTATCTTTTATAATAAAATTGGAGCAAATTGGTTTTCTTTATATTTTTGCCCATTCTTTTTATGCCAGAGACAAATAATGGAGCCCAAGGCAATTCCCATTCATTTTATAATGGGTGATGGATGAAGGGTTGGAATTGTAACAGAATTAGACATTAGGGTTTTATGTGTAGGGTTTAAAATGAAACGGACCCCAAAAGTTGGAGATTTTTATGTTCTTAACTCCCCAATAAGGGCATGAGATATTATTTGGAGAGACTAATTAAATAAGATGGAAAATGGATGTGCCAAGTATGATATGGCTCTATGTTGTAAATATTGGTCTTTGGCCTTCATTGTATGAAGAAAAAAAGAGAAAACAAGAGAAATATGCATGTTTGCTAATTTTCCTCGTGGTGGATGAGGGTCATTTACTGTAGAGGAGAAGATATTCTTAATGCCTCTTAATTGTTGTATGGAAAGGATGATTTTTCTTGTTATCAGGGAAAGGATGCTCTTCTGTATGCTATTGGTGTGCTTTCTACATCCTGCCATGAAGCTATTTCTTCTGAAAATCCTACAACTCCCAATACCATTTTGACAGTGCTATTATCTGCATCAATGAAAAAGGTGAAGAAATACCGTGAAGCGGCTCTCTCTTCTCTGGATCAGGTAGATATTAGTTGGTGGTTCTTTGGATGTTTTCATTAAAATGATTTCTTTGAAATAATATCATATAAAGTCCTGCCACATTTTTAATCTCTTTTTCTGGCTTTCATTGATTAAAAATACTTACTACTCATGTGAATCTTCAAGAAAAGGTTGTGAAGTCAAACCTTTTGATGGTAAGGTTAGTGACTATTGTCAGCAAGGGTACAGTAGGATTTGCTTTAAAGCTAGAATGATTGTTGGTCTTTTTCTCTTTGAGCAAGAACCAAAAAGGGGTCCAGAGGTAAGCTATTGCTGCTGGATTTCCGTCCCTGTCACTTACATCAAAATTTAAATATTTAGACTCTCTTTCATTTGCTACAGTCCAAGGATAAAAATGTGTTCGAATGGATCAAGTGGGGAAGGGAAAGCTGTGAGAGGAAGGATGTATCATCTTGCCTATCTTACAGTCTCTTTTCCATCCCCGTCCAATCCTCCCAAAGAAACATAATGTAAAAGGAATTCTACCATGGTGATATCTGAGTTTTTGCTCCCTCAGGGTTCCTGATATAAAGTGTTCCTTCAATCTGTACTTGATATTGAAATTTTTCTCTCTGTTTATCTTCAGGTTATAAAAGCTTTTGGTGATCCAGATTTTTTCAATATTGCTTTTCCACTATTACTTGAAATGTGCAACTCAGCTGCTTCCAATAGAACTAGGCCAGCTCCAATTTCAAATGATGCTGTTAAAGCAGGTTCTTGATCCTATCTTTCATATTGGTGCTGCCATCAAGGACAAATTTTAATTGTCTTTGATACACTACCTTATCCTCTAAAAAGCAGTATGTGTGACAAAAAATGGCTTGTGATGTTGTTTTATATGCCTCTTACCTACATATTTCTGTTCTATTGAACTAAAATAATATGCGAATGAATGAAAGCTTTATTAAATATACCAGTAGCCTGAGCTCACATTCTTTCATGCAGAATCAGATGTTTTTGATGATTCTTTTGTTCCACTCGACAAGGTTTTGTGCTGCGTAATGTCTATCATCCGTGTGGCCAAGGCAAAAGATATCCTTGAACAGAAAAACAACTTGATGCATGTGTTTGCAATTTCTTTCTCGCCTGGTTATCAGTGGACTGGTATCTTCAATGACCTTTCTTTCAATTGCATGTTACATAAACTTTACTCACCTCTAATTGTAAAATTGTTATGGACAGTCAAACTTTCAGCATTTTCGTTAATTAAAGAACTTTGCTCAAGGCTACAGAGCTTTTTCTATGATTGTGAGGGAACCCCTCTACACAGCAACATAAAGTCTTTCATCCGTGAGGTAATGAGAGTACATTCTTGAGTCTAGTATTATAATGCCCGTGTAGACTGAGAAATTGTTCTCTTTGGCCGCAGTTGTTCAACTCTTTTTCGCCTAGGATAATCGAATGCATAAGCACAGTAAAGATTGCCCAGGTATGTCTTCTTGTTTAGTTCTTAGTGTAAGCTGCAAATCCTTCTGGTATAATATCTGAGTAAGAGGGAGTTGGAATGAGCACTTGCTTTGGCAGCTTCATGTGAATTAGTTTAAAAATGAAGAAAAATAGGTAGATAGTCCATCTATTAATTTTCCTTCCTCCTGACCTATCAATGATTAAACCCATTGTATTTGGTGTGCTCCTTTTTCTCTTCTACCTTTACATACCTGGAATTATCCCTTAATGTGAAAATGGGCAGCTAAAGAAAAAATTGTTGTCCTCATCACATGTTGAAGAATTTGGACTATTCCAGTTTTCATGTCTTTGATTAGTAGTGACCACCGATTGGATTCACTTGTTTGATTTTTTACCAATTTCCCTTCGGTGAATATAGGTTCACATTGTTGCTTCGGAGTGCCTTCTGGAGATCACCAAGCTGTACAGAAGCCTTGAATCATTACAGTGGATGGACGTAACATTTAAGGAAGAGCTTCTTCATCAATATGAAGTGGAAAAAAGTGAGGAGGCTAAATCATACCTGAAAAAGTGCATTGACGTCTTTGAAAACCAGGACTAGGAAATAGTTCAAGAAACCTCAATCTGCATTACTGGGGATCCTCACGGTACCTGTTCTGAAAAGGTAAAGAAACATTTTCTCAAGGTTAACCTATGCCGATTGTTGTAGCCTAGGTCTCCTTTCCATTCTGAAGGAAAGCAGCTCGTGCAATTGAACTCAGATCGTCCTTTAGACGCAGAAAATTAAAATATTAACAGAATGTGGAGGTTGTGTGTAGAAAGGTATTTTCGCCTTTACATATATCTCTTTTTTATTTTTTATTTGCTTTTTTTTGGGGGGGGGGGTTATTTTCATTAAGAGATGAATTAGGCCAAAGCCACAAAACGAGTTATCTAAGCCTAGCTGACTGGAGTTGGGAGTCCTAATTCTCAACCGCCGGGATGTATTTTACACCAAGGTCGTTGGTATCTAGAGTCCAAGCAAAATTAACGGTAGGAATATAATTTTACTTTCACATGATGTTAGTTGATGCCTCGATTTTAACTAATGGTTCTTTGTAGATTGCCTAGGATGGGGAGAGAGAAAAAAAAAAAAAGAAAAAAATGCTATAAGCATAGGAACTTACTTATTAATGCTGGGATTGGTTATCCAGTTAATATGCCCATACTTAGTTGATATTAAGATTTGATTATTGGAGCAAGGCTCAATGTTCTCCCTACTCTTAGACATAAACGTATTATTTAATTATATGAAAAAAAAGTGTAATTTTTGCACATTAAGATTAATAATGGTTCTACGGAGGAAAGAACCGAACAGGCCTCTGTTGGTATTGCAAGATTTTATAATAAATGAAGAAAAAAAAAGTAAAAGTTCATTGATACTAAAATATATAATTCATAATGTATACAACTCAATAATAATAAAATATATTACAATGATTCTTATCTTATATAACAAAAAATAAAAATAAAAAATAATCACTACCCTTATTAGATCTCTCAAAAATGATTTTTCTTACTTGCTTATATTTAATATTTAAATTTAAAGAATGATAAATTTTTTTTATTGTTAATGATTTTAAGTTTTGAAAATTCAAGAATCAAATTGTCTTTGATGTAAAACAATAAGAATAAAATTTATAGTATATATATTAATTTAAAAAAATAAAAATTTAAAAACTTATTATAAAATATCATAAAGTCAAATTTGATTTTACCTGATTTAATATGAGATTTTACTAAAATCTTATTTATAATCGTAAAATTATAATATTTTATAATTCAAATAAAGATTTTAATAATTTTGATTAAAAAATAATTTTCAAATTTTTTAATAAATAATAAATTTCTCTTTTGTTAAATTTTTAGACTTAAAGAAATATTTATGTGCTCGTTATTTTTTCTTAATTTTAACTAATTCTCGCACATGTCCCATTATCATCCGGAGAAATCTCTGACCGTATTCTCCCACATCACCAACAGTACCTTCGAAGTATCATTTCTTTTTGCCACTTTCACGTTGAATAATATCTCCAGGTGAATTTTTTTTTTTTTAATGATATGTTTTTATTTATTTCTTTCTTTCTTGAATCAGTAATGCCACATACATTAACTGCTGTTTAAACTTTTAAAAAAATCATTGCGTTAAGAATTATTCAATCATATATCGGTTTAAACTTTTTATTTTTTTGTATTATTTCTTTAAATTTGTCCAAATAAAACATACAAAATTTATATTTTGTGAGCTCAATTTTAATTCACGTATAAATATCGAACTGACTTAAATTGATTCATTTACAACCCCCCCAGATCTGATTGGAAATTAATTATGTGGTCCAAAAGTGAGATTAAAAACAAACAAAAAAAAAAAACACTAAAACAATTCTGTCTCATTTATAAGTTCCTTGCACCCAACGATTGAAAATCAATTTATCACCAAAATACAAAAAGCCCATTTTTTATTCCGTCATTGACCGACGATGTCAAAGGGTTTTTTTTATTATTATTTTTTTGGATGTCAAGGCTCTAATCGCTGCCCTTCTGTCTTTTTTTTTTTTTTTTGTGACAAAACAAAATATCTAGAGCCAGTAAAGTCTAGAACTTGTAAAAGGATTATATATATATATATAAAGGGGTAGTTGCCACGTGTTATTTTTTACAGCAATTTCTAGGCTTTATACTTCTTCCATTTCCATAAGCAAGCAGGAAGCTATGTTCCAGCCAGACTCAGAATACTCTAGATTGATGGACACAAGGCTTGTGCTCCAAAACATTTAAGGTATCTCTCTTTTCTTTTTCCTGCGTGCATTTGAGGTTTTTTTTATGTGTGTGTATTGATTTATTTTTTAATTTCCATGATTGATTCCTTGGAGACAGTAAGAACTTTTGGGAAAGTTGTGTTTGCTTGTTAATTGGTGTTGCTTGGTGTCAAGCTCATGTGCTCACAGATGCTGTTTTGGGACACCCTTTTCCCCTCTGCGATTCTTGCAAGACTTACGAGACTTTCCTACCACTTGACTTGTTGAAATAGAAAAAGATGTTTTATTTTTCTTTTCACCTTCTATGATATATTGATTCTGCTAGATAAAAATAATAAAAAAAAGGTGGAAAAAAAAAAGCCATTTATGTTGTTAGTTTACTTTGATCTAATTCCTACTAGTCATCATCAGGTCAGAGAAGAAAATGCAAGCAAGGTTTTGGTTTTAAATGCTCATTGTGAGATTTAGTAAAATTAAATTTATATAATCTTATGAGATATTAGAATGATCAATAATTTTTAAAAATTTATTTTCTTATCTTTTTGATATATTAATTTGATTAATCTTTTAATGAATATTTAGTTTTATTTTTTCTAGCTTCCTAATGACATAATAATCTATTACCCATATCCTCCCCAGACTTCCTGTCAAGTCCCTTGTGCGATTCAGATGTATTCATTGTGGCGTTCTTAAAGCTATGTTGATGGAGAATCACGAGATTTCACTTAAAATATTAAAAAAAAAAAAAAGTTTACTCCCTTAAAATATAAAAATTAACCAACAAATAATATGTAACTCAATAATCAAACTTTAATTACATATAATATGTTACATCAAGAATCAAGAAAATACAAAATTCATATTTTTAAATTTTATTTAATTTTAAAATAAAAAATATAGGTAAAGAGTTAAAATTTTAATTAAAATTAATATCTATTTGAATATTATATTTTATCATTTGTAGTTGCATTTTATATATATTCACATTTTGTTTTTGTTATTTAACTATTTAGTTTAATATAACATTATTAACTATTTGTACTGACCATTTGATGTGATTGATCCAATTAAAATTGTAACGTTATTTTAATTAATTAATTACTTGATTTTTTAAAAAAAATTAAAATTTACAAATTTACCTGTAATTCTACTTAATTATAAAATAATATTTTTTGATAAAAAATTATTTTTATCTATTATGTTAAAAAAATGTATAATTACTTTATTTTTAAATTTACAAACCATAATTTTATTAATTAAATTAAATTTATATTAAAAAATTTATTAAATATAATATGTAATTTTATGTAATCAATTTTTTTAATTGTCATTATTAAATTTTATGTTATTATTATAATTTTATTTTTATAAAATTAAAATTTATATTATATTAATAAATTTAATATTTTTTAATAAAAAATAGTAAAATTAACATTTTTAATTTTTTTTAACCATGAATCGTCTCCTAAAATTATAGAATTATACGTAATAGATGGCGATTCCAACGGTCTCACAATATCCATTAAAAACGTATTCACACTACTACGTATATCTAAAACTAAAATTTAATATTAATAACGTATTTTGTTTGTGATTGCATACAAAGAAACAGAGAGAGAGAGAGAGAGTGACCTCTCTCCTACTTTGACTCTATCGTTGCCTTCTCTCTGCTAGCTCGGCTTCTTTTTCTCCACTCGGTTTCATTCCAGATGTGAAAATTGTAAAAGCATTCCACATTTTCAGCTTTCCAAATCAAAACTATGATTCTACTTTATGATCTCAATCGGCCCTAAAGCTCTCTCTCTCTCTCTCCACCTATTTTCCATTTGGCTTTTTTTTTTTTGTGTGGAAGAAAAAGTTTATTTTTTACCCATAAATAAGTTTGTTGACTTGTACATAATGCAGTGAACTGTAAAGGGTTTTGATTTTCTGGATCCGGGTGTCACTCAATTTTTGATGGTTTTGTGGTATGGTCCCAAGTTTTTTATGCTTCTGTGTTTTTATCAACGGAAGAAGATGAAGAAGAAGAAGAAGACCACGACGACGACGACGAAGATCTAAACTCCAATTTCAAGCTCCAATCTCCGATTGGGGTTCTGGGTTTTGATTGGTTTTCATTTTTTTTTCAGCTGCCATTTCGGGCTCTTTGCTTCGGTGCCTCTTTCTTTTTTTTTTTTGTTGTCTGTAACTTTTCTACATTTTCTTTTTTCTTTTGTTTTTCAACTACTGATTCTGATAGTTCAATTTTCGTAAAAATGTTTTTGGTGTTGAGTTAGGGGCTGTTTTCTGTTCTTGAGATAGTGGAGTGTTTTTTAAGATTTTTGTTTTTAAAATTTTCCGGTTCCATTTTTTCTTTCTTGCTTGGCTAGCTGGTAGTTGGTAAGATTTAGTGAGATTTGTACAAGGGTTTATCCCAGAAAGGGGGTGGAGGGGTTCTGAAGGTTATGAGTGATTGAGTGGCTGATCCCCACTTCCTTTAACCCAACATCATTCATTGGACTTTGTTTGATCAAGGTAAAAAAATATAGCTTTTTGCCAATTCCATTACAGTATTGATCTGAACTTGGACTTATCTTTGGCGATAAGTCTTAATGATTATTCTAATAAGGAAATTATTTGAAAAGGATAGATGTGTAAAAATTCCTACAGTAGACTACCTATAAAAAAGAAAATGCATGGGGCAATAAATTGAGGCTGGGGCCTCCTTTGTCAAGTAAGTCTGGGAGACCAAATAAAGTAGCAAACCATTTAGAAGTTGGTAGCAGCAATCCCTTAAAAGATGGATGAAATGGGGGATTTGTGTTTTTTTCTTTTTTGCGGGTCTGTTCGAGGAGGCGGAGTTCGAACCCAAAATGGGGGATTTGTGTTGGGCTTATGCATGTTTTTTTTTTTTTTGTAAGCAAATCAATCGCATGACCTGGTGTTGAATTCATGGAAACTAAATGGAATAAAGGTAATTATCTTTGCATTCAAGGTGGCAATTTTTGAAAATACTCTCTAGGCTTGCAAAGTGTAACTTGAAATGTCCTAATACCCATTTTTGTTACCTCAATCCCATTCACATGCGTTCCATTATCCATAGTGGTTTTAGTACTTTCCTGTGGTTTATCATCTTATTGACATCAAATATATCAATTAGCTTTCTTTGCTTCACTTCTATCTCCATGGTATCTTCTTTTTTCTTACTTCATGTTGGCTGCTTTGACTGTGAGTCCAGGGGATGAGTAGCATGATGACTTGGGTCAAAGATAGAAAAAGATCCAAGGGCCATCGGGATTTGCTAGTTGAAGAAGCTAGCAATGGAACAACTTTGGCTGGAAATCATCAGTTGAAGAAAGGCCCATGGACCTCTGCAGAGGATGCAATTTTGGTGGATTATGTCAATAAGCATGGAGAAGGGAATTGGAATGCTGTCCAGAAGCACTCAGGGCTGTCCCGGTGTGGTAAAAGCTGCCGTTTGCGATGGGCAAATCACCTAAAACCAGATCTGAAGAAGGGTGCATTCAGTCCAGAAGAAGAGCGTCATATTATTGAACTCCATGCTAAGATGGGGAACAAATGGGCTCAAATGGCTGCAGAGGTTGGTACCCTTATTTCAAATATGAGCACTTTTTCATATGAACACAGTGCAATGTTCTGCTTTATTTAGACAGTTGCATCTTCTGGATGGTATCTGAGAATGAATGAGAGTCATGAATCTGTGTATGGTTCATAGATAGGACTCATAGCATATGTCCAGGTTTACCAGGAATATAAAATGGGTGCATCTAGTAAAGTGGCATAGATTTCGCAAGAGTAGGACTGGACTGCCCTTGGGCACAATCTTGTCCCCTATGGATTGGAGAAGAAATGATGATGATGGTAACAAATTGTATATTATGGGGCAATACTGGTGGTATCTGAGAAGGCTGGCTGGAGGGTTTTGGAATAAATGCCATTTATTTGAGCAATTGATAGCAGGAGAGATGGTCTCTCAAATGCCCAGATGTCTTTGGAATAACTGACATACAAGCAATTTTGTGGGTCAAGTGAATTATATATATGGTGCAAGTCTGTTAATTTGATGTTCTTCTGTCCTATTACATCAATGGTATGTTCTTTTGATAAAAATACTTTGGAAGAAGAATATTCTGGAATGATCCGTGAATCTTTCGGTACAATATCTGCATGTTAAACATTGATAATTATATATTTTTTTTTTCCCATTTTATAACCTTGTTTTCTGCTTCGATGAATCATAGTAATCTGTTCTGGGGATCTTTATGGAAAAGTTAAATTTTTGTGATAAAAGGAAACTTCTCTCTTTAATTGGTTTCCCTTCCCTGCATGTTTTGATAGGGAATAATGCTTATATATTTTTTCCAAGCTATTCATACATTAGGTACTTTAGGGTAGTGATCAACACTGTATCATGCATGCTGATACCCCATTGGAGCAATACTTGTCATCCTTTCCCATTCGTGGGAGTCCTTTCTTTGGTTGTGGGCTTACAAATTTTGAAGGTGGCACAGCACATCACAGCCTTCATTATTCTGCGAAGATTTTGCAGTGCAATAATATTTTTACTTCAGTGAGAAGAGACCATAGACAAGCAAGCCTTGGTATTATGGTAAGATTACTCCATTGTGACATGGAGGTCGCAAATTTGGGTCATGGAAGCAAGGGTAAAATTGCATATCTGACCTTCTCCAGAGCCCAGTGATTGAGGCTCATGCACTGGGACACCTTTTTTTTTGGGGGGGCGGGGGTGAGGGGGGGTGGGTAGGAACCATGATAATCTCAATGGTATATCCAATAGTATGTTTCCTTGCATCTTGAGTTGCCCTTGTCCATGTAAGATACTGTTCTCTAGTTTATGAGATATTAAGCCAACATTTGATGTCTTTTTAATGAATAAGGTAAAAACTTGGTTCAATTTTTTAAATATTGTTTTGTTTGTACTGGTATATCTCATATTATCCCTTTTATTTGTGGTTTATGATGCAACCTTTATGTAATATTTCTTTCTGTTACAGTTGCCTGGACGAACAGATAACGAGATAAAGAACTACTGGAACACTAGAATAAAGAGACTTAAACGTGCTGGCTTACCAATTTATCCTCCAGAAGTGTGGCTGCAAGTATCAAATAGCAGTCAAGAAAGTCATTGCATGGGTACTTTGCTAACTGGGGACATTCATGGTGCTGATCTTATACAGACAGACCATTTTGAGATTCCAGGCTTAGAATTCAAAAATTTAGAGCTCAGTAAAGGTGTTTTGCCTTATTCAACGACCCTGGTTGATATCCCTTCAAGCAATATGTTGAAAGAAAATGTAGACTCATCCCATAGAAATACCTTTATGTTTCCAACAATTCATGCCCCCAAATGCTCGCGAGAGTCGGAGACCATATTCCCTTATCTGGATTATGGTGCCAGCTGCGGTCTTCCAGAATTCAATCAATTTTTAGATCATGCTTATGAAAGGACTCCAGAACCCTTAGGGTTATCTTGTCTTTATGATTCTGATGTCTTTGAGCAGCCACCACTGGCTGTTCTTTCAGGCAGTCATGCCTTATTAAATGGCAGTTCTTCTTCTTCTGAGCCCATTAGTGGGCCTATGAAGTTGGAGCTCCCTTCACTCCAATATTCAGAAACTCAACAAGATAAGTGGGGTACATCTGCTGCCACGCTACCCTCACTTGAGTCTGTTGATACTCTATTTCAGTCTTCTCCTCCAACTGAGCAGACCCAGTCAGGTTGCCTTTCACCATGCAGCAATGGCCTGTTGGAAGCAGTACTTTATGAATCACAGAGCCTGACAAACTTAAAGAATGTCTCAATTCAGCAAATTTCAAATACTTCTGTGGCACCCAATGATTTGGTGCATGCTTCAACACTAGATCATTGTGGGACAAAGTGGGAAGCACATGCTGACCTGAACTCTCCTTTAGGTCACTCTACTGGCTCAGTACTGAGTGATTGTACTCTTATCAGCGGAATTACATCAGACGAGCGGGGTAAGAATCTATTATGTTGCATGTGAACTTTCTGGAAATGGTCAGTTTTTATTAATGAATTATTCCATATGTATGTAGGATGTGATGTTAAGCCTGAAGTAGTCAACCAGATTTTGGCTCCAAATGCTGAAGACAAGGGGGCTTCCAAGTGCATGGATTTTACCAGGCCAGATGTTCTACTTGACTCAGGCTGGTCACTTAAAAATGGGTGTGATGATGACCAATGCTTTGGGACACTTCTTGGTGAAGATAATAGCAAAAGATGCTAGCAAGAGGGTGCTCTGAAATGTAACTCATGCAACAAGTGAGACATTTTGGATTATTGGCTTAGATGATAATTGAAATTTGAAGCCTTACTTGCCTTTATGATCTTTTTTCCACTGATTGAAGGTGTCCTGAATACTACGAAGTATGGCAGGACAACTTTTTATGGTATTATGTTTGAACATGTATTGATTGTTTTTCCTGCTGCAGATCATATTTTGCCTTAATTGTCATGTGTTGGTTGCTTCCTTCCCTGCACTGTAAGGATGATACGTTTACCCAAGTTATGCGGTGGAACTCGGTCAGCAGCATAGGATGTTATCCACTGGTCTTAAATCCATCCATGGTGTAAGTTATAAACTTTTGCTAGACACTACCATTCAACAATGAGATTGCGTTTACTTGGGATTTGAAGCATCTTGCAGGAATTATTGTCTTGAAATAAGTGATATTTCTTAAAAGAGCTCCATCACAGAGATATGGGTAAAATGGACACAATTGGATGTAAATTTACATTTTTCAACCATATCAGATATGACAACTGCAACTATTACACATTTTGGATTAGTGTCTAGTTGCGTCCATTTACCCATCTTTGTAGCTTCTTACTTCCTGAAATTATTTCTCTACTTAATGACCTCTCCAGTGTTACTTCCCCTTATATAGTCCATTACCTATTAAGACTTCCAATGGGAATGCTATGAGAGTTAAAAGTGTAATTGTATCTAATAAGCATTGTTTGGTCTGCAAACCTGTGAAAATTTGAAACTTTATCCTTTTAAATGCACCAAAGAAAAGTAGTGTAAATGTTTCTACATTTGAAAACCACTTTAGGTTTATAAAAAATATATAGGATACTTGAACTGCTCCTCCTGAATGGATTGAGGTTGCGATGTAATTTTGTATAGGTTGCTCTTAGCATCATTATTTCTATCCTTAAATGACCTTACCTCACCAAAATTTCCAAGTGGCTTGCATAATTACTTGTACTGGAAATCAAACTCTTATAGATGTCTGATAAACAACATGAGAATATGAAGAGAAAGGTCCAAAAACATCCAGAGCAACAAAGTTAACTAGATTAAAAAGAGTATCTACAAGAGTTTCCAAATAGAGCCATTTTGACTTGTATCAGGACACATGCTTGTCGAGCAAAGCTTTAGCCAGGTTACTAAAATTTACCGACTCGGCATCTGCATACCTTTTGATCACATCAATGACTTCTGGCTTCAAAATCTCTTCCTTGTTAGATGAATGGCAAAGAAAATATAGTGCCCCAAGAGCATAATTCACCTGCAAAAACCACCATGGATTTGTGCATATATCAGTGAAACCAAATAGCTGCATAGTTTTTGATGGAAGCAGTTACATGTTAAACATTTCATCCTCGGCACAAGATTCCTATATCATGCTCAAACGTTGTTAAACTAAAGACTCATACAAACCTTTTTCTGTACAAAACTCTGTAACTAAAGAAATATTACAAATCCAATAAAGATAAAGTAAAATGCAATCTATTATTTTGATGAACAAAAAGAATAGTTAAGGGTGTTTTTGTTGGGTAGAAAAGGGTTGTCTTATCCAGAAAGAAAACAGAGACCAAAGCCTCAGTTTTAATCCCCTTGGCCTAGGTACTGAAAAAATCCTAGTTTTGAATCCGATGAAGGTAAAACAAGTCTAAAGCCACATTCTTGGCAACAAGCCCAACCTGCAAAACCAATAGTATACGAATGAGTGGAAAAACAAAAAGGGAGGGGGTGTAATCATTTAATTTCTAGCTAAAACATCCTCACAGGTCGTGTGGATCACATTTTGACTGTAACTCAAAATACAAATATCTTCTGCATCTACGTTCCCAATTCAACCTCAATGATGACCAAAACAGAAGGATGTCAAAAAGTTAATTCCACCTACTGTGTTTTTAACTGGGCTTGATAAGCATTGAATGATGAGCGGTATACCACCAAACTCAGTAACAACTGCAGCATTTGCTGAATCTGCAAAGAAAGAGAAGAGAGTGATCAAACATAAATTGATCCATCGATGCAAAAGAATTTGAGAGCTCAAGGGGGAAACAGAGAAAACACGCAAGCAAAACTATGTTCAGGTTTAGACAAGGTTAACATTGCTGGACTTACCAACACAAGAATTGCATATCCCTCCAACTCCAAATTCTACAAGCTTCTCATTTGGTTCTGTCATGCAATCTAGGAAAAGCTCCAAAACATTAAGCTGTTCAAAAATCACAGGAAATGTATGTTTTAAGCAAACTAACAGAAAAGAAGAAGAAGTATAGTACCCATTCATAGGCAAATAATTGAAATAGATCCTACATTAACATCATTCTAACCTGGCGTAAAAAGGGATAATTGTATGGATCATAGGCGAAGTTTGCCAGGTTAGCAAGGATCCTCTCCTTTGCTTCTGTAACCATAAGAATGAACTGTTCAAAAGATACAGTTACGGACCAGAGATTTGAGGGTGAGATATATGTTTGATCACTGGAATTTGCACTAAATTTCACTTAGGTCAATAATTTTCACTCAAACTTACATACAAATGACTGAAAGTTCATTTCTGTTGCAATGTTGTTGTTTGAAACTATCAGGTGAATTTTGTTAAAATAAGATGTATAAAGTAAAGATATGTAGTGCCGATTACATATGTTAGACAAAGTATCACAAATTGTAATTTTTACTATCATCGCTTAGAAAAGCACCAGTTATATATGTACTCTGAAGTCTGAAGTGAATGCAGCAAATGTTTTCTTATCCTTTGACAACCCTCTAAATCTTCTTATCAAGCTGTGAAATTGTAAGTTTCAAGGTCAATGCATGCATATCAAAGCATGTGACACAGCCTGGTATACATAACATGTATCTAGGATATCATATATAGAGATACTTTCACAAGCTTTGTTCAAAACTAAAATCATAAAGAGATATTTAGATGAGAATATATATAACAAAACATTATTTCACTTATATGATTCAGAATACCCAATACTTAAGTGCATTACTACAAGGATCATGCATATATCTGTGTACTCAGGTGTTTATATAGTAATAATCACAATCAGATTTTACATTAGACAGGATCACATAAAACAACCACACACACCTTCATCAGTTGCATTCTGAAACTGGCTCACCAATTCCTGAATTAAAATAAATAAATAAATTTGCGGGTGTCAATCAAAATGTAACAAAAGCAACTATAAATCATCCAAAAGCGATCCCACACAAACTTCCAACAAAACCTGAATATACTGGAGCCTTGGAGACCCATATCTTCCAGTTCGTTCTTCTTGCCTCCGGTCATTGGTAAACATTTTCTTCTCCAAGAAATTTATATACAAGTCATGTCTTTTTCATCTGCCAGGAATTACTTTCAGCCAAACCCCAGGTTGTTGCTAGTAAGACATATCAGCTCTAACCTGCACAATTTTTAATTTTGCCCACAATGGGTGGTTGGTTATACACGAATGATTTTACTTTATTTTTTGTCAGTCTCTTTTGCAACTGCACCGGATTCTCGTACTACTCAAGAATAATTCTGGGTAAAACTGAACTGAACTGAACTGAACTAAACTAAACTTAGGCAGCTCAATTCAGATAGAACGAGATTGATACATAAGTTGTCGTTGGCAGAAACCAAAAGCACTGCAAGGAAGCTAAAAACGCATTTGTATGGCAAAAGAAGAAGGCCAAGAGAGAAATAAGAAGAAGAAGAAGAAGACGAGGAGGAGGAGGAGGACGATGGTGAGACGCACGCGGTCTCAGCAGAATTCAATTGGGAATTCAGGGGCTCAACATAAAGGGGATCATCTGCATAAATCCTCGGGTTAACAAAAAAAATCGGGTCGATAGGTTTTATCAAATAAGCCCGAATGTGACCAGATTTGACTGGCCCGATAATTTGACCCGGATTTTTGGTTGAACCGTTCGGGCTAGATGACCTTGCATTCTCACGACGTGAAATCGGTAAATGACTTTAATGGGCCTGTTTGCTTTCGGCGTTTTTGAGGTTACGCTGAGTTTGCTGTGTATTTTTGAAAGACGATTAATCGATTGTACTCCGTTTTTCAGCGGCTTGTTATTGCAATTCAGGCACTCGAAGGTATCAGTCAAAAGCTATCTATCTAGTCCAAAATGACATTAAGTCCCACTAGAGCTAAAAGCAAAGCCACTTTCCAACTTTGAATTTCTTTCTTCCAAGCCCCAAGACAAAATGGAAGTCACATTTTTTCCAATTTAAGAGCTCAAATCAGATTGGCAGTGGATTTGTACACTCTGTTTTGTACAATTGGTGCTAATAGCTACATGCACAATAAGGTTATTCGCATGAGAATTGGAATGGCGGACGTGGAAACTTGGATGCCAAGAAATTGCTAATATTTTGAATTCAATCTCTCTTAGTAAATCTATAACTCACTTTTAAAGCCTATTTAATGGAACTCAAAAATATTATTAGTGCATCCTCCAAGTTAGTCTCGTGGAGGACACGTGTAATTTGAAGGAGGAGCTTTGGTACAACCCCGCATTGTGTCGTGGCAGAATGATCCCCTCAAAAACATCGAAGTTAGAAAGCGCCTTTATCTGTTTCTCCGCGTGGCTGGTTAGCCGCTTCACTCCACTTTTGTCTTCTGTGACTCTGTCTTCCAGTGTTGGAAGGCAGGAAGTTGAAAGAAGACTTCCTGAAAGTTTAAACTAACAATGTTGGTTTCTTATTCTTCTTTCTCTTTACAAGTTTCAAATCTTGCAATACCTTCAAGCAGGCATAAATTTCTGATGCACATACCTTCACCTGATCAAAACAATACCTCTGAAAGAAGACCACTTATTGAGCACCGCCGCCGCCGCCACCAGCAGCGGCTTTGCTCAAGTGGGTTTCGTCCAAGAAGCTTTCGTTGCCTTTCTAGAAGTCAATCTCAGCAAGAATACGAAGTTGAGAGGCTGTTTTCTAACCTTAACCAAGTCACATTAAAGAGAGAACCTGGTAATTTCCCTGGTGACACTTCACTATTCAATTTTTCGGTTCTTTTTTTGTTTTTTTCTTCCAAGTTTTCACAGGTTCCTTTCTTTTATGGGGTTCTTCTCTCTGTTTCCAGGAAGCTTGTCCAGCGCAATTTTTCTGGTGGCTGGAACTACGGTAGGCTTTGTAGAATTGTAGATTATGGGCTTATTGTTTTCAGCCAAATTTCGTTCCAATGTGTAATTGGATCACTTAGGTGGGTGCTGGGATCCTAGCAATTCCTGCGGTAACCCAAGAATCTGGATTTTTGGCCTCTGCAGTTGCCTGCGTTCTTTGTTGGGTATTTATGGTAACTCCAGCTCTTTCAAGTTTTAGCTTGCCAGAATTCGTTTTGAATTTTAATCCTTTTGTATTTTTCTTTATTGTTAGAGTCTAATATGCGATCCATTAATGAGGCTCACACGGCAGTTTAAGCTCTTGAGTTGAATGGTTTCTTGATATTTAGAAGTCTAAAATTTGTTCAAAGAAAGCAGAGGGCAGAAAGAAAAGGGCAGTGACCAAAATTTCCCATGAAATACCAGA
Source organism: Kandelia obovata (assembly GCA_021464305.1). Taxonomy (NCBI): domain Eukaryota; kingdom Viridiplantae; phylum Streptophyta; class Magnoliopsida; order Malpighiales; family Rhizophoraceae; genus Kandelia; species Kandelia obovata. The sequence continues at coordinate 5,232,821 of CM038487.1, forward strand.
TATATTCTCTAGATTTGGCTGCAATTGCTCTGATTTTGTGCAGCCTTTTGCTTAGATTATTGTCTTCAAGTATTGGGGCCTAAAGCTCTTGAACTGCCTTGCAGGTTGCCACAGGACTACTAATTGCTGAAGTGAATGTGAAGACAATGTGTGAATTGGGCTCCGGTGGAGTGTCCTTGGTAATTATCTGGTGTAGAAGAGAAAATTGTTGTCTTTCTACCATTTATTAATAGTTCCTTTCTTTGATGGTTCGCTTCCTTTAGCGGAGAAGTCACTGATGTTTGGATAACTGAAAATCTGTTGATAAAAAACTGTTGGTTCTGCCCTCTCCTCTATCCCTTTGTGTCAAAATGATGTAAAAAATCAAACCAGTTAGATGTGAGGAGGGATGTATAGTGAATGGTGGCAACTAGCCACAATACAAGAATGTGCTGCCTGCTCCTATATTGGTTTACTAGGCCTTGTATTCTCTAGTAAAAAAAATGGTGTCCCAGAAAACAAGGCATTCGAGCGGGGCCTTATTCTGGATACTCAGGAAATTTTAATGTTAATTAACTTCCTAATGTTCAATCTATTCTTTTTAGCAATCTTGTTTTAACAAATTCTGAATGGCAGCTTAGGTATATTTCCAAAGTCACTTGCCCTTTAGCCAAGCAGTTTACAGTTCTGTGGCTGATTTCAGGTGTCAATGGCCATGAGAACTCTTGGGAAGACTGGAGTTCAGATTGCATGGTAGGGTGATAATTTATTTTATACTTTTATTCTTTTGAGTGATTGTAAAATTTGGTGAGTTTGGAAGATGTTAATGGAAAATGCATCCATAGTGAACAATTTTTTCCCCCACTTTTCTAGCTTTATTAAATATTGGACTTCATAATTTTATAGAAGCTGCACAATTCAGATTACATGAATATTAGCAGCTCTTGTCTTGTGCAATTTTCCTGCATATTGTCTTCTAATTGATGACAATCATTTTATTTTTTTCTTGTCTTGCAGTTGGTCATATATATTTATCCATTACGCTTTATTAGTTGCCTATGTTGCTCGTTCTTCAGATATTTTGGCAAACTTTCTCAGCATTCCAATGTATGAACTCTAACTCTAGCTTCTTAATGAGCTTAAGTGTTCTGAACATTCATCTGAACCTCAATTTGTTTTATTCCTCAACAGCCTTAAATATTATTTTTGTCAACATTGCACCAGTTTTTTTAGGAGTTGATGGCTGCACTATGTTTGCAGATGGGAAAGTGCAACCCTGTTCTCCTTGACTTTGGGAAGCATATGCTATTTTGGAAGGTCACTGATCTTTCTCTTTGCATGCTTAGTATTGTCTCCAGCAAGTGGGATTACCTACTCATATTAGCCTTGTGTTACATACATTGCTTATTATATTAGATAGTAACCCAGCATTGTATATGTTTGTTTATGTTAAAGGCATGCTCTTTGAAATTGTGGGTAAGATGGGCGATTCTTGTTAAACCTAGTATGCTGGTCAACATTAGTTGGGACAAAATTTGAGAATTTTCTAATTTCTGCATTAAATATTCAAACATCTCTCTCTCTCTCTCTCTCTCTCTCTTTCTCTCACTCACTCACAGGTATAGTTGACTTCATGCTTTTCTAAATTTGTAGCCAACGCTTAATTGGTGCAGTTAATGGAGTTCTGGTGCTTGGAATCATCCTTTTTTTCACTGCTCTTGTGGTAATTCTCTCTACAAATTATACAAAGCTTTGTATCTAATTTATCTAGATCTTGAATTTCTCTTTCAACTAAAATGTTGTGTGTATGTTGATGATATCATATTTAATCAACAGTATTAACTCCCTCCACTACTTTAAAATGTGATATAGATCTTTTTTGGATAGAACAATGAATAAAAAAAATCAACAGAATGAATAGTTCAGAAGAGATATGATGTTGGAGTTTTGTCTGACTCTAATGTTATAGGCTAGTGAGATGTAGTGAGATGCTGTGCAGTCAAGGAACATGTCCAAGAAAAAGTTCAAGTGTAATGGAGATGACAAGGGTTAGATGGACTTGTGTATACTTTAGGAAGCACAGACTAAGAAATAAGGATATTCATAGCACTTGGAGATGAGCTGAGGAAGTGACACTTGCATTAGTTTCTATATGTACGGCGACGTAGACTTACAAATGCTACAATTAAGAGGAGATCAAATTGAGGCAAATGATGAGAGGACTATCTAAGTTTGGCTTAGAACACCTACATCTCCCACCAAACCTAGTTCATAATAGAATGGAATGGTGAGAAAAGATTTTTGTAGGTAACCACAATTAAATTTGGGATTAAGGTTTTTTTGTTTCTATTGTTGAACTAGTCAGTTTTAGTGAAACTTGATAAGACCAGTAAGTCAACTTTTCTTGATAGATTCAATTTCGTCTGACAACATTCCAAATGGTATTATTCCCTTAATATTTCTATTCCTCAAGGTATGACTTAATAACTTTACCCCTGTTGTTCTTAATAAAGGCTTCCAAATATCTGCACTGACTGGATTCCCCCTGAAAGAAAAAGATTAGTATCTTCTGCATTTTCTATGTCAGGTCATTTAACTGTTTGTAAAATTGGAATGATGTTCTTGGGGCCAAGTATTCTGGTTTGCAAATAGAAAGAACTAAATTTTGTTTTTTAGGTAGTTGCTAGTGGAGAACTGCACTGGGATGCTCTGTTGAAAGCCAACATTGAAGCTGTTCCAATGAGTATACCAATAATTGCACTTTCATTTGTTTACCAGGTAAAATTACCAGCCTGTAGTAATTGGTAATGGAAGCAGGTGATAACAATATATGTCTGCTTTCTTCAGAATGTAGTGCCTGTTCTTTGCACAAATCTTGAAGGAAACCTTTCAAAAGTAAGGTGATAGTTCTCCCCATTGAACTTTTGCATGTTATATATGTTGATGGCCTTATTGACATCTTGCTGTTAAATGTTTTTCTGCTATAGCTGTAATTAGTTTCCTTATGTATTGTCACTTTCATTGCTTTCAGGACAGCTATTGTTGTAGGCACAGCTGTACCGCTCGGCTTGTTTCTTGTATGGAATGCTGTTATTCTAGGATCCATTCCAAACTCAGAGACAGCTACTAAGATGTTCGATCCGTTGCAACAGTTGCGATCTACCAATGGAGTTGTTGGAGTGAGTTTCTTGTGACAATGCTCAGCTTCTAAATGACATGTGAATGAAATGGAAAACTATTTGTCTTTTGATCCTGCAGCCAATAATTGAGGTGTTCTCCCTTCTGGCAATTGCAACATCTTATATTGGATTTGTTTTAGGCCTTTCTGACTTCCTTGCAGATTGTAAGTGGATCTTCCTAATTTGTACTAAATTAACAACAGTTATGATACTTTCACAAGTTGTTATCCATGCATTTCATCACTCGTGGAGGATTTTCTTTTTCTTCTTTTGATGGGTCATATGCTGGGGATATTACTTTTGCTGATTTACATTAAGATAAATTGCTGATTTTCTTTTTCTATTTTTGTACTCATAAAACATTTTTATTATTAAAAAAAAGGCCCATACTTTGAAAACACCTCAATTTCAAAATACCACCTCTGATACCTTTGCTAAAACAGCAACTATTAATCTCAATGTAACATCTTTTTAATGGTTCTAATCAGAAATTTGTGCCCCTAGCACAAGATTTGAAGCCTCCATTCACTTCAATTGCCTTCATCATGCCATGAATATAAATAGTAAGTTATCAATATCTACTAGGCTCACACGCACATTAATATATATATATATATATATATTAGAACAAACATGTGTATGACAAAGAAAGTGGAGTTAGTTATATTTATACAACTAATATTAAAATCCCAAGTAACACTTGACCATGTGACTTGTGCAAGTTAATAGATGACCTTTCTCTTTTTTCTTGGGACATTGTTTTGACCATTGTACCTTACTATCATGTTGAAGTCCTATACATTTTTCATTCCTTTTCTCTTTCTTCTTGGGGGCTTTAGACTTAAGAGCCCAAAAATCTTTGCTACTAGACAACATATTTGAGTATGAAATTAATGCTCTTTGTATATTTGTGAGTTTCCTATATGTGGATGTGGGTGCACCTGCATTATTTTCAGTTAAGAATTGTTAGGTGTCACTGTCAGCGATAACACTATTAGATAAATGCCAATTAAGTCTTATAATGATCATTGGTATCATGTAACTCAGTGAAACTCATTATGATGTAATTCTTTCAAAACATTTAGTTTCACTGAGTTACGTAAAGATTAATTACTTGCCCAAATATGTGGTCAAGAAGTCCCCAAGGAGAAAGAAAAAAGTCATCTATTGACTTGTGCAGATCACATAATCAAAGGTTGATCAAAATTTTAATGTTAGTTGTATAGATGTAACTAACTTCACTTTCTTGATCATATAAATGTTAGTTTTAATAATATATATATATATATATATATATATATATATATTTATAATGTGTTTGTGAGCCATGTAGAGAGTGGTGACCTACTGTTTATTTTCATGGCATGGTTAAGGCAGTGAAGTGAGTAAAGACTTCAAATCATGTGATAGAGGTGCAAATTTTTTATTAGAATTATTAAGAAGATCTGACGTCGAGATTAACAATTGCTGTTTCTGTGGAGGTATAAAGGGAAAACAAGGTGTTTTCAAGGTACAGGTTCCTTGCTTTTATAATAAGAATGTTGTGTGAGTAGGAAGGAATTTAAAATATAGAAATATATATATATATATATATATATATATATATATATATTGTGTGGCAAAGATTTATTTTAGTGGGTTATGCAAGGCCTATGCTAGTCAATAAATGCAACTCTTCTGATAAATACAAGGGAGCATGTTGCTATTGCATCAATAATCTGGTTCACAAATACTGTTAAAGAAAAGGTGTCCAGTAGTACTTACATAGCAATGAAATTGATTGAGCAAAAATATGATATCTATATTGATGTCTGCCCATGTGTGCATACCTATGCACATTCGTACATCTAATCTCCATTTTTCATTGTAAGTAATATGCATCAATAGTAGGAGAAGGGGTTTGTGCGTTTATACAGACCACTGGGCAGGGGTTCACATTCTGTGTGATTATAGAGGAGGCAGGGTTTGGACCTCTCATCCCTCTCCTTAATGGTTTGGAGGCATTCAGCTTTCATGTAATCTCTGTTTACCATGCATGTTTCATACTATCCTAATAGAGAACTTGGGATTTGCTTGCTTCTTCGCTCCACTTTCTGTCAAAGGTAGTTTGTGTACGTGGCAGTATCTTTTTTGACAATCTTAATTTGCTGCAACTACGAGTACTTGTTTCTGTAAAAACTTTTACAGCTTCACTTTGTGTAATATTCAGTGCTAAAACTCCCTGCTGATCTGAACCGGCCATTGCCATACATATTGACCTTGGTTCCACCGCTGGCATTGTCACTGCTGGACCCTGAAATATTTTTCAAGGCCCTGGACTTTGCTGGAACATATGGAGGTACACTCTTAAAAAGCAATTTTCTTTTCAAGTGGCCCTTTATGGTTAATGCTTCTGGTGTCGTGTCTAAGGTTTTTGTTGTCACTAAGCATTTTGTTTTTCAACTGACTTGTGTTCTCGCTTTTTTCAGTATTGGTGCTCTTTGGAATTCTCCCAGCCGCAATGGCTTGGTCAGACAGGTACTCATCACCAGCATCTGTAAAACTACCCCAGCTAGTTCCCGGAGGAAAAATTACCCTTGGCTTAGTTATTGGAGGTGCGACTTGTGTTATTATATCTGAGATACTAGAAAACCTTGGTGGTCACTCTTAGCCATAAAAATGCTAGTGATTGCGAGGCCAGAATCGCAATGTATCAACGCAGTCCCCACCGTGTAAAGTTGATGCTATTGCCACTAGCGATTCAACCCTTTGGCTGCTAATGTGTATATTCTATCATAAAAACCATTTTCTTCTACCGTGCCAATGTAATTTGAACAGCTTCACTCCTTGACAAGGTCTTTCATTAAAACCATTTACAGTTTGCTTGATTAGGATCTGGGGTTTCATTCCAACAAGCTGTGCTTATTCAGACGAACATTAAGAATCCATTCCGAGAATTCATATGCATCAAATACTTAATATTCCTGTCCACAATGTTTCATGAGACCAATTGCGCAACTCATGCATGGAAGTCAATTCTTAGATCGTTATTCTAAAGCAGGCACTTTAAACGTTGTAAGTTGCAACTTTAAACCGCATTAACATGTCCATTGTACGGGTTTTCACCGTTTTAAAATATATAATAAAAGGTAAAAGCTTTGAACGTATGAAACTAAGTAATAACACTTTTAAAACCAACATAAAAGCAACAAAATACGAGAATTAATAATATCTTAATTGATTTTACAAATAAATAAAATTAAACAAAAAATTTTGTTTTAATACCTTCTTCCATCTACCATGTTGCTCAATCGAGCGTTGCTACATAGTGCTTGCACTCTAAAATAAATATGAAACTTTCCAAAAATAACAAAAAACAAAAAATACCAAGGTACAGTAGGTTTTTTTTTTTCCTTGGATAACCTGTAATCCTCGTGGATGCAATAATTAAGAATCAATCATCATAGCATGGAACTATTACAAACTGCACATGAAACGGGGGCATGAAGAAAAAAATTGAACTCATGATAATTGCAAATGGATCCCAATTTGTTTTAGTAGTAAGTAACAAAAAATACCCAGCAATTAGAGAACCTCAAAATTCCCCGACAATAACATAAACCCCCCCCCCCCAAAAGAAAACACACTAAAAGTTTTAAAAAGAGTGCTAAGTAATTCATAACTCTAGTTTTGGCCTCGAGAGGTGATGAACCCCCATTCATCACTCTCCATCCATATCATCAAGAATGAGGGCTTTTGGTGTTGCCTTTCCCAGAAGATCAGTGTACTCCTGGATTGGAGACCTGGTGAAGCGTGTTTCCCTCCAGAAATCAGGTGTCAAGAAACCATAAGTTTTCAAAAGACACTCAAAAGTGGCCTGCATATTCAGAAGTTACGAATGCATATTAACTCAAGAATGAATCAAACCAGCACAGAACGCTTGTATAAAATCACAACAAAAAGAGCAAACAGTTAAGATGTAGATATAGCTATGTCACTCTCACATTTTTCAAGATATAATCAAATCATAAGGGAACTTGACTGATATATGCTACAATCCAATAAATCCAACATTCATAGCCATCACATCAGGAAAACAGAAGCAACAAGAATGCGATTATAGATTTAACCACTAAGATGTATAAATAAATGTCTCATGAAACACACTTACAAATAATCTCAAAGATAACAATGTCATTAACGATTTCAACCTTGTAGGAATACAAGGAAAGTTCACACTAATTACCAAAGGCTTTCATCCTAACATATCAGAGGAGCATTTCACAAACAGGTAACATCTAAGCAAATCTGCTGATTTCATAGGCATTATAATTAAGCTACAATGCTACATTAAAACCCCAGTAAAGAACTGAATGGTCAAACACAACATTAAGATCATTTCAAATCAAGTTGATAAAAAATATATATAAAACAATCAATTGTTTATCTCACTACCAAACACAAATAAACATTGAGAAACGATAGGAAAGAATAGACCTTGACGAAATTGCCGAGGGTCTTGGTAGATCCTCTGGAAGAAGTGAAAACATCCTCAATCCCAGCAAACTGCAGAACCTTCTTGGGGACACGGGCGGCGACTATTCCGCTGCCACGCGGAGCAGGCACCATCCTGACCGTCACAGACCCACACTTACCAGTCACCTTACAAGGCACCGTATGAGGCCTCCCGATCTTGTTCCCCCAATACCCTCTCCTCACAGGGATCACCGACAGCTTAGCCAATATAATAGCGCCGCGTATGGCAGTGGCGACTTCCTTAGAGCACTTGACACCCAATCCAACGTGTCCGTTTCCGTCACCGACGACGACGAAGGCCTTGAACCGGGTTCTTTGCCCAGCGCGTGTCTGTTTCTGGACCGGAGAGATCTTCATGACCTCGTCCTTGAGAGAGGGTCCCACGAGTAGGTCAATGATCTGGAACTCCTTGATTGGGAGAGAATGGAGGTAAATTTGCTCGAGGCTTCTGATTTTACCTTCTTTCACCAGGCGGCCCAGCTTGGTCACCGGGACCCACTCCTCCTTCTTTTCGCCGCGAGCGCGACGGCGACCTCCCCTTCCTCCACGGTCTCCGCGTGGCCCGCCGCCGAATCCCCTCCTGAATCCTCTGTCTCCTCCGCCTCTTTCCGCCATCGTCGGTTGAAGTTGTCACAAAGATCTCTACAAAAATGATCAGAAAGAACGTGAAGCCAAGTGAGGACGGCTGGCTTTACAATATCATATAGTACAGTGGTAGGGTTTTTCTTTTCTTTTCTTTTCTTTTCTTTTTTTGAGTTTTGCCGAGTGAAATGGGCCGATTCAATTGGGATCAAGTGGGCCTTACAATGGGCTAGGCCCATTTCATTACGCCTCTCGTCTTAGCCACTTTTTTACGACACGTCACCAATCCAGTTCCAGACCAAATTTTTTTTTTTAAAAAAAAAAGGAAAGCCGGGTCGAAGCTTTTCCGAAGCATATTCTTTCTTATCTAGGGTTTGGGTGGACGCATATAAAAGTGTTCAACGCCTCCAGAGGGAAGCGGCTTCTGTCTGCTGAGTCCGATTCGCATCTCTGTTGCTGCCTCTTCCGTTTCTTTCGATTCAGCATCCAGCAATGGCCGTCACTTTCACCGATCTTTACACCGACTCGGGAATCAAGTCTCTCGACGAGTTTCTTAATGGCAAATCTTATATTTCTGGGTATTTCTCTCTTTCTCTCTCGTCGTCTTCTTCTTTTTTTTTTTTTTCTTCTCTGTTAATTTTCTTTGAAAATTATTTGTCAATTTCAGAGAACAGATTACCAAGGATGACATCAAGGTATACGCTGCCGTTTTGAAGAAGCCTGCAGATCCTTTCCCCAATGCTAGCAAGTGGTACGACAGTGTCTCTTCAATTCTCGCCACAAGGTTCGTTTCATTTCCACCCAATCAGCTACTGTCATGTGATCAATTAAAAGGATTCGATTGTATATTCAATTTCTTTTTCCTTGTTCTCAGCTTCCCTGGAAAAGCTGTTGGGGTAGGGATTGGTTGCAAAGCTGCACCAGTTGAAGCCTCCCCTGCTAAACAGGTCCTTATACCCTACTTATACTTTATAAAATGTAACTTCCCTCATCAAAATTTGCATTGTATTCTTATTTATTTAATTTCTTGGGGTTTTAACTAACAAACCAGTTTGGGTTAGATATGACATTGTGTCTGTAGGAGGTTATGGGTACTGGGATTTTTTGTAATTAATTTCCTCGATGGTTCTACCGGACATGTGAGAAATTATGTAGTATTAATCCTAGAAAATTTCCCTTTTCAACTCCAGGATGCTGCCCCTGCTGGGGATGATGAGGATTTGGATCTCTTCAGTGATGAGACGGAGGAGGAAAAGAAAGCAGCAGAGGTAAGGGATGCAGCCAAGAAGGAATCTTCAAAGAAGAAAGAGAGTAAGTTTTCTTAAGTTATATAGCTTGTTACAGAGACCAGAATTATACAATTTATAGACATGGTGTTTTGAAATCTATGTTTTAGATGTGTTTTTGGTGGATCAATCATGTGTTGAGAAGTTTATACCAAGTAATGAAATTTAGCTGTATTCATTTAGAAGGTTGATATGCCCCTTGCTACTTTCCAGTAAAGGTAAATTGTGCTTTTGCAGCTTTGTACAGTTTATATCAATGGAATACTCAGTTGGTTTTCCATTTCTATACAATTATCAGGTGGGAAGTCTTCAGTTCTGCTGGATGTCAAACCTTGGGATGATGAAACAGACATGAAGAAGTTGGAGGAGAAAGTTCGAGCAATCGAAATGCCTGGTCTTTTGTGGGGTGCATGTATGGTTTGACTTGATATTAATTGTTGTGCATTAGCTTTTCTTGTCGTGATGTATTTGATTTACCATCCCTTTCTCATTGGATCTGTTGCAGCAAAGCTAGCTGCAGTCGGCTATGGTATAAAGAAGTTGCAGATCATGATCACCATCGTGGATGACCTGGTATCTGTGGATGAGCTTATAGAGGATCATCTCACAGCTGAGCCTTGCAATGAATATATTCAGAGCTGTGACATTGTCGCCTTCAATAAAATATAAAGAACTCTTGTATGTTGCTCGCACTTCTCAGCCAGTTTTGGTATTGCTTGTGTCTTTCGTTTGTCATTTTTCTTCTTAGGTTGTTTTTTTTTTCCCCTTCGGTTTCTTGTGGCTTCTGTTCCTCACAAGAATTGTCAGAGTGTTGAAGGCCTAAAATGCCTAGTTGTTATGTCAGCTGAAAGAGAATGACACTATAAGTCCATTTTTGCGTTTACTATGACTGCTAGGCTACTTGGTTTAATATAAAGATATATAGGATTCCTTTAATCTCGAAGTATACAAGCTTCGGGAAGAAAGCCTAAAGCATGTGGGGCTTATATCTTTATTTTTGTTGCTCTAAATTTTCACTTCATTATAAACGATTCAAACAGACTAATAATCCATTCTCACAAAAACCGAGCACAAATGTTAAACAAAGGCATGGTGATTGTTGATAGCACGGAAGTTACTGCTCATTTGTTTAAGTGTGCGTGGAGGGGCGATTTTGGCATCCGATAACCCTACAGAAATTGGACTAAATGATCATTATCCACAGATTTAGTTGAAATTGTGTAGGTATGGTATGTCAAAAAATAAGGGAGAGAGACAGCTAAAAGGAGCACGTGAGAGCTAGTAGCTTGATCTCTTGGGGGATAAATTGCTATGATCTAACTTTTGACGCACATTGTTTTTAACAGGATAAACTAATTGTAGTGAAGCCAAAGGACTGGTTCACTGGTTTCTCAGTTCGAGCTATTGGTCGTTTCGGGTTTAATATTTGTTGTCCATACTATAATCTTTCTGTGTCTCTACGCACAAATAGTTGAGTTTATGCTTACACGCCCAACACATCATTGAAGAAGACCTCAATCCAGGTTCAAGCCCAGAAGTTTGAAATTTCTTGCTTGACCTTTTTAATTCCAAGACCGTTGCGTTTTGATTATGAAGATAAATTTCTGGACTTTGACTCCATAAAAAAATATCTTTAGAGGATAACTCCGACCCAGAAAGGGATGAGTTTGGTAAGGTTGAAGTGACGGATTTTGAGAAGAAAATGGAAGTTGACGATGGAAGATGCTGTTCCGAAGCTTGTGTTAGGGACCCAATTGCAGATGGGGTCTAATCCTCACTGTGAAGAGTCCAAGCCTCTCGATGAAGGTGGACCTGGTTATTTGTGATAGGATTCAGGTTGGTGGGTCAACTCGGGTTATTTGTAACTGAATTTCAATGTATTGACCCAAATTGGCCCAAAATAAGATAGTGACTCAATAGCAAATTTATGCCCAAAATAATACTAAATAGTTAAAAATATACTTTATTAATTTATTATAAAATATTATTCTTTAATATGAATGCTTTTTAATATTTTTAAAATAATTTTATTATATAAATAATAATAATATTTTTAGAAAAAAAAATTAAAAATTATAATATTTAGATTTATTCTTTATATTTTTTTCCAAAGAAATTCGATCTCCTGAACAAAAAAAATAACCTTCCTCATTTCTCTAGTTACCATTTCTATCCTTGCGTTGTTTTACCAAAATCGCCTCCAATTTCGAATCAGTACGTTGTAATGGCAAATGCAGGGCTGCGGCACCCGTCATTCCGCGCCGTCGCCCACCCACAAGAGCGCCGAGGACGACGTGACATATGACATAAAGGACGGAAACGTGTGCGCTCTTCCTCAGTCGTTTATGCTCTCAGCAAATTCAAAGTAAAAAAAAACAAAGAAAGAAAATTGCAAACGCTCCAGCTACATCAACCCTCCCGTATATGGGCCCCACAATATGTCGTCCTACAGAGCCTTTTTGCATGACAATCAACCGTCATGATATCATAACTGTCGGTCATGATCCACGTAGGACATTGGTAATCCATTTAATTGACGCAGCAACTAAAATATCAACCATCCGAGTGTGGGTCCCAAAGCACTCCCGAACATCTCCCGCATAATAAATGGTGATGATCTGCAGGACATTGGAAATCCATATAATCGACGCGACAGACAATACATTTCACAGGGTGGATTTAGCTTGGTTTGGAGACATTTGATTGAGTCCTTTTTTTATATATAAATTGCTCTTTTCTGCTCGGTAGGAGACATACTGTAGAGACGGCACTGTGGAGTGGAAGCGCTTTTATTGTGTCCTTTTTTATATATAAATTGCTGTTTTCTGCTCGGTGGGAGACATACTGTAGAGACGGCACTGTAGAGTGGAAGCGCTTTTGTCTCCGGTTAGGGTTTGGTAAAGCAAGGTAGACTATGTAGCTTCTTCTTCTTCTTCTTTTTTTGTTTTGTTTGTGTGGCAATCTAGGGCTTTGTTGCTGCTTATTCTTCATTTCTCGCGCTTACGTTGCGACGGCGAGGGGGAGGTGGTGGTGACGGCGCTTTCTGTTTGAGGCCGTAGCTGTTTTGAGTTTTGAATGCAATGCTGCTCCGTTTTCTGCACTTTCCGTTGCTTCTTTAGCCTTTTCCTGTTGTTTAGAATCATCTCGGCTTTGTTCTTCGCTTTGTTTAGGTTTTATGTTTTTTTATTTTTTTTCACTACCAAAACTATCTTCAGATTTTATTTTTTTTAATCTTTAAGAAAGAAATCGGTTGTAAAGTGCGGTTTGCGGACCTCTATATCGTTCATTTCTTAAAAAAAAAAATGTTTAAAAGATATTTTAGATATTAATATATTCCTTTTAAATCACGTGTTATTTTATTTTTTATTTTTGTATTTTTCAGCCGTTTTAATATAAGTTTTTTTTTAATGGCTTTATATTAGTGCCCTTTTCACTCTGTCCTTTATTTTCTTTTCCTGTTTCATCGGAGTTTGTATTTTATTTATTTATGTATTTAAGTAATTTGAAGGTCGTTCTACGCTTATTCTTGCTGTTTTCTTTTTACAGTGAGGAGGAGCTTATATGAGCGATTTTGGAAGCCGTTTGACTAATATTTTAGGTAATACGTTCTTCCATTGTATAATTGTAAGTATTTTTCTTGTAAATGAACGCATGTACCGTTGCTAGGAAAGATGGGTGTTCGTAAGTTAGGTTTTCCTCTTGATTGTCATTTATTGGCATATAGTTGATATCTCTTAACTAACGGTAGCTTGTATGAGTTGATTTTTCCTATTTTTATTTTATTTTGTTTTATTTAAGACGCGGGTCTCTGGCAAAATCCTACAAGTATTGCATTGCTCTTCTGTTTGTGCACTTGTTTGGCTACTCTGTTAAAATAACCATTTCATGTTATGCCCACCATAGTTTTATGTGTATTGTTTGCCATTTGGTATCTTTTTAACTCATGGGAGCTTATTAGTGTTGATTTTGCTCATTTTGATTTTTTTTATTTTTTTTCAAAGACATGGGTCTCTGGCAAAACATCGCATTCCTCTTCTGTTTGCATGCTTTTTTGGCTACTATGCAACCTTCTATATCATGCCTACTATAGTTTTGCATTTACCATTTGTCCTCTTTTTCTCACTTTGTGTGCTATTCTGTTCTACAAGTTATTTGGACTTATCACAGCTTGAGTATCCAAACAAGAAAATGTTGATTTATACTTTTCTGCTGGTGCTACCACTCACCAGTTTGCAGTGGGGCGGATTTCTTATATGTTTTTACTTTTAACTCTTGTAGTGGAATTTTTGTCTGTCAATGGTGTCAATGCATTTGAGATTTTAGGGCCTTTTTTTTTTTTTAAAAGCGGTGGAGGGACTTTGCTATATTATTCCATAATGAGATGATCTCCAATTCATTTGTAGTTTGCAGCATTTACCTTTGACTTAACCCTTTTTTTCAGGAATAAGCAAAAAAAAAAAAAAAACTGTTAATTGCAATAAGTATATCCATGTTTTTCTTGAGCCAAAGCTGGGCTGACTTTTCGTATTCATGGATACATTGGTGTTGATGATTGCTTTTCTTCTGTCTGCTTCATCACCTGTGGTCGTTTTTTTCTTCTTTCGTTGTTTTTTCAGGAAATGGATACGTCTGAGCGAAATGTTAATCGGTCACAGGATGCCTTGCCACCACCTCCACCTGTTGTTCCATCAAATGTTGTTACAGTGCAGGTCGAACAAGAATCTGCCAAGAACAAGGTCACACGGGTTCCAATAGCTAGGCGTGGTCTTGGATTGAAAGGGCAAAAGATATCTCTACTTACCAATCATTTTAAAGTCACTGTTATAAGTGCTGTGGGTTACTTTTTTCACTACAGTGTATGAACCAACTCTTTGCTTCTTGGTATCTTATTTACTTGTTTGATAGAGTGCTTGGATTTGATATGATTTCTTTTGAATTTTGTTTTATTTTTTACAGGTTTCTGTTTCTTATGAAGATGGTCGTCCTGTTACTGGTAAGGGCGCAGGGAGAAAATTGATTGATAAAGTGCAAGAAACTTATGGTTCTGAGTTAGCTGGAAAAGACTTTGCTTATGATGGAGAAAAGAGCTTGTTCACTGTTGGTCCACTTCCACGGAACAAACTTGAGTTCACTGTTGTTCTTGAAGATATCTCATCTAACCGGTGATATGCTCTCTTTGGATATATTAAAGCTCCTACTAGTAGTTTCCTTCCAGTTTCTGTTTTTCATGTTTCCTCCTTTTGTTTACTGTGGTTTGGAGGTTTTTCTTTTGCAGAGTTAATGGAAATGCAAATCATGATGATAATGAAAGCCCACATGAGAGTGACCGTAAGAGATTACGGCGTCCATATCAGACGAAAACATTTAAAGTGGAGATCAGTTTTGCTGCAAAAATTCCAATGCAAGCTATAGCGAACGCACTACAGGGACAGGAGTCTGAGAATTCTCAAGAAGCATTAAGAGTACTGGATATTGTCCTGCGGCAGCATGCAGCTAAACAGTTGATCTTTTTGTCTTTTTTCTGTCTGTAAAACAAAAAAGGCATTTTGGGCTGATGGATTCTGATTTTCTATCTTTTGCAAATCTGGCTATATGATGAATATTGCAGGGGCTGCCTCCTTGTTCGCCAGTCCTTTTTCTACAATGACCCAAGAAATTTTGTGGATTTAGGAGGTGGTGTTGTAGGCTGCAGGGGATTCCACTCCAGCTTTAGAACAACACAAAGTGGCTTGTCTCTCAATGTTGGTGCGAATGAAAAAGAATTTCTTTAACTTTTCTGATATAATATTTCTTCTTTGTCTTTTTAAACTTGGAATGTTGCCTTTGTGTACAGATGTATCTACTACCATGATCATACAGCCTGGTCCTGTTGTCGATTTCCTAATTGCCAATCAGAACGTCAGAGATCCCTTTTCCCTTGACTGGGGCAAGGTTAAATGATGTTTCCTGTAATTCTGTTGCTTGATTATGTTCTTTTCATTTTTGCTGAAATGTTTCATTCTTGTTTCTTTTCACAGGCCAAACGAATGTTGAAAAATCTGAGGATCAAGGCTAGTCCCTCCAATCAAGAGTACAAGATAACTGGGTTGAGTGAGAAACCTTGCAAGGAACAAATGTATGCCATCTCATGTTGCTATTATCAGTTTGTTCAACAAGTAGGCATATTTTGTCACATTTCATAAAAATTCATGATATGATCTTTTGGTGCTTTTGCTGGTCTTTAGGTTTCAATTGAAACAGAAAAATGGAAATGGTGGAGAGGGCAAGATTGAGCCACTTGAAATAACTGTTTATGAATATTTTGTTAATCATCGTGGTATAGAATTGCGTTATTCTGGAGATCTTCCATGCATTAATGTTGGGAAGCCAAAGCGCCCCACTTATATACCTCTTGAGGTGAATCATCTAGACTAGTTCTGGTCAAGTGAAATGATTTGCCTTGACTGCATTCAAATTCTGTTTTTTTTTTTTTTTTTTAACTTTGTAGCTTTGTTCGTTGGTATCTTTACAACGTTACACAAAAGCACTCTCTGGCCTTCAAAGAGCTTCTCTGGTAGAGAAATCGAGGCAAAAGCCTCAAGAAAGGATGAGTGTTTTAAGTAATGTATGTCTTCCTCAATTACTGATTCTATGTTATACTTTCTTCAAGCACTTCCATATCATTGTCTTCCTTTATTTCCTTTCAGGCTCTCAGAAGCAGCAAGTATGACTCTGAACCTATGCTTCGTTCATGTGGCATATCAATCAGTAGCAGCTTTACTCAAGTGGAGGGTCGGGTTCTGCCAGCTCCAAGGGTATACATCGAACTTGCCCTTGTGAAGTGGCTTTGCTGATAGTTATGTATTGGTTATGTGTTTTGGGAAAATTTGCAATGATATCTGTGGACAATGGCTGATCACGTAAAGGCATCTGAATTTCTTTCCTTAACAGCTAAAAGTGGGCAATGGGGAGGATTTCTCTCCTCGAAATGGGCGATGGAATTTCAACAACAAGGTGCAATTTTGCCTTTCCTTTTGATAATGAGCTCTTTTTGCCTTGCTCATTATATTATGTGTTGCTACTGTAGAGACTTGTAGAGCCATCCAAGATAGAACGATGGGCAGTCGTGAACTTCTCTGCCCGTTGTGATATACGTGGCCTTGTGCGAGATCTGATGAAATGTGCAGAAATGAAAGGGATTGTAAGTATTCTTTTCATGTTAATATGGTCTATTGGATAATAGGTATGGGCTGCTGACTGAAAATTAGTTCTCCTCACCTTCATTAGCCCATAGAAGATCCCTTTGATGTGTTTGAGGAGAGCCCACAGTTGAGACGTACACCACCGGTGGTTAGAGTGGAAAAAATGTTTGAGGAGATACAATCTAAACTTCCTGGGGTGCCAAAGTTCCTTCTTTGTTTACTTCCTGAGAGGAAGAACTCTGATGTTTATGGTTTGTGTGCTGATCTATTTTTTGGCTGGCAACCAAGCATTTCTGGTATTGGTAATGAATTGTTACTCCTATATTTGCAAGGTCCATGGAAGCGGAAGAATCTTTCCGAATTTGGAATTGTAACTCAGTGCATTGCGCCTCAAAGGGTTAATGACCAGTACCTAACAAATGTTCTGCTCAAGATCAACGCAAAGGTATCAGATAGCTCAAGGTTCCCTGGGTTTAGTTCTAATTGTGAGCTTTTGGCATAAGGCTTTGTTATTAATTGATGGTCCACATATTAATCTAGTGCTTATATGTTCAATTTAATGCAGCTTGGTGGATTGAACTCTGTGTTGGCAGTTGAACGTTCTCCATCCATGCTGGTTTCCAAGGTTCCCACCATCATTCTTGGAATGGATGTGTCCCATGGTTCTCCTGGACAATCTGATGTGCCCTCAATTGCTGCGGTATATCTTAATCTGATTATTTACACTGTAAAGACCTGATCGCAGAAGAACAGAGGACAAAACGAAACAAAAATCTATGACTCAAGATTAGTTATAGTCTGTTCTGATTTAAACAGCTTAAAGATTTTTTGTATGTTGGAATCTTCAGGTAGTCAGCTCCAGGCAGTGGCCATTCATTTCTCGTTATAGGGCATCTGTGCGCACACAGTCTCCAAAGGTTGAAATGATAGATTCTCTATTTAAACGGGTATCTGACAATGAGGATGAAGGCATAATGAGGTGAAGTTTTACAGTAGGCCATTTTTAGTTGATTTACCATGTGACTGATCCAATGCTCCTGTCATGAGTGATAGTAGGGTTGTTCTTTATGCTTTCCTTCAGAATGTCTTGCATTGGTAATATATTATTTGCTCTTCCATTTCAGGGAGCTCCTGCTGGACTTTTATGTGAGTTCAGGAAAAAGGAAGCCTGACCAGATCATCATATTTAGGTACATCTGCTGACAAAGGAGCCTTATTTAAATCTGTCCTTAGCTTCCCCGTTATTTGAAGGCATCTTGACCTAGTTTCTTCTAATTCACTTCCTTTTTTATTGGAGTTTTGAAACTATCCCCATTTGTTGGTATACTGACCCAAGGAAAAGAAAAGAGTTAAATGTATATTATCAGATATATTTTCTGATTTTCTGTATGTTATATATTTAGATGATTAATGATTATAGTATATAGTTCTTGTGATTGTCCTGGAAACCATAGGCCTGTATGTAGACATTGCACATATGAACATTTATATTACATTAGTTGTTCAGTTTAAATTACCTGTTATTAATTTTCATCAGTGCTAAAGCTACACCCATGTTTCATGAAAAGATGAAATGGGCTAATATAGAAGTCAAATGACGTTCCATGAGGCAGAATTTACACATTCATAATTGTATAGTCTTGTGACTTAAATATTGATGATTATTTGCTGAAATTTTTCCATATGCTAATTTTTATTAGCTTTTTCCCAATACCTTTGTTTCATCAATAATGAATTGGGCTAAATAAAAGTCAGCCAATTTTCTGCAAGGCAGAATTCACACATTCATCATTTTATAGTCATGTGAGTCAGTTTTTTATGATTATTTCCCCTTCTGTGATATCCTTCTTTGTACCATCTGAAAGTAGGTTTAGGTGATTTGATCCATTTTCCCTGGGATGAATGTAAGCCTTTGCTTGTGGCTGTTATACTGTTGTGTATATTGGTTGAATATATATCTTAATCCCGTTTAGAATGCTTTGATATGCAGAGATGGCGTTAGTGAGTCCCAATTCAATCAAGTTTTGAATGTTGAACTGGAACAGATCATTGAGGTTTGTTTTAATGCCTTTCATTGAATGCACTTAGCTGCTATAAAACCTTTGGGTGACTATGAAGCTTATTGGTTTTTTCAGGCATGCAAGTTTCTTGATGAGACATGGTCCCCCAAGTTTGCAGTGATTGTTGCGCAGAAAAACCACCACACAAAATTCTTTCAGCCTGGTGCTCCTGAAAATGTTCCACCCGGTAAATCGTGGAACAACCACACACACACACCCATTCCCCACACAGCCCCCCCCCCCAAAAAAAAAAGAGCACACTGGTAGTGATGTAGGTGCTGATAATGATAATTACAAGAAATATCTTAGAAGACAACTTGGGAAGTAATTATCATGATATTAGGCAGACTTTTTGTAATGGGTTAACTCTCCATAAGATTTTTTTTTTTACTTGTTTTTTCAGGGACAGTTATTGATAACAAAGTCTGCCATCCGAGGAACAATGACTTCTATCTCTGTGCGCATGCTGGAATGATTGTGAGTGTTATTGTTAATCTCTGACAATGATTTTCCAGTGTTCTAAATTTTATGAGACTTTTAAGATCTTGAGGTTTGTATGCTTTTTGATAACAGCAAGTTGATTTTTTTAATGTGTTTTTCTTGTTTGTTGCTTGTTCACAATCTTTTATGCTTCATACTTCTAACACAAGTATGCTGAGTTTTGCAATTGTGATCCATGATTGCTGTGTAGGGCACTACAAGGCCGACACATTATCACATTTTATTAGATCAAGTTGGCTTTTCTACAGATGATCTTCAAGAACTTGTGCATTCTCTTTCATATGTGTAAGTAATGCTTTTTGTGTTGTATTAGCAGTTTTTTTTTTGTTTATTTGATGACTGATCCTCAGTTTTATGACTGATTTTTTCTGAATAATGTATCTGATCGTTGTTGCAGGTATCAAAGAAGCACAACTGCCATTTCTGTTGGTATGTCAAATGTCTCTAATTTCTAGATGCATCAAGTGTTTTGACTTTGATGTGATAGCCTAAGCATTTGTGCTCCCTAGATTGATTGCCATTCTACTCTTTTCTGATTTCCCTCGTTATGGTATTTTCTTAGTGGTCCATAGATTATAGGACTCCGTTACTATGGTTGAATAGTTTTTGTGGAAAATTTAATTTATTACAACTGACCTATTTTCTAGTTTGGGCGGTCAACTTTAGATCAATTCCCGTCGTCAGTTACTCCTTACCCCTTCACCGGATAATTTATATGGTCTAGGCAGCAATGCATTTTCAAGTTCGTTTAAGGTTTATCCCATGCCAACGTAATGCTTTTGTTTTTGCAGTTGCACCAATATGCTATGCCCACCTTGCAGCCACTCAGATGGGACAGTTCATGAAGTTTGAGGAGAGCTCTGAAACTTCCTCTAGCCATGGTGGGGTTACCTCTGCAGGTCCTGTGCCTGTCCTCCAGCTTCCCAGATTGAAAGAAAATGTTTGCAACTCTATGTTCTTCTGTTGATCACTGCCTTTTCCTTAGCCAAGCCATGCAGTTGCCTGGTCTTCTATATATGAATTACATCTGCTTCTCTTCGGCGCCTTGCAGCAAATTTAGTCTTCTGGCAAACCCTAAATGGCGTAAGAACGGGTGGCATTGTGAAAATGCCCGATCTGTGACTAGCCCACTTGGGTGCCTAAAGAAATGAACTATACGAATTTTAACTTGTGGAACAATATGATTAGGATAGACAAAGTAAAGTTATAGATGTAGGATACCAGTTAAAGGTATGTCTTAAACATCCTGTTTTAAGGGAGAGAAGGATAAAAAAAAAAAAATTAAAAAGAAAAGAAAAGAAAAGGATAATTGGAGTCGCTGGGCAAAATGCAAGGCAACTCGAGATATTATTAGGTCTTAAAAAGGTTCTCTTGACTAAACTGTAATCAAAACATCACAGCATTCTTTACGATACTCTTTCTACACTACTTTCATTTCCAAGCTCACTAAATGTATTTGAAAAGGAAGGCCCATGCCGCGGCAACAAGCACTCCAGCAAGCTGAAATTGGCGAGAAGAATTGGATGCGGTAGCACGCACGAACACTGTAGCATGTGCTGGATCTGGTGGTGCATCTTGAACGTTGACTGCAACTCTCATTCCCTTGAGGCAGTATCCACGGCCGCTGATGAAGTAGTACGGTCTTGCTTGTGTGAGATTGAACACATCGCGCCCACCCCTGGTGATATTTGTTACGAAGTTTTTCTCCATGCACATCTCGTAGCTCGTCTTGTTCACCTCCAAGACACTGTAGCGGCTTCTGTCAAAACCAAAGTCTTATGGGAAAAAAAAAAAAAAAAAGGAATTAGAATCGGTGATTTATATATGAATCAGAAGAGTCGGTTTGTTCCTTTAAAATCAGCTTTTGACTTCACTTCACAGTTTTAATTTAATGAGTTATTACGTCGAAATGAAAAGAATGAAAAAGGAAAAATAGGCTAATGCACTATATATTATACCATCACATTGCTCTATCCTGATTTTCTGCACTTTCTAAGCAATCAAGGCAGAGAGAGAGTGAGAGAGAGAGATTACAGAGCCAATCGCCCACATAAAATGTCTCGTGGCTGGTCCAGTTAGTGAAGTTGAAATTTGGTGACCAGGTATATTGTCCTCCTCCCACTCTGTGCAGAGACGGTTGCCTGCATTCTGCATTCAACAATACGAGTGTCACCACCAACGTCAACCACACATGTACTGATTTCCTCAAACCCCAAAGATCCATTTTTTTTTTTTTCCCTGTGTCTCACCCTCCAAATTAAACTTGGCAACGGCATGACATGGTTTAAATAACTACCATCACATGCATTGCTTGTATCAGGGAAGTTGGGGCAATAAGTGCCAGTTTAGCATGAATTGAATAGTACCATCTGATCATTCAAATTTCATTGTCATGCATTATCCTTCTTATCTTGTTTGAACAGGACATTTTTGTACTGTCTTGAGTAACCTCTAAATATGTCTGTATATATTATTTTTTATTTTGCCTCAAAATATATCACAGGCTTGCCCAATAATATGGTTTTGAGTAACTGGGTTTACCTTAAATCAATTTCTTGATTGTTTCTATTTTGGATTGACAAAAAAACACACACTTTTTACCACCATGTCATGCTTTCCCAGTTCAAACCATTTATTTCATCAACTAGATATCATCCCATCCAATAGAGACTTTTTAATTAGTGAAATTTATGGTGTTGCTTATAGATGTTAAATAAATTTATATTTTTGGGTGTAAAGAAAATAATATCACTTGTCATTTTTCCGAACAATTATAAAACACAAAGTAAGTTTACTTTTGTTAAAAAAAAAAAAAGGTTATAAAAGACTGTTGCTTATTGATTAGTTACCACGTAAAACCCATTTTTAATGAGCTTAAGACAATCACATGCAAACGAAGATGACTAGTGGAAGAAATGTTCTGTTGGTCAGTAGAGTGGAAGAAACATTTATGTTGTGTGTAAGTTAAGCACTGTTATGTTTTTATGCAAGTAATCACAATAATGATGATAATTAATGATGACAAAGACAATTGTAAAGTCTCTCTTAATTGTTTTGATATTTTCTTATATTAACAATGATATTCTCTTTGTGATTTTCATAATATTTTCTGATTTGATTGCTGATTATTCTATTCCTACAAGCATGTGATCGTGAGAAGCAAAGGCCAAAGGTTTATAATACAGAATTTGTTAAGTTAAACGAAATATATTTACTGGGCATACTGATGGAATGAGAAATTTTATTGACTTCAGATGTGTTTGCAAGATTAATTTCTACATAAAACGTTTTCCCTTAATTTAAAAAAGTGGATAAAATTATATTAGCTTATAAAATATTGAAGTTGACTTAATTGGCAAAAGTGAACCTACATCAGATATTACAAGCTACAGTGAAGTTATTTTTTCAAATTCTATGATTTTTATAAGGATAATTTGTCTAAAAATATGTGTGTGTGTGTGTTTGACACCAGCAGCAAACTGGCAACAGAAAAAGGTCGAGAAACGGCTCATATTAGGGCCCCAATGACTAATTACCAATTCCAAGTGTGTTGGAGTTGGTTATGTTAATCTGGACCATTGGGCTTGGATATGTGCTGAATAGCAGCCCAACAAGGCCGTCTGTTTTAAGAGTTCATACTTTCTGTTGTAGAACTATGGGGATTTTTCCCCCAAAAATCCCAAACTCACCAACCCTCCCACACCCCTCCCTTACCCTCCTTTTGCTCGTACATTCATGAATTTTGGGGTTTTGTTTTTGTTTTTTTATTTAAAGGTTTTTATTGCTTGTTTGACATCTCGTAAAAAAATAACAGCAAGATATCTTTAACAATCATTTCATTATTTAAATTACAAAGAATATTTAAGTCATCAACACTAGGAATCAATAATTAACAACAATAATCAGCTCCATGTAAACCACACTGACCTTAAACGTAACATTTTATATCCTACAGTTAGACATTAGTCAAAGTGAATGGAATGTGTGGATTGTGACGTTTTTACTCTCCTATTTATGGGTCGCCTGTTAGGCACAGGCTCCACAGACAGCAATCTCTTCTCCGTCCTGTCCTGTCCTGTCCTTCGTTCTTATTCTCTCTGCATGCTCTCTTCCTCGTCCCTCTTGAAGGTTCCTCGAAATCCTATGATCTTCATTCCTAACAATTTTCTTAACAAAGGCCTCCCTATGAAGCCCCTCCATTATTCATTCTTCTCGCATACTCACCTCCTCTCGTAAAAGAAGAGAGATATTAGACCACAAATTAAGTAAATGCTTCATTTTCCCCCTTTTTTTCATCTCAATAACTTCACACAAGTTTGTAGTTTGTCCGCCTGTTTGCAATAACTTCACTTCTCCAAGACACGCACTTCAAAATATGGAGAGAATATTAATGCTTTGTGTATTCAGATCTATATTGCCTACATTGGTTATAGTCAACTGAAGCAAAGACAATGCACGAGAAAATAATTGTTTCCTAAATATTTTGCTTAACCTAATAGGTTCTTAGATAGCACATTGACTGACTATTGCAACCAAAATGGTAGACAGCTTCAGTTGGTAAGTCCCGGCGAGCTAGTTTTGATTACAGGGTCAGTTTGAAAGGCTGCCCTCATCTAGATGGACAGAAACTTATGCTCCAAAACTACAGCAATTTGATTACAATTCCAGAACAAGTCAGGTTGAGATTTGGATGAAGCAACCAACTGCAGAACCAGTTTCTTACCTTAGAATGAAGAAACCGCGGTTGTGTATCACAATAGTCGCTGGCAGAACATGAAAGACGCCAATGCAGGGACTTCTTGCCTTGTGAAAGAAAAGCTTCTCAAAGCAGGACAAATATTTCAGGATGCAAACAACCTTCAGGCCTTTGCATGGATCAAAAAGCTCTGGATATAAGAACTGAACTCTATACCATATGGGTATACCGACCACAGGATGACCTTTGTTTTCACATCTTACAACAGCGGAGACATAAAGTATCAAAAGCAACCAATGCAATCTAGCAAATCCATAGGTTGATATAACTTCCTATCGTGAAACAGGATTCTTAGGCCAGGAATAACAGACCCATTTCAGCAAACGATAAAATTTGCTGAGAATATACTTCTTATAATACAGAAGGATTTCTCAAAGAAGATCTTCACATAAAACGATGGAAGGAAAATTAAGTAAATGGTGCAAAACAGTAAAGAGAAACTTCTTGAATAGCAACACATAAATTCAGTTGTCTACTGTAGTCCAACTGAACCATATCACCCAACCATATTCACACATAAATTGAATGTCAGTAATTAATTTTGTCTCCATAGTTATATAAGGCAATGACAACAAATAGGAGGAAACAGTGTCGTGGTAAAAATAAATCAGTGCATTACAACTGCAAAACAAAGTCCAAATAACACATAGAATGGACAGCAAAATGAAATTTACAGCAACAACACAAATAAAAATTCAATGAGTGCTTTAGTGAGAAAGAAACCAAAGAGGAAAGCCTGGAAATAGTGGTGGTATGCAGCAGACATGATGGAATCCTACAGAAATAGTATCCCATCAAGAAAATTCTTCTTTTTCCCAACAAGTTTAAGTGAAAAAAAATAAAAAAAAATTGTTAACATAAGCTACTACATTGTTTCAAAAGCATATGATGGGGTGAAGTACTGAAACAGCATCAAAATACAGGTTTGACATTCTGGCCTTTATAGGCAAAACGGTAACTTTTCATTCCAAATTTAAGACTTCGTTTGCAAGTGTGGCTGGAACTTCAGAAGAATCACCAGAGCCCAAAACTAAATAAGTGATGCATCTATGAGGGATCTGCACAATGAATAGATAAGGCATGAAAAGAGCTGATTTTGAATTTGTAAGCTTGAAATGATATAAAAAAGGATAAAAGCTGAAAGTTCATACCTTAGGCAATTTAAAGGAAAATAGTTGTTAAGTAGCACATATTTTAAGCAACAAAAGTGAAAGCAGGAAACATTTCATTCTAAGAAAGTGAGGAGCAAAGGGAGAAGGTGAAAAAAAAAATCATGTATCACAGGGCCAAACATCATAATCCAAGCATGGGAATCTACTTCTAACAATTGCAACAATTGCATACCAAAAGTAACATAAGGATAAATAAGTAGAAGGCACAAGATTAATAGCATTTAAAAACTAACATTCACAAAAAAAAAAAAAAATCACACAAAGGAGATAACATCATTACAAATGAAAATGTCATAGAGATCAGTGTTAATTATGGTTCTCTCTACGTATCAATAATTCAATGTTGATCAAAATTTCACCCCACCTTGCATTCTGTGCCATAATCCACATTTAATATTAGTTAGAAGAACAAAAGAAACATAAGTGTGATCAACTTCAAATAATCAACCCAAAAAAACCAAACAAACAAACAAAAGATGATCAAATACAATTGCTAGCAACTTCCTAATGCTTGTGAAAAGTAGCCTTGTATACAAAGTGACCTATCCACTGATCTAAAAATAGAACGGATAGAAGTCATACCATTTTTCTACCCAAAATGCCAAATAAGTACATATATACATGTATCATTCACATGTATCCATATGATTATCTGTGTTCACAAATGCATAGCTTCAAAACTTGCTTGTGGAGTGTTGGTCATTGTCAAGAAACCAACAAATAAATTTGGACTAGATCCATGGCCACTGAAAATCACCAAATCTAAAACAAAGAAGTCTCTCGTGACAAGCCAATTTATGGTGATTTCAACTGGTTAATTTGAACTTGTACTGTGAGACAAATGCCAGTACATCATCCAATAATGGATTAAAAAACCAGTCCTTTTACTAATCTTAATCAGATCCAACTGCATTAAATCACCGACTAGTACCTTTCCTACATGAGCGCCACCAATTGCAAGGACATCATGAACGTGTGCTTGAGCAACATGCATGTGGACTATACAAAGACAAAAAAAACTGAAAATTTATACTTAAGTATATGCTGTTCTCTCTAATTAACTCCTTATTGTTTTTCGTTGGCCTAACCAGCGAAAAAATTGAAAAAAAAAAAAAAGAACTAGAATTGATGATAATGATGACTAGGCATGAAAAGCATAAGGGAACATAACAATGACTAACCTAGTCAATAAACCATACATATTCAAGCAATTTCCATATGAAATCAAACCTGGAACATGAGCTCCAGTTGAACTGAAGGGTGAGAATTAAATAAGATATCTTTTGCCCCACATAGCATCCATTTCAACCTCATTCATTAATTCCCCTTCTCCATCACATGGCCAAAATAAATCTCCCAATAACTGTCAAAGACTTCCCACAAACTGAACAATAGCTCTTCTCCAACCGGTAATAATATGTTTACCCTCACACAATGTTGCACAAGCTACTAAAGACTTGAAATATTAGGTGAACAACCCCACTACACAACATTTTTATTGACCTAAATTTCTACTTTCATAGGAGACATAAGCACAAAAAAATGGACATATCATCTATTTATATGATACAGCATTATAATTCCGTTTTGTGTAAACAAAAATCACTAAAATCATTGGTTTAGGATCTGGAAAGCTACCAATTTAGTAAGATCAACATAAAAAAGGCACTAAAATGACTAGAATGTACTGTCTATTTGCACATATAAATTCTATATCAATTATGAAAATAAAAGAATTCTTTGACCTTATATTCCTTCCCAAATGATTCATAGAAGTTTGTGCCTCATGTTTGAAATGACAAACACCATAAAGAACAGAATAGATAATGAAAAAAAACCACAACAAAAACTACTGTGAATTTTATTTTTTCCCACTCACATCCACAACCAAACATTGATATATGAAGTTAAAGATATGCAGCAAAAGTAACAAGAAAAGCAAAATTGGAAAAAGCAATCAACCTCTAAGTAGCTCATTACTGAAGTAAAATATGTTTAAATGAATGAATCCTTCACCAAGTTATAGTCAAACAACTGATACGAAACAAAATTTTCACCAGTTTCCAAAAAAGACTGAAGTAAAAAAGACCAAAAAAATTGTTAAAAACCTTAACAGGATTGACTGGAACAAGGAGGCCTACAATTACTTGCAGTAAAAAAGCTTCATTTACATATAGATTATTTAAATTAAAAAAAAATAAGTAAGAGAGATAACTAACAAGAAAACCAGAAAATGCAAAATGGAACACAGAAGCACACATAGTGAAGGAAAAATTGAACTTACAACTATAGAGAGGCAATGTGCAGGTGTCGAGTCAGAAAGTACCTAGGCCAAAATAAAAAATTAACTCAGAAAACATTTTCCAATAAGGTAAACACCAAGCAAAAAACATAAGAGTTTCATAAATGCAATTCTAGATGTTTACATTCCTTCGTAATTGAGCAATAAGTAAGGGTAAAATTGAACGCCAGAACACATTTACAACATAGTTATATTTGTTGTTGGTCATCTGACCAAATGAAAACACTAAACTACTACACTGCGAGTGGCATCTAAGAGGGAGACATAAGTCACTCTAAACCCACATCACTCAGCTGCCACATCCACCAACGCTCAGGTGGTGGTCAAGCCTTAAACATCAGATTTGTCTTTGGTTTTCCCACAATTACTAGCTTCATATAACCTAATTCTTTGGAATGATTGAACAACACCAAGGGCAAGAAAAAGGAAAATAGGACATTAAAGAGAAAAATAACAATAAAATTACCAAATAAACACTCACCTAATATCCCGAATAAGGAGCACCACCCTGCTGAGATCTACCAGCACTGCCCTGGCCCCTTTGCATGGTCATCTGTGGGTTCACATATCCACCCTGCATCACTGGTTGGTTGCCATATCCCCCAGCAGCCTGATTCCCGTATCCTGCAGGCGGCCCTCCCTGGCCCATTTGTGCTCCTCCAAGAGCTCCAAAAAGATTGTTAATCCCCAATCCAGTACCTTGTGTAGCAATCAAAGCAGTCAGCGCCTGCCCAAGTGCGGGATTCAGACCCTGTGTTGCCATCCCTTGGTTGAAGCTGCCAGATGATGCTGAGGGAGCCATCAAATGCCCAGGGCCAGATGCACCACTAGAAGCATACCTGCCTTTCTTGGCCACATGCTGCTGGTAATGTGGCTGATGATGGTGACTCTGCTGATAATGGTGGGCAGCACCACCACCACTACTAGGAGTTCCATATCCATGACCTTGTTTCCCAGGTTTCAGCCCATCAATGGCTTTCTGGCAATTCAGAACATGCCCCTCAAAATTCTTGTGAGGCTCCTCCAATGCCTTCTTTGCACTCTCAATGCTCTTGTACACAAACAGAGCAAAACCCTTGGGCTTGCCAGTGTGCTTATCAATACCGAGTGGACCCTCCTCGATCTCCCCATATTGCTCGAAAAACTGCAGCAGCTTATCTGGGTCAATCTCCGCAGACACATTGCTTACAAAAATCTTCCTCTGAGTATATTCAGACACCGATGGAGCAGCTGCGGTGGGAGGAGGCGCGGGGACAGGCCCGATGGTGGCCAGTTGGCAGGAGGTAGTCCTATTCCCAATCTTCTTCTGCGGCTGCTCAAGTGCCTTACGGGCCCCAATCCGACGCTTGTACAAAATGAAAGCATAGCCCTTAGACTTACCTGAAACGCGATCCATTACAACCTTGCAGTCCTCAATCTCCCCGTACTTTCCAAACTCCGATCTGAGGATGTCAGCCGTGGCGTCCCACCCGAGGCCATGGACGAAGATCTTGCGGTGGGCCGGGTCGGCGTCGGCAAATTCTCTCACGGACTCCTTCAAATCGGGATGATTATCCACGGCCTTTCTAAGGAGGGCCACGAGCTGATCTTTCCCGAAAGGTTCTAGAAGATTCTCGAGAGGCTCGTCGTCCACTTCTTTGGCTCCGTTGGCTTCGGGTTCAGCTTCTGCTTCCGCTTCCGCTTCCGCTTCTGCTTCCGCTTCTGCTTCCGATTCCGCTTCCGCATTTGCATTGACAGACGGAACGTCGTCGTTTTGCTGCTGTTCCTCCTTTACTTCTTCCTCTACCTTGGATTCTTGTTCCTCTTCTTGCTGTTGCTCCTCCTCCTCTTCATTTTGGGAATTATCCTCTGCGGCCGTAGCTTGTGGGTTCTGGTGCGCCTCCTCTTCTTCGATTGATTGGGGCTGGGATTGTTCTTCTTGTTTGGGTTGATGATCAGTGTTTTCAATGACTGCGCCTTCAGAGGAACGCTGCTGCTTTCGCTTCCTGGCCATTTACCAGAGCTAGAGAGAGAGAGAGCCGTAGCTTAATCTTGATTAGGCGGGTTTCTAAGATTTGGGAGCTAGGGTTCTGAGGAAAACCTTTTTCTTTTTTTCCCTTTTTATGGGCGGGGGGTTACTTCCGATCAGTCGCGGGCTTAGTTGAAAATTGGTTGAGAAAAAAAAGAGAGAAAATTTTTTGATTATAACGTGATTTTTATGTAAAATAATATTAAATATTATAAATAAATTATAAATTTATTAAAAAAATACTATATTTTATAAAAAAATTATATTAATAAAAAATTATTTATTTCAATAATAACATTATTTTCAGGATAAATTCTTTTACATAAACAAAAATTTCTAATTATCATTGATATAAAATTTTCAACCAAAATTTTACACCTTGATAGACAACAAAATACTCTTTGGTATCAATTAAACGAACATACATTGATTTGTTAGAATAAAATTATAAGTAAACTTATACAATTAAGAAAAAAATCATAAACTTACACAAAATATTTTTTAAATTTTTATTATTTTTTACACAAAAATACACAAAATGTTAAAACTTCTTACTCTCTCAAGTGTTTCTTCCTATATTTATTGTGTGTTTCTTTTATTGTAACCTTTAACTATCACTTTATATATATATATATATATGTATAATATATTAGTTGATACTCTCAACTACCTATACGTATAATTCTCGTCATGTATAATAGAGTTTATCATTATGAAATAATTTTTTTCATTAATTATTAAGATTATATTTATTCAAGAAGGGTTGTCATTTTATAATGAATTTATTTACCCACTTTGCAACCATGTTTTTCTTCATATCATCTCACTTAACTTAAATAAGATTTATGAAAATATGCAAATATATCACAGTTGTCATATTCACGTTTTGCTGAAAATAACTACTCACTATCTTTTATTTTAATGACCTATGAAGAATATTTTTGTCATGATCTGTCTCATTACTTTTTAAGCGCTTATTGTGATTTGCTATTAATTTGAACTCGTGCTTGTGTGCCAATATTATTGTTATTGTTGAATCTGTGAAGTATAATATTAGTTTTATTAACTTTGAGAGATATAAACAGCTTTTTTATAGTGTATTAAAGAATCCAACTGACTGACAAAAGAAAAAATTAATGATCATACCTCTTGTACAGTTTGCTGTCACACTCTCAATATGTTGTCAGCGTGCCTCTAACACCTAACAACACCTCTGAATGATTCATATAATTTATATATAAGTCTCTCATCTCATACTTTTCTGCTCGCTGTCCTGCACGCCGCAATGCTACTACTGCATGGTGTCGCCTCGACCAACAATTTAACATCTTCAAATCTCCATAACATGTAATTTTTACATGTTGTAAATATTTCTTACTTCCTTAACGTGGTTGTCTCACAATAATTTAATATAAAAAATTAATATAACAAATTAATAATTACTTATATTTTTTTGTTAAAAGACTTAAGAGATTAATATATTAATTAATGTATTGAGTATGTTGTTAATGTGTTTTGTGACCACCAAAAAAAGTGTAACGATATCATTTGTCATTATACCCTATATATTAAATATATTAAACTAAGAGTACCATAACCATTGAAAATATGTTACGTATCAATTATAATTTAAGAATCTACATTCAAATGTTTAGTTGTAATTTTAAGATTTTAAAAATTATCAAAGTCAAACCAATTTAAAATTTTTAAAGAAATTGACACGACAAAAAAAAAAACTCAATCAAAATCATATTAAAATGAATAGATTATAATTTATAATTTTAAAAATTATATTAAATAATTTAAATATAATTTTAAAATTAATAAAATCGGACTAACTGACTAATTATATTAAAATTTAAAAAATCTAATCATTTTATTCATATGAAACTCCAATTCATCTATATTGATATTTAAATTTAATTAATTTTTTTAATAATTCACTTAGAATATAATTTTATTTATTTAAATTTATTTTATCAGGTAAATATTTATTTTTTTTATAAAAAAATATAATTCAAACTGTCAAATTCATTAAATCAATTATAATTTAAATATTTTTACTCTTATATTATTTCGTTACTTTTTTCGTAAAGGCATGTTGCTAGTTTTGGTTGGATGTATCTGTCAAACATGAATCAAACCATCTTTAGTATTTAAGGCTGTGCCAGTCCTCTCAAGGTGGGACCCCAAACAACAATTATAGGTGTTAGCTGGAGTTAGATACTTGGTTTTTTCAAGCACCTTGCGGGACTAAGGTGAGGAATGCCACGTGATATTTGTGTGTGCGAGAATTCATGCTCAGCTGGAAAGATTTTCTTGCTTTCTGTTCCAAATATTTTCAGACATGGTCGAGAATGTCGGAGGAAGCAAAGTGGGAAACGAATTGGTAAAAAAAAAAAAATAGACAGAGAAGAGAGAAGCAGAGTACTTGGTACTAACTAAAAGCAGGCGACGGCATTAAAAGAACAAGAAGAAGAAGCTCATAATTCAATCGCAGGAGCAGACAGTCAAGCCCTCCGAGTATATCCTCTCTGTGTCTCGCTGTCTATTTTTTTTTTTTTTTTGTTCTTCTTCAATTTTGTCTTGCTGATTCTTGATGGGAATTTTTTTTTTCGTTTCTTATTTTTAGAGTTGGAATATTGTGAGCTTAGTCGTCAAAGATTCTAAGCTTAGAGGTGTTTTTTTTTTTGGGGGGGGTCTTAGTCGTTTTGTTCTTCTACTTTGATTTGTAGATAAATAAATGAATTCTGGAGTTAATGAAAAGGAAAAACAATCTCGAAAAATTGAAAGTATTTTCAAAATTTAGTTCTGAAGGTCAATGCACCTTCTAGTTTATGTGCTCTCTCTAGTGTGGGTGTCTTTTCTTTTGTTTCACCCAAATTTAAACTTGCAGTTTTGACATTCCGAGTTCTTTATGCCTCCATGGTTGTATGATATCAATATGTTTAGTAGTTTTTACAAATTACCAATCAGAAATATTGTAAATTATGCCTATCTATAGTAGTGTAGTATTATATTGCCAAAAGGGTGACTAGAAAAGATTATCAACTTTTTAAAAACAATGTTGAGGAAACAGTTATAATGTTGCAATCTTTAAAGAAAGGCCTAATGGAAGAAGCTGATTGTTTGGAATATGAATTGCAATAAATTGCGTGCAACTTTTTGTTTTTTGTTTTTTTTTTTTTTGACAATTTTAGTCTGCCATTTATGCATTT
Organism: Kandelia obovata; assembly: GCA_021464305.1. Lineage (NCBI taxonomy): Eukaryota > Viridiplantae > Streptophyta > Magnoliopsida > Malpighiales > Rhizophoraceae > Kandelia > Kandelia obovata. The sequence continues at coordinate 5,265,560 of CM038487.1, forward strand.
CAGGAAGGTTATTCCAGGCTCGTGGCAGTGTGACGACAAGAAGGTTTAGATTGCAAATCAAGCATGAGTCAACCTAAAATCAAACGTAGAGTGGGTAAATATGAAGTAGGAAGAACAATTGGTGAGGGGACATTTGCGAAAGTCAAGTTTGCAAGGAATTCTGAGACAGGGGAACCTGTAGCTCTAAAAATGCTTGACAAAGAAAAAGTTCTCAAACACAAGATGGCTGAACAGGTCTGGTTAGTCGTGTTTGCCGCATTATCAATCATTAACGATTGTTTCTTGTTGGCAAGTTGAAAAGAAATTATTTTTGTCCTTTATTTTTTCTTTTCATTCTTTCCTTTTTGGGCTGAGGGGAATTGCGAGAATCCATGCAACTTCCACTGTTTGTTGTATCTTGGATGGAAAAGTTCAGTTGGTCTAGTATCAGCAGAAAGATTATGTAATTCTGTTTCATCAAGCTTGTTGAATGTATGTGCTTTAACAGATCAGGAGGGAGATTGCAACAATGAAACGTATAAAGCATCCGAATGTTGTTCGACTGTATGAGGTCTCTCTCTCTCACACACACACTCACGAATCTGAACCCCTCCCCCACACCCACACCCCACCCTCCCCACACAGACACAGACATTGTACTACCTTGATGAATCAAATTCTGCTTTAACTATTTCTTTACATCCCAAGCAATGTGAAATAGGCAGTCAGGAGCTTTGTAATTGTTATAGTGTTATGACATGTGAATAGCTAGTGCAAATAGTATTAAGACCCTTGGATTTTTTGGCAATGGATCACGGTAAGAATGTGGTCTCACCGCTGGGGGGGTGGGAGCAAAGATTATGGTGCAGGAAATTTTGAGGAACTCAATTCAACTGAATTCTCTTTTTCTCGTTCTTTTGTTTGGTATGAAGTATTATTAAGGAATTGAAGCTTGTGATCTTCAAAATTTAGGCATATGTAAAATCGGCAAATCTTTTTTCGAAAAGCTGTAACTTGGTAGGAATTTAAGGGCAGACCCACACACATTATGTGCTATCTAAAATACTCCCTGCTGTCTTCACACAGGCCTAATGCTGCATGTGAGGATAAGATAATAGATTATAATCAAATTGAGCTCTCTAACTGTAGAATTGGTTCAATATAATATCTTAAATGCTAAGTAGAAACATGCAGCTGTAATTTTTACCCCTTCTTATAGGGCCTTGGCTTGAAATAGATCTGCAACTGAAATTTTGCCATTTTTTCCTTTTGTTGAAGTTAGTCATGGTTGGACCATTGAACAATACTTAAATTATCCTAAATAAAGATGTGAAGTTCTTTTCCTTAGTGAAAGGTTTAGTAAATGTTTCTGAATATTTCCAGGTGATGGGAAGCAAGACAAAAATATTTATTGTTCTGGAGTTCATTACCGGGGGAGAGCTCTTTGACAAAATTGTAAGCTGCCATATCCTTGTCAGAAATTATTTTCTGAACAATTTCTTTGTGATCTTTTTTAGTTGGCACAGTATATGAATGATTGAAGGTCATATCTATTTTCCCTAATAACTGTCATGCTTATGATGATGCCTCTCTGTTTAAATCGAAGCAGCAATTTGTATGGGCAGAAATTTCTTGATATTATAAGTTTGACAAAAGTCATAGTCCCTCTTTGAATTTATTTCTTTTTTAATTCTTTGTTATGAAGGTGAACCATGGACGGATGAGGGAAGATGAAGCTCGAAGATATTTCCAGCAACTTATCAATGCAGTTGATTATTGCCATAGTCGAGGTGTTTTTCACAGAGACCTTAAGGTACTTAAAGTTTCTTCTCGCTAAATATGAGAATCAGGCGGCTGATATGTTGTGTTCTTTTACAGTCTCCTTCAGAGGAGAAAATATAACATTCCCAGCAGAAGTAGATTGCCTTCCTGATTTTTCTTGGTTTTGTCTCAGCCCGAAAATTTGCTATTGGATGCTTATGGGAACCTTAAAGTTTCAGATTTCGGATTGAGTGCACTCTCCCAACAAGTCAGGGTAATTTGTAGCAAGATCTTTGAATCTTCCCCCCTAAAGGCATGATGGACAACATTGCTACTTGTCATTGGTTTGTCTACACAAGGGATGTGATAAAAATAGCCCAGTTCATCCTAAAGCTGAAAAATTGGGAAGCTTATGCTACATTTGTGTCAGAAATACGAGAGCCTAACCAAAAATGATGAAAATGTAAGGTGAAAAAAAAGGAAAAGATAAGGTTTTGCCAACCCTGTGAATTGCCACTTTTTTATAGGTTGTTCTACAAAGGCTAATACTGAAAACTACTGGGTGATATTTTGAAAATCATTGGTTTGTGCTCTCTCTGTAGCTTTCTTTTTCTCTCGCTTGGGGGTCTATCATCATTCATGAGATATGGAGACCCTTGGTCATTCTAATAGAATGGAAGTCTTCCTTTTGAGTTTCTTTCATGGCTGTTAAAAGGATATTGTTGATTCTTACTCTGAGTTCTATTCTTCAGGACGATGGCTTGCTTCATACTACTTGTGGAACTCCAAATTATGTTGCTCCTGAGGTGTGAAAGACTCTTTCTTCCTGTACAGATTTGTTCACCATGCATATTGCTGAACTTTGGTGCTTTGGCCTTTAATAATGTGCTGTATCAGGTCCTTAATGATAGAGGCTATGATGGGGCAACTGCAGACTTGTGGTCATGTGGAGTTATACTTTTTGTATTGGTTGCAGGCTACTTGCCTTTTGATGATTCTAATCTTATGAACCTGTATAAGAAAGTGAGGATTTTGCGAAATTTTATATTACTCTCTTCCAATTGTCTTTACCTTTTGTTTTCACTTTGTTTCACCATGAGCAGATTTCAGCAGCTGAGTTTACTTCTCCCCCTTGGCTCTCTTTTGGTGCCAAGAAACTAATTACTCGAATTTTAGATCCCAACCCTATGACTGTAAGTGATTGTTCTTTCCTGAGATGCTTTTCTGAAGGTTCTAGCTTTGTCATTGAGTTTGCATCTCTTTGGGGTCTGGTGGGTTGGGGTGATTGACATCCACTTTTTGAAAGGGTACCTGAAATGAGTTGTGCCATAATGTCCTTACTAAATGTAAATGGATATCATGTGGTGAAACTTGTAGGTACACTGAACTAGGCCTATAAAAAAGTGAACATGGGATTTTATATTCTTATGTCAGCCATGACAGAGTTAGGCTTGGCTCACTTCCTACAATATAAATTGAACTGATTAAGGACCAAACCAATGCCTTAGCCCAGTTTTCATGTGGCTAAATTGAATGAAACTGAACTGTAGAAAGGGCTGAAACATTGTGCTACCCTGCTCAAACAGGTGGCTGAACATAACACGGAACTTGAACTATAAATGGGACCGGCATAGAAAACAGATAGTGAAGCTGACTCCAATACCATGTTATGAAACTTTAATAAGCTACATAGTGATAAAACTCACATATATTATAAGTCAGGAAAGGAGCTTGGGGTTAGTCATCAAGCTACATATATTATGCTCTTAGTCTAGTTCTCAGCTGACCATAACCATATTCGGTTAGTCACCATGCTAGCTTGTATAATATAAGTTGTTTAACAGACTCTTAAAAGTATTTTCCATGTTCTTATGCCGAAATGCGTAAAATTTGAGATAGGACCTGCCAAAGATCTTGGGAGTCAGCATGATGCATGAGGATGAGTATGATAATCCTGGTTCTGTTAGAATTAGTTCTATGTCCTATTTAGGATTATCATTAGTTCATTCTTAATAGGATAGGATAAAAACTTAGATTCTGCTTTCTAATAGGATAAGTTTTTCTATATAGATTTAAATTGCTAGAGTTTACATGATTAGTTGCGCAGATGCCAGATCTGTGGATTACCAATAGCTGATCAATGAGAATTTTCTATGGGAAATTCCTTGGTCAAATCGAGAAGACAGGCTTAATATTCATGGTCTCTCCGCTACTGAAATTTCTTTGGGAAACTCATGTTGCATGTGTCCTGCCAATGCAATGGCTAGAAGAATTTCATTTACGCAGATGGGGCCTTTGCATCATGAATTTTGGTTTTTGATCCATAAGTTCACTTCCACGTAACAAAAGTAATGTTAACCACATTAGTTTGGTTAGTTTTACATCTCCGATTATCTACTCATTTGTTGCAGCGCATCACTGTACCTGAAATCTTGGAAGATGAATGGTTTAGGAAAGATTATAAGCCACCTGTGTTTGAGGAGGAAGAAAACACCAATTTGGATGATGTCGAAGCTGTTTTCGAAGACTCAGAAGTGAGCAGAATGAGTTTTCCATAGTCATAATTCAATTTCAATTGAGGAAAATTATGCAATCACTTATACATTATAATGAGGTTGCTTCTTGAACTGCATTATATTGGCATTTCAACAGAAGCACCACGTAACAGAGAAGAAGGAAGAACAGCCAACGGCAATGAATGCATTTGAGTTAATTTCAATGTCAAAAGTACTGGATCTTGGGAATTTGTTTGATGTAGAACAGGTTTGGACATTGAATCTTTCTTGGCACCAATATATTTTAACTGTTTGTTTCGTGGTTGATGTTATCCATGTGAAGATTGGTTTAGCATCAACTACATGCTTTTGCATTTGCAGACTAATGGGTAGCCTGTAAAAATAACATAACGAATTCACAATGCGTACAAGTACTTCCTTGTATAGGGATTCATCACTTGCATTAGAAAATGAACCAATTGAGGATCTCTTTTGCAACTGATCTCCATGTCTCAAACTAGGAAATATAGGTTAATCCAACAGTTACAAAGGACAAAGTGGACTTACTTTGTCAAAAGGCAAAGTCTCCATGGAAATTCCCTAGTTTATATATGGCGTAATTGCTGCTACATTTTACAAGCAGAGACACATTTCTTCAATTTTTTCCCAGGATTTCCTTCTATTTTGGCACATGTTCCTACCATCACTGTTAAATATACTGGCAGCTATCTCAATTCTAGCAGCAAAGCTTTGTGGCTTCATGTTAGCAGTGAAATTATGAACCTTGTAATTGACAAGGCAGAAGTGGAAGCTCTATTTGCTTGGTTTTGTCTGCTTCTTCTTCTTCTTCTTCCTCCTGGCAGGAATAACTACCAAGCAAATAGGTCTGCATTTGCTACTAATTGGTATTTAATATTTCAGGAGAAGCTGCATTCATTTTTTATTTTGCCCAAGACTGCATATGGATCTCTGTTGTTTCACTACATAAGAAGTGGCCTGAGGGCATCTTCATGGTTTATGATGATCATATAACCTCTGTATGAGGCAGACACCATAATTTGTTTCCAAATGGCAATTTATAATATTTGGTTATTCTGGGATTTGATTGCAGGGATTTAAGAAGGAAACAAGGTTCACATCCAAATGCCCCGCCAATGAGATTATTCAAAAGATTGAAAAAGCTGCAAAGCCCCTTGGTTTTGATGTTCACAAGAAAAACTACAAGGTGACAAAAAATGCACACTAACTCACATGTTTCATGTTTGTCTAAATCTTGGAAGTTTATTGCAAGTTTGTTCTTGTGTTTATCAGATGAGGCTCGAAAATATGAAAGCTGGAAGAAAGGGAAACCTTAAGGTTGTCACAGAGGTCTGTGATAAGAAACAAATTGTGATGTTAAGGTGAAACCCGTCAGCATTTTGTATTAATTTTTTTCCTTTTTTTTTTTAATCTTTAACATTTCTTTTAGATATTTCAAGTGGCCCCTTCTGTTCACATGATTGAAATGCGAAAAGCTAAAGGAGACACCTTGGAGTTCCATAAGGTATCTTTTCCTCTTAATTTTATCTTGATTTGTCAATTGGCAATCTGCATGTCTCGCTCTCTGAAGTCAGGTGTATGCATGTCTATAATGTGGCGGCATCTTAACAACGCCAACGAGAGGGTCCAAAGAATTTGGAGCAATTAAATCTCAAGTTCGTGATGGAATGAAAAGAATTTGTTGTTGAAGTTGCATAATGCATATCATATGTCTATGCTTTTGTTCATATGTTTCTCTCTGCAGTTCTATAAAAACCTGTCAACCTGTCTTGAGGACGTTGTCTGGAGAAATGAGGAGGAGATGCAAGAAGTGAAGAAAAACTAGTATTTACTCGAATTATTATTACAAGAGACCTTCTACTTGTTGACTTTTGTCTCCTCCCAAATCCATCATTTTGTTGAACATCTTCATTCCTTTGCCACCCCTCTCTGCATCTTTTTCTCTTCAATGCTACGAGTCCAATAGCAAGAAGTGGTTTGTAAACGAACTTGTGGCCATTTTCTTGATGCCCCCACAATCATTTTTTTTCTTTAAGGTCGTGTTTAAATGTGGAGTAGAAAATCTTGGCTCTGAAAAATGAGGTCAATAAGTGTCTGTGGCGCAATTGAGAAATTCCGAAGGGGCACATGCCAACATTCATCAATGTGTTTCCGAAAACTTAAAATATTGTTGATGTGAATTGCCATTGCCATCTTATCATCTTTCTACAAACCATTTCATATTTTCAATTAGCGGGCGTTTTGCAATGGCTTGCACTTTCGGGCATCTTTTTCTGTAGCATGAAAAATGATTTATATTTTGCAAACTTGTATGTTTTTAATATATTTATATTTAATTAAAACTAAAATAGATACTAATATAATAATTACTTAAAATAGATAATTATATTTAACGTAGGATATACATTGTTTATTTTTTATATTCTTAAAATAAAATCATTGTACAAAATACCTTAATTTGAGCTTATAGATAAATACATATATTTGAAAACATAAAATATTTTTTAAACTTGAATTATAAAATAAACACATTATTTTATTTGATTTTTTTATTAAAAGTTTTTGTGGATATTAAAAAAAATTATATTATATACAAAATATTTTATATTATACAAATAAAATTTTATACAACGTAAAAAAAAGTGCTTTTTGTAATATAATAATTGTATGTATAATTAAAATTATTTTAAATATTAGGAAAAAAAATTATAAAATTGTTTGTACGGGTTGATTTTTTTTTATTTTATTTTTACATAATCCGTAAAACATATTTGTCCTTAAAGTTTAACTCGAATTAGTACGGAAGGAAACCTCCGACGGTGGGTATGAACAAGTTGCGTGTACGAGCAGCCAGCAAGGAAACCCCATTTGAAACTGGAAGTAGTAATCCGACATTGATTCGATAAGCAGACAACTGAAGAAGCCATGGACCTCCTCTCCAATGCGTTTGCTGTGCTGGACCTCGATGCAGCAGAAGACGACCAAGTCAATGCTGTTGCTGCTGCTGCTGCCGCCCATTCTGTCTCTGCTTTTTCTTCTCCTTCCAAACCAACGACGTCTGCCCAAAACACAGGTCTTGCCCAATTGCGTTTTTGTTTCTTCTTGTTGAACTCGCGAGAAAAAGTTTGGAAGAATTATGGGGAACTTTTTTTTTTCATTTTTTATAACCCTTTTTTATTGTTGATCACTCAAAAATGCTGTGCTTTTGTTTTGGACTCCAAGGGCTAGAAGGGAAGGACCCAGTAAAATTACAGAAAGTGTGGAAAATAATAAAATCTTTATTGATCACAGTGAAATGGGGGAAAGAGAGAATCAAATCTATATTGACCAGTCGTGGTTATGATTTTGAGTTCAGCGAGTGAGCTGTTATAATTTGTTCAACGGCATCGAATCTCCTAACAGAATTATCGGTCCCTGCAACAAATTGTTGAGTAAATATTTCTGTACAGTATAGATATTTCGCATATTTCATAAATGAATTGGACCATGGACCGCTTGAATCATGACTTGTGTGGCTGACTTGTTCTAATGTGCATGGAGGAAATTAAATTTGTGCGTATTGTAACTTGTGATGAGTTTATCAATCGGATGGTTGGCCTCCTTATACTGTAAGGACGGATTCTGATACCAGGCTGTGGCACATGGCCACATCTAGCCCTCCAATCCTTTGTCACTACTTAGGCAGAAATAGAGCAATTTTGCCGATGTTTTGGGAGTTATTGAAAGTTGATAAAATGTTCTGTTAGAGCCAGGAAAGCGCAGGAATGGAGGAGATAACTCTGGTGTGGCAGCAAAAAACGAGAAACAGAATGGACAAGATCTGGCGACAACTTCAGGAGAGTACAAAATGCCCCTTGTGTGGATTGACATGGAGATGACTGGTGAGTATGCCAATTTAGTGTTTACATTCTAGTCTATGCTTTTGTATTTTTCTCTATTGCTTGCTTTTCTTTTTTTTTTTGGGAAATGGGACAGTGATGGTTGGAAATATAAGATTGAATTTCAATTTCTCTGCTACTTGGACTTCCAAAAAGAAATAAAAATCGCAGTTCTCCATTTTCAGGACATAAAATCCAGAAACTAGAGCATTATGAGGAGTGGAAGGATGATGTGGCTGTGGGAAAACTATAAAATATAGAATATTATCCTCCCACAAAATGACTAGTGAAGTGCTGAATAGTGTATTCCTTGTTAAGGCATTCTTTTTTTTTTTGGATTTATACAAGGAATATCTGACAGTTCACTTATGAAGAAAATAACTTTAATGATGGAAACCAATCCTTTGTTATTTTTTCTTGTTTTCTTTAACCTTTTGTTTTTTATAGTTTCGTTTAGATTTATTCTAGGATAATCTTTTAGTTTGACTTCTGAAAATATAGCTTTGCACAAGCTTGAGGTGAAGCCAGATTTTCATCATCTGCTTGATGCTTCAAATAGTTTTTTTTTTTTAGCACATCTTCACATTCTAGGTTAACAAGGTTTGCTGTTGAATTTTCATGCCTTTTTTTCTGATGGAAAATAATAAAATATGAAAACACAACAAACCAGTACAATCATGTGCAAAGTAAGCAAGTTGTTGATCAGATAGGGAGTTGAGGACATATATAGTTGCATAAATGTGAACAGATGACTTCTCTTATACCATAATAGCAGAAAGAGGAAGTTCCTTTGCATAATTCCTTGATATTATTGTTCATTTGAAAAGCCTAAATCAGTCTACTGAGGATGCAATAACTGTTGCTCACTACATATGGATAGTTTCAGGCCGCCATCAGTGATAATAGAGGAGCTACTGTTCTTCATTTTACATTGTTTTATACCATTAATACTACATTGCAAATAAACTAAATGATTGTTAACTGATAGTGCGGTGGTAATTGCATTTCTTGCTTATACAATCATGCAGGTTTGAACATTGAAGTTGATAGAATCTTGGAGATTGCTTGTATAATTACAGATGGCAATATGACCAAATCAGTGGAGGTGTATTGGATTGCACGTTTTTTCTGCTTATTCATGGCCTTGTTTCTGCTCTTTATTCTTTTGAATTACCTTTCCATGTTTTCAAACTTAACAAAACAATCTTTCATTTGAACCTAGAAATGTTGAAATCATGAGTCATTTGCTGTATCAGGAACAGGGTTCCTAATGGTATACACTATATAATTTCACTTGGATACCCCATACACAAAAATTGCATTGAAATCCCCCTGTGGAAGCAGCAACAATCCTTCACGACTGCATTCATGTCCCCTATACAAAGTCACAAATGGGGTGTCATTTAATGTATTTGAAACAGATCTGGAGACTTTTAAAATGATGAAGTAAGACCACACCCATGAGCTTATTATATAAAGAACCTTGCAAAAAATTTCCATGGATGTAGGATACATTCTTCAAATTTAGCCTTCACTAAAACCACGATGAGGGCTCTAAACCAACTGTCATTATCTATTCGCTTTAGGTCACGTTGCACTTAATTATGCTCTTGCATTCTATTTGATCAATGAGCACCATATTGTAATCTCCTTTTAACAGAATTTTTTTTCCTCCTTAGGGTCCTGATTTAGTAATCCATCAAAGCAAGGAGTGTTTAGATCAGATGGGAGAATGGTGTCAAAGCCATCATGCAGCTAGTGGTAAGAAAAGTCGATGACTAGAAGCTCAAGACAAGTGGTGTTTCTGTTTAACATTTCACAACTAAGAAGTTTCATTATTTTAGGTTTGACAAAGAAAGTTCTCCAAAGTACACTTAGTGAAAGAGAAGCTGAGAAGCAGGTTAGTAAGAACTACATCTGTTAGATGTCTATCTTTCAGCATGTTTTGTATATCTGGTGTGTGTATTCCACTTGTTTGGAATGCAAGGATATAGAACATCTGACAAATATGTCAATTAAGCACACTTTCTTAATTTAGGGAACTAAAGTCAACAAATTATAAGATTTATTTTAAGTTGCAACAAAGAACTCTGGAAAGAACTTCATCTGAGGAAATAAAGAGTATTATGGAAAGGAAGAGGGCACAATCCATCGTCAAGGAAGAATATATCAATTGACCACTGTGTATAATGCTCCCTGTTGTCTTTCAAAAATTTAAAAATTATTTGCAATTTTTTGGATCATGTTAACTCTGGAAAGGACTTCATCTGAGGAAATAAAGAGTATTATGGAAAGGAAGAGGGCACAATCCATCGTCAAGGAAGAATATATCAATTGACCACTGTGTATAATGCTCCCTGTTGTCTTTCAAAAATTTAAAAATTATTTGCAATTTTTTTGGATCATGTTTGTAGTCGGAATCTGGCTGCAACAAACACTTGCACACACTCATACAAACAAAATAATAATTTCCTTCCTCATACTTTATATCTGATAGCTAAATCTCTGTAACAAGTCAAGTTTTTATCCTCTTAGTGGTGCCTCTCCAATTTTGTTGCTTTTTCCCTTTGCCATTCAGTTTGGTGTAAGCATGTAACCCATTGACTATGATTCTAGCCATTGGAAAATTTCATAATAGGAAATTAATCAATCATCCATTGCTTCTGCATCCATTTGATGTTGTATCATCCAAGATGGCCATCCATGAACTATGACGGTAATATGGAAAAGAGTCTACTGGAGTGCACTAAAAGCATGATGAAATTAAAGGTTTTACAACTTGCCAGGCGTCCTTCCATGGAAAAGTGTTCTCTGTTTTTTTTTTTTTCTTTTTGCTCAGTGTGGTATAGGATTTCTTTAAATAATGATGCTTGTTGCCATCTTGCCATCAAGAAAATTTTACCATCTTCAACTTCACAATGCAAGTAACAGAGGATACTGAACAGTATACCTAGTGCAAAGATCATTTTGGCCTTCTTTGTTCTTTTCTTGTCTTTGTGACTAGTTTGGTTTCTTTCTCAACAAGTATCATCTTTCTGTTCCATCTAATCAGAAAATGTTTCAATTTTTATTTTTTTTCTAATTCATTTTGTTTCAAACTTAATACTCTGACTTTGAATATCTTTGCCTTACCATTTCCTGCTGTTTTATGTGGCATGTTCTTTGTTTTGGCATTTTAGTCAAATGCTTAGTTGTTTTTTTATGTTTATTTGTATCTCTTAACCAGTTTTATGTATATGCTTGAACATTGCAGGTTATAGAATTTGTTAAGAGACACATTGGTACATATACACCTCTTTTAGCAGGAAATTCAGTGTACATGGATTTTCTGTTTTTAAAGGTATCTGACATTTTTTCACATTATGTTCCATGTTCACTGCAGTAAAAAGAATGCCTTATAAAACAATACTATTTAAGTTTTTTCAACATATAATAGAATATTTGTCTGGTAGTTCCTTTGAATAGTTTTATTGCTGGTGATGGTGGTTTTTGGTGGACATCCTGTGACCTGAAGCCAAGAAAAAGGATATGGAGTGCTATGCTGTGGCCCAACATTGACACTCCGATGCCTAAGACAGAAGGGCTCTTTCAAGAACAAGGGAGATGAATACTAGAATTAGAGGCTTACCTTGGGGGTGTGTGATCGTGAGTACTTATAGTGGGGTTTGGGGGGCTCCTGTTGGCTGGTTTAGGCCTGTCCTGAGGTCTGACACCTTGTGTGGTAGTAGAGAGAGGCCCTGCCAAGGCTATGGAATGGCAAGATGTACCTGTGCCAGGTACTAATATCACTCTTGATGCGTCTCTTTATGCCTAGGGGGGTCTTTCTTGGGGGTGTTGGGAGTGAGGCAGGCAGTCATGATGCTAATGGATAAAGAGCAGGTTGTGGGCTAGCCGGCTCCCCACTTGGGGATGACTACTGGCTACAGTTTTTAGGCTTGTAGTGGGCTTGTCAGAAGCCCACAATGGTAGCATCCTTATCAATTGCCATGCAAAAAGTTTTAATCAAGAAGTATTGCCTTTTTTTTTTAATAGTAATTGCTGTTTTGGATTTGATTTAATTTGTGGGTGTCTTTTTGTTAGATTGAATCAGGAATTTCTTTTTTTTCTTTTTTCCCCTAATTTTAACTACCAAGTGCGGGCTTTGGGAAACAAAGGGACATTTGCAATTTTATATAGAATTCTACATTCCAACACAAGGGATTGAGGCTGTCATTCCTTCTAGGCCCTATAATTTTTCATATGATTTAAAAAATGGATAATTCCAATGGTGAATTTATTGCATAAGCTGAACACTTTTACCAATTTTCTCTGTCAACTTAGTTCTTATGTTGTCATTCTTTGATGTTCCCATATTCTTTAGGTATTGGAGCAATGATATCTTCACTTTGTATTTGTGATGTAGTTTTGCTATACTTATCCCATTTTGTTATTTTCTTTTATCTATATTTTTTTTCCCCCAGAAATACATGCCAGATTTGGCTTGTCTCTTCTCTCATGTTCTTGTTGATGTGAGCAGTGTTAGAGCTTTGTGTATTCGCTGGTATCCTAGAGGTAAGTGTCTCACATGGCAAGGGTATGCTGGAATTTAGTTCTGTAAGATGACATAAGACAGGCCATAACTTTATGTTTGGTCACCAAATGGATAGTTCACCACAATTTTCTTAACAAATTGTTTGACTTCATCAAAGCCAGATGGTTGAGTGGGACTGGCATTCACCCTGCGTTGCCTGAATTTCAGTTGCACTCCCTCATTGTACATTGGGATTTTACCTAACTCTACAAGTCTATAGCAGTTGATAATTCCTAGATCTTTCATCTCTGGGTAATTGGGTAGAGGGTGATGCATGCCAGTAAATAGTGCAGCAACTTAATACAACACTATTTTCATAACTGCAAATGAATGTGTGATTGCTATGTTTGCAGATCAGAAGAAAGCCCCTGTGAAGGAAAGTAAACATAGAGCCATGGACGATATTAGAGAAAGCATTGCGGAGCTCAAGTATTATAAGGAGACCATATTTAAGGCCAAGCATAAAAAGTGATGCAATGCGAGTTCCCTTGTTGGGATGTACCATTTTTTCATACCCCTGCCATGACAGCTATTGTTATGGAGAAGAATTTGGATCCTTCTCATTTGGTTGAAATGGTGTATGTTAGTTGTTTTAGATGAAAGAGTTACGATGATGTTGCCAATGAATAGCAGCATCTTTTACCTGTCGATTGGTTATGGAAGCCATGGCTGTGATTGTACTGACTACTGAGGTGGGATTTGCTAGCACTGCTGCTCTTCTTGATTCTCAATAACCAGTACTGAAACTCAAGGCCTCCTACTCTCCTGTGTAACCAGTTCTATAATTTAGTTGAGAGTCATTACCAAGCATGCAATTAAACTCTAACATTTAAACTTTTATATAATTTCCATTAAAGTCAGTGGTCACAATTTGTGGGTTTTTCAAAAATTTCTTTCATAAAAAAAATAAAATAAAAATCTTTTGACTGTTAAGTTTAATGGAAATTAGGACAAAGAAGGATGGAAGGTCCTAATTGCATGTAAAACAATGACTTATGACTAACATAAAACCAGACTAAAAATATGGCTGGGGACCAGAGAGTGATTGGACTTTGATCATCCACAACATAAGTTTGGGGACTAAATTATAAGTTTTGGACTTTTGGTTTCCCCCTCCCCCCCCCCCCACCCCCAATTCTTGCCAAAAATTCCCTCTTTTGGCATGAAAGTTGGTGATTCATTAGAAGGCCTAAGTGTAAGACAAACTGAACTCAACTGGACTTTTGGTTCAAAGTTGTTTTTGTTTTGCATTTTTGGGTTGGGTGCCATTATTGTTGTCTTGAAACCCAAGACCAAGATTTTATTACTATTTTTGGACCTATATTTGGTATAACTAATTATCCTCTTTTTTTCTCTCAAGTCTAAACCAGTTATGTCAATGTTGGATAGTAACTTAGTAATAAAAAAAATGATATTAACTTTAATTTATGTAACTTATTAAAAGTTGTATGAACTTCACAGAAAAAGAAAAAGGCATCAAAACAAACATAATAACCTAGAAATATAAAATAGAATAAATTTGAATGAATTTTGCATTTCTAGTACAACTGATCAGAACATTTTTTTTTTGTTAAAATTTTTTAATTTTATATTTAAAATTTATTAAATTTTCTCTTCTCAGTTTATACCCAAAATAAAATTTAAAATAAAAATTAAATATATATATATATATATATATATAACTTGTGCTGGGGAAAGCAATGGACCACCAGATTTTTTATTTGTTTTTTTGAGATGAAAAAACTGATTATTATGCTAAACAAAAAGGAAAAGCGAAAGCAAAAGGCCCATTTGCTTTGCCTATTTATTGACCTTTCCTCAGCCTAACAGTCAAGAGACAAAAGACAGGGACGCAATTTTTCATTCTCCCAAGCAGCTACGTATTCTCCCTCGCTCTCCAAAACAGGCGCAAGAAAATGGCCGATCAGCTGACCGACGACCAGATCTCCGAGTTCAAGGAGGCCTTCAGCCTCTTTGACAAGGACGGCGATGGTCTAACTCTCTCAGATCCATCTTCTCTTTAGCTTCCTCTCTCGTTTTTTTTCCTTTTTCTTTCTTTCTTTCTTTCTTTTTTTTTTTTTGATCACTTCGTCTCTTCCGGTTATTGTTTTTCAGATCTAATTATCGAGTTTTTTTTAATTTTTTTTATTTGTTATTTATTGATTGCCCGATCTGTATTGTGCTTCTTTTTATGTTCTACTTTTTGCCTTCATAATATTTTATTATTTTTATTTTATTATTTTGTGTTTTTTTTTGACCAGCTTTGGATCATTTTGAATGAATTTATTTTAATGCGTCGAATATGCTTGCATTTTGGTTTGTGTTTTTTATTGGGAAGCAATGGATCTAGTGATGGATTGCAAATGGTTTTCGAATGCCTTTGTAGTGAAATGAATCATTTTGATCATGTTTTGGATCTCTTGAAAGAATCATGGCATTCCTTTATAATCTGCAGAACTTAGTTGCTCAGAAAATGTGAATTATGTTAGCTTAGAAATGAAAAGGAGAAGTCCGTTCATCGGTTTTTTTTTTTTATTCTTGGGTTAAAATTATAGGAGGAGGATGATTTGTTGGACGAGGCCAATTATTTTGCCTGCTTGGTAGTACATGTTGAGATCCGAACGTTTTGCATGAGGATGGAATGGAATAATTAGTGAAAATGATTTTCAGAGTGTAACTGGTGAATTCAGCATTCGGGTCAGACAGAACTTTGGGAATACAAATGATAGCAGCATTCGGGTCTGACAGAACTTTGGGAACTCTTGCGATAGCTAAACTCTTAACATCATGTTTACCCTGCTGATATTGAAACATCCTTTCTAAAAATTTTAGCTTCAAATTGTCCTTTGTCTCTAGAAATGCGTGGCTTACAGTTTTTGATCCATTACGTGGCAACCCCTTTGTTTATTTGGGATTTTTTTTTTCGGGTTTGCTTTTAGGATGGGATTTTTTTTAGTTTGCTTTTAGGGTAGGATTTCTTTTTCATCATGCTATGTCCCTTGATATTATTTTGTGTGGAAGCATTTTAAATGTTGATTCTAACAAACTAGAAACTGGAATTTTTGGCAGTTGCTGCACCATCTATGCTTGGATAGAAATGATGTTGATGAGTTTTCTTGCAAGTAATTGTTTCTTGCCTTATTACAGGCTGCATCACGACTAAGGAGCTGGGAACTGTGATGCGTTCACTGGGTCAGAACCCAACTGAAGCAGAGCTTCAAGACATGATAAATGAGGTTGATGCTGATGGAAATGGGACCATTGACTTTCCGGAGTTCCTTAATCTGATGGCACGCAAAATGAAGGACACTGATTCTGAGGAGGAGCTCAAGGAGGCCTTCCGGGTCTTTGACAAGGACCAGAATGGCTTCATCTCTGCTGCTGAGCTCCGCCATGTCATGACAAATCTTGGGGAGAAGCTGACAGATGAGGAAGTCGATGAGATGATACGCGAGGCTGATGTGGATGGCGATGGGCAGATCAACTATGAAGAGTTTGTTAAAGTCATGATGGCCAAGTGAGACTAACCATAATAAAAAGTCATAATGCATAAAACCAGAAAGGGAAGGGGGGCAGAATAGTTTGACTGAGAATTTTATTTCCCATTAGGGCATCTTCTTTTACGGTTTTTAAGCTTTGGTTGCGATGTCTGCTTTCTTGTTTGCATTATTTTGTGGCATGTTTCCTTGCTATCTACTTGCATGCACTATTTATTGTCTAGTAGCTTGGTTTGTTAGTGGCCTTTGTTGATGTTTGGTATTTTCTTACCATCTTTGGTACTACAAAACCCTGAACAATTGGGAAAATTGGATGATTTTGCTTATGGATGGCTAATTTTCTTGATTTGTCAAATCCAGTTTATTTTCTATTTGTATGCACAGTTCCTTGTGATGATGGATGTGGCGATGCACTTGTAGCTAGTTTCCATATTTGGAACTTGTGATGTTTTGTTTTCGGACAAAACTGATTTTAACTTGATTAGGTGAAAAACACACGATGTGAATGAAAAATCAGATTTTCTTGGAAAGGAATTACACAGAGAGAGAAAATGCCAAAAAGAGAGAGAAATAGAGCCAGGGAGAGAGAGAGAGAGATTAAATCGAGTTTACTTTCTGGCGCAAGTGAAATGGTTTGGATGATGGTATTCCTCGTTTGGTTAGTTCCTCTTTTTGATATGCTCATTTAGTCTCTGTTTGGTGTATTCGTTGTTTATTGCAATTGTTGTCGCTAATTATCGTTGTTTATTGCAATTGTTGTCGCTAATTATCGTTGTTTATTGCAATTGTTGTCGCTAATTATAGTTGTTTGGTTTAGTGGATGCAGATCGCAATTGATTGTGGATACTAATTATAGCTATTTTATAAATAAAATAAAATAATAGTGTTTGGTTAAGCCTTTTATTTATTAAAAGAAAGAACAAGAAGATGTTTAAGTAATTAAAGTATAATTATTGAGGATATTTAGATTAACTGCTATTTATTTGATGCTATTCATTAAAAAAATGACCTAAAGTTGATTTTTTTATTTGCTAGTTTTTAAAGCGTCCATAAACAAACAATAACGTTTAAAAAATTTTACTAAACTTTCAGTACTGCTTATTTATTTGACTGAACGAAGACAACATTCTTAAAATATAAAAACAAACACCCTATTAAAAGGGTTTTATGGGACCGTGGATTATACAATTAGTCATAGCTTCGGTCCCCCCTGTTTCTGAAGTCAGGACTACTCTCTATCTCGTCCTTAAATTTAAAATTTTAAGTTCTCAGCAGCAATTGCATCCCGCGTTAAGGGTAGGGTGCATCTCCCAACTCTGCCCGACTAACGTTTATAAGTTTACTATTAACTTGGGCGGGAAGGCTGATACATAGGAAATAAATAACGATTTTCTTTTGACTGAATCTACCTTAGATGTTGGTGATGGCGAATTATTCCATCTGCAAATGTCTGCATCCGTTATTTCCTGTGATAGCACCCTCTACTTTTACAACCCTTTTTTGGTTTTTCTTTTTGGGTGTTTTCCCTTTTGCTCTTTTCTCTCTGGGTTCATGGGTTGGCGATTAAAGAAAAAGAAAAGATGGGGAAGATTCTCGCGCATTGGTGGATTGTATTGGGGGAGAATTTTCGTCCCTTCTGAGGAATTGTATAAAAGACTTTGGGTATTTGGTAGCACCAAAGCTTTGAATCTTTTGATCGATGGAGTGGTGGGGGAGGGGGAATTTCTGATCCTTGCCTCTAGTGTTACCACATTTGCTTTGGCAAATTCGCATTAGTGAATCACCTCGAAAGAAGACTTCTTTCCTTGCTTTCAATAATATATTGACTGGACGAGGGGATGGGGATGGGCTCCGAGAATTAGTATGTTACGAGTCTTTAAAAATGGTGGGGTATTATTGTCCTGAACCTCCTAGTTTGGCCAATCAAGCATGTGGTAGAAACATAGTTTTTTAAAAAAATTAAAAAATAAAAATTATGTAGGAAATCTCTAAAAAGAGGGCTGCAATAAATTGCTACGATAATAATATGTCAAGTTTATACAAAGGTGTATTTGACAAGCATCAAAGTAGTCAACTTTAGACGAAGATAATAAACATTATGTTAGGTACTAGAAGCACTTTGTGCATTGTTTAATAATCAAAGCTTAATCAAAGAGGTAGAATAATTAAACAATGCACAAAGTGTTTTTAGTACCTAACATAATGTTTATTATCTTCGTCTAAAGTTGACTACTTTGATGCTTGTCAAATACAACTTTGTATAAACTTGACATATTATGTGAAAGTACAATGGAAGAGCACAATTAGCACTGCTTTGATGGTGAAATACACTTAACCAGCACATTTGCTATACTATTTCACCTTGCAGCCCTTTTTTGGAGGAGAAAATTATGTGAAAGTCATGTCAACTACAGCAGAACCACGAGGGGCACAAATGACTACAACATTGTGAATGTAGTAGAAATGCTTCCTTTACAAAATCAAAGACGGAAAAGATAGTGGGATTGCTACCTTTTGAGTGGCTTATAAAGTACAACAGTGACATATTTGGACTTGAACCGATGAGTCATTCCCAAGGCAACCAGAGGCTGAGATGCCGATTTTTGCTCAATGAAGAGGTGGTTGAGTACAACGTGCTGAGGCTTGGAAGAAGAAGCTTCTTCTGGGTTCTCCATACCAAGCATGCTAAGATGCAACTGCGATGGAACCACTGCCGGCTCCTTTGCAAAATCTTCTTCGGTTGGAAATGCCTGACTATAAGTAGAGTCTGGAGATAGTGGAGGCTCAAACTCAGTGATACTCTCTAGGTTTTCCGGCACATAATCCTACACGTAATATCAAAGGTAGCTCAGGAAACTAAGACATCGTCCTGCATATATCTGTCTAGAAAGGAGCCAAATGCAAATAATCTGTAGGAAAAAGCAAGCTCTATCTCTATCCCACTTCCTTTTTTTTTTTTTTTTTTTTGGTTTTCTCTCTTCAAGTGCTGAAATTAGGAAAGATATCAATCTAGACACGGACGTAACAAAATGGTTGGATGCTTATTCAGATGAATAAACATGGAGTAGGATTCATGTTGCCAGGTCCACAAATGTCAAGTTTGTTTGCATTCAATATCACAGATAAACTAGTCTATAATCCCGGCAGCAGGATTACAACCTATGAAGAAATAAGCAGCAAATAAAGATAAAAAAAGCTAGACAATTTAGGTAGTCTTGAAAGACACTTACATTAACATCAAGAACATTGCAACCACACCCCGTTTCGTCAGCGACAAAAGGAAGATCTGGAATATATCTCCACTCACCATCCACAATAAACTTGTAATGATATATACCTGATAGGAGGACCAAAAGAATAGAATGATCCTCGCCTGATCTTTTTAATTGCTTCCTGCAGCAAGAAACAACATACCAATCATTATCAGTTAGCGTAAAGAATTGCTAGTAACCATTGGCACACACGAATCTTCCAAATGCCGTTAAGTCATTGGAAAAATACCTTGATGTCCAATTGTCCCAAGATCCTTCCACAGCGACATTAGAACCACCATAATTCCAGCTGATAATGGTAGGGATCCCGGGTTCCGGAGGAAGATCAATGACACCACGCGGTCCATTCCGCCGAATTTGATTAGATTGGGAAGGAACATCAGACCTTTGCAAGGGAGCCATAGGGACCTGCAAATGGAGAGAGACAAGCCTGTTAGCTAAAAAGTCATTAACAAGGCAGATATGTCTTTAGCTTATAGTGATCATAATCAATAATACATGCCTCTCTTGCAGTGAGTTTCATTTCATTGTATTGTAAATAAGAATTGGACACACTTCACAAAATTTCACAAAATAGGTGGGAAAATTTTGGAATAATAAGGAGACCTCGTCCTTCTGTTCACATAATCTTGTAACAATGGCTTTTTTTTTTTTTTTTTGGTCATCCGTGAAAAACTACATTGAACAAAAACAAAAAATAAAATAAAAAAAATTGAATTTAAATTACGAAGTTGATGACTACTCATATTGGTGATTCGAATTCAAGAATGAATCAAAGCTTAAATACTAAGAATCTCTACAGAAAATTCAAATGTACAGTTTAAGTTCTTAAAAACAGGTTAAACAATCAAAAAACTTGAATGAAATAACACTAAGCAGCAGCAGAACATTATTTCTATTTTATTTGTGTGTGTGTGTGTGTAAGAGAGAGAGAGAAAGAATGAGGAGAAAGAAGAGCCTGACTGACCGGAGGAGTGAACAAAAGAGGGGAAGCGGAGCAAGCGGGGCTATAGGGAGGAGCGACGCCAGCGGAAACGGATTCCGATGTAGCAATGCCGCCGCCGGCGCAGCCATTAGAATTCCCGACCGATTGTTGGGATCTCAGCACATCTTCTTCTTCCTGTTTTCCATTTGCGTTTCCCATCTGTAGTTTTGTATATAACAAGGAATCAATAACAGTAGCGTTGAACTTGGACTACAATTTAAACTCTAAGCCCACCCACCTCCCCTCCAGCATCACTGAGCACGGATCTACCATCGACCAACCAAGTTACCAAAAGTTGATGAAAATCATTTGATGACTGTTCTTAAATCTTCATATTTCACCTGATAAAATAGTAAATACAGGAGGATGATCCTATATATCTAACATTATCCTGTTCTTGTTCAATAATTGAATTTAAGATGTTTAAGAATATATATTGAATGCTTCTTTTTACGTTACACTTCATTACCACCACCACAACCCCCCCCCCACCACGTGGAAACTTGTCTATACGTAGTTACGTATCAATCTCCTTCTCTTTCATAAAAAATCAGCGTTACTATTACGTGGATTTATTGAATGTGCCCCAACAAAAAAAAAAAAAAAAAATCTTAATTTTTTATAAAATTTTATACTTAAATCCTAAATTTTTTTGCATTTTAATTTTATATTTTTAAATTAATTTTTTATAAAAAATTGAAAATTATATATTAAAAAAAGAAAAATTATTTAACAATTTTATTTTTATTTTAAAAATATAAAATATAAAAAATTAAAAATTCATAAATATTTAAAATTAATTTTATGCATAACTCTCAAATAATTTCATATAAATAATGATTCTTATTTATATAATAGTTCTTAAATATTTAGAATAAAATATAATACATAGATACTGTATAATCGTATTTTATTTAAATTGAATAAAAAAATTAATCCATGACTTTATTAATATTGAGTAGAAAATAAAATATATATAGTTAATAATTACTATAATTAGAAACTATTAACTATATATATAATTAAAAATTTATAAGGGTTTAATTAGCAAACAAGAGTATAGCACAAGATGCTGATAACTGGATAAGCCGAGACGTGGCGGATCCCACGTGAGGATGAGGCAGCTCTATTGTTGTGCCTATCGTTTCCCGATGTGGTCAAATATGGAAAACGTGCTCTTGATTGAATGGGCCCCACCTCGTCTGTTGACGATGGCTGGGATCCGGATAAGTGCTTGTGACGATAGATGACCTTTTACCTTTTTCTTTTTCTTTTTTTTTTTTTAAAAAAAAGTACCAAAATCATAAATTTCAATTATTTGTGAGAGAGAGAGAGAGAAAAAAAAAACTTTCCCACTAATAAGTTTTAATGATTAAGTAAATATTTTATATATATAAAATTAATTGTTGTGTGGATTCTCTAGTATTAAATTGGATATATAAGTGATTATTATATATTATATGGCGTAAAAAAATTAAATTTTATAACAATTACAAGATCTATTACTGAAGGGGGGGGGGTACGCATGCATGTATGGTAAATGATGTTGTTATGCTAATAACCAGATGATGGGATTGCATCGATGAACTTTATCTAATTCATTGGTACTTAAATTAATTTCAGAACTAAATATTTTGATTTTAAATCTTTAAAGAAAATACGACGAAGTTGCAGTCTCTCTGTCCATAATTTCAAGCTGCAAATGGCATCTTCACCTGTTTATAGTACTGTTGTAGGTGAGGGTACAGAACAAAACGTATAATAATTGTTTGGTAATAATCAAGTAAATATGGGATTGACTTTTCTTGCTTTGAACCCAAAACTTATATTTGCAAACCACAGCCATAGTCTCTCTCGAACATTTGATCTGTAGGCTCAAGTGGAAAAAGGCCAATAGTAGTAAATAAAAAGGTAGGTTGAAATGGTTGATCTGTTGTTCTTTTTGGGCCAGAACAAAACTAAAGGCCACCTAAATGGAAAATGAAATTTCCCAATAATAATAATAATAATAATAATAATAATAGAAACCTATATTTAACCCATGTACACTATTTTTACTACTACTACTACAATCATATTTACAATTGAAAATGTCACGTTTAAGGTTTAATCAAAACTAATTGAAATTTGAATTTAAAACCACAAGAAAAATTATAATTTTATTTTTTAAAACAATAAAATTAAATATTTATTTTCTAAATTCATTTAAATTGAAAAAAGAAAAGAAAAGAAAAGAAAAAAGCAATCCTTGCTTTAGCTCATCAATGGGGTGTCATTTTGAAAAAATAAAATAAAAGAAGCCCAGATTCTTATTGGCCATAAAATCCTAATGGCCTAAAAGCTGCTAGATATCCTGTAGGTGTGGGTAGAATTTTAAAGATGTATGCTTGCTTGGTGTACTAGTTAATTAACAAACAATTTTGCTGAGTACAACAGAAGGGTAGTCTCCTGTTTTTTTTTTTTTTTTTTTTTTTTTTTTGTGATATAATTGATAAAATTATGCAAAAGAATTTATATGTGTGACTAGCATATG
This sequence comes from Kandelia obovata, assembly GCA_021464305.1. Classification (NCBI taxonomy): domain Eukaryota; kingdom Viridiplantae; phylum Streptophyta; class Magnoliopsida; order Malpighiales; family Rhizophoraceae; genus Kandelia; species Kandelia obovata. The sequence continues at coordinate 5,288,569 of CM038487.1, forward strand.
ATGCAAGACACGCCCCAACTAAACTGCCTTTTATGGGGTTCAACAACCATAAGGATGTTTTCTTCCCTTCGTGCTGCATAACATTACAGCTAGTTGACGTATGCATTCTGCTGCTACGCAACAGGGTGGATCATGGACCAAACTGATCAGTTGCTTGACTCCCAGCACAATTTTTTGTATCAAACAAAGAGTGTTTCTGTTGGACACACAAAGCTCAAAGCTGCAACCTTTCCAGTGAAGGATGGGCCGCGAAGATAAAACACTAGCTGAAATTTCTGCAGAGAACAACCCTATTGATCTTGCCAAATACATTAACTAATGTTAGGGCTCCTCGGGCTGGTGCCATAGCAACATTTTCTGGCATAACATGTGACACCTTTGAGGGCAAGACGGTCGTGTAGCTAAGATATGAAGCTTATGTGTCTATGGCAATACGCCAAATGAAATCTATCTGTTCATCCCCTAGATCATCATGCAATATCTACTCCACTGCTGTTGCACACCGTCTAGGCCCTGCAGTATCCGCTGTTCATCGTGTTGATGCCCTTGGTGCTTGTAAGTTTGTGATTGATGAGCTAAAGGCATCCGTCCCAATATGGAAAAAGGAAGTTTATTCTAATGGCGAGGTCTGGAAAGATAATTCAGAATTTGTGGAAAGGAGGCTGGTCCTAGGGACAACAGGTGGGGGCTGCTGCGGAAGGGAAGTTGAGGTTGGGTCGCATGGTACAAAGAGCTGCTGTGAAACAATATATTGTAAGTGGCTGATGAAGGAGCAGTGCAGAATGTTAATGGCGGCAGAGGCATTGAAGAAACTGGGTGAGAGGAACGATCGACAGAAAACAGTTCTAAAAGGAAGTGGCCAAGGATTGTGGATGATGAAACTGTTGTTATTTCTATGTAAACAATGCTTACAACTACTTGATTGCTTGCACTGGGTGGCAATGAATAAAACAATGACATTAGCAATTAAGTCTTCAGAACATTTCAAGTTCATCATACACTATTAACTTGTCAGAATGTCAAAATGAAGGTTAGCCCATTTGCACAGCAAAGTAAAGTCCCGTAGACGTTTGAGAAAACTAGAAAAGTTATTTATAAAATTTGAGGAAAATGATGAAATAGTTTAATTTTAGTAAACATTAACGCCATTAAGTTTCCTAATCAATAAGTATATGGTTGAAAACCAGCAAAATTAAGAAAATAAGATAAACCTTTTTGGTAAGTGGAATTATTCTACACCCCCATGAAGTTATTTCATAATTTTTTTGGTTCCCAAGACTTTAAATGTAGATTTAAAAGACTGAAATGGCTCGAAGTGTTGCTTAGTTACGGAATCATAAATTTAAATACTCGTTAAAGTATTTAACAAAATTAAGAAACACTGTCGACTTAATAGAATATTGGAGACCCTTTTAACAGTTTTAAGGTTTGCTTTTTGTGTTTTGGTAGGGTAAACTATATAACTTATTTTATAGTGGGTATCGGATATAAATTTTTCTAACGAGTGTTGCTTATATTTTTGTTTTGGCTGAACAAATGACGGACGGGTGTGGATATTGTTGGATTGTTTTGATTCCAACGTTGAAAAGATTCAAAAAGCAAAATACAACCTTTTTGTCTCTGCGTGGAAAACTGAAAAATCTTTTTTCAGTTTTGTTTTTTTTCAAGGTTGTATTTTTACTTTTAGCCCTCTCTCTCTCTCTCTCTCTCTCTCGTGAAAGAGACGATGGATTTCCAGGTGGTAGTACTGGCTGGTGGCACTTCAAAGAAACTGCTTCCTCTGGTCTCAAAGGTGCTTTCTTTTTTACTTCTTCTGTTTTTGTTTTTGTTTTTTTCCCCGCCGAAATAGTTCGAGATCTTCTTAAGTCCAAAATGATTGTTATCAAGATAGACAAATAAAGAAAGCCATTTGGCCTCATTTCTTTTGGTCTCTCTCTCTCTCTCTCTCTCTCTGTTTTTTTTTTTTTTTTCTGTTTTTACTTTTCTTAGTACCAACTGGGTTTCTTATTATTGTTTTTGTTGTTCCTATTAGCCTAATTTGTATTGGTTTTTCGTAAATGCAATTTGCAGGAGGTTCCAAAAGCACTTCTTCCGGTAGCCAACCGTCCCGTCCTCTCTTACGTTTTGGACCAATTGGAACTCAGCAACCTTAAGAATCTCATTGTCGTAAGCCCCCCCCCCCCCAAAAAAAAAAAATCTCTCTATCACTTAGGAAGAAAGTCTATAAAAAGACAAACTGAAAACTTGCATGTAGGAGTATTCGTTGTTGAGGTTGGCGTATTACAGGTCTATTTAATTCAAATTCGCAACAGCTTTAAATATTCATGGATGCAATCTCTTTTGTTTTGGGGGTTTTGGGTTTTCCATCCAAATTCATTCTTCTTGATTTTATTTAATTTTATTTTTTTTTTTCAATGTTGAATTGGTCTATATTGATCTCTGTATATTGTGTTGCGGTGTAGGTGGTTGAAGGCGAAGATGCAGCTCTTTGCGTCAGTGGTTGGATATCGGGGGCTTATGTTGATCGTTTACATGTCAAGGTACTTATGATTTGAGTCTACCAGATAACTTGATTTTGATCCACACATTGTGGGGAAGAGGAGATAGCATTAATTCATGCTTCTCAGAAATATTATTGATATAGAGCATGGTGTCTGCTTGATCATGAACATCATATTTCTGTTCAGAATTTTCCATATTAAAAGATTTGGTTGAGGCAGGCAAGGGATAATGAGAAAAGATCACTTTGTTAAATGGAAAATCTAGTCTGTGCTTCCTTCACTTAATGGAATTTCTTAACCAGATGATGAAATCGTGTTGGGTTTCCATTTTCTGAGTATTTTGAGTAGACTACACATGAACCAACAACCTATTGTACTATTGCTTACAAGCTGAGATAGAAAAGACATGCTTTTGTGGTGATTTTAAGTAAACCTTGATGATCTAAAGTATAGTTCTTGGTAGAAAGCAATGCTATATCAAGTTCCATATGAATGACATCTTCGTAGGCCATCTGCAATTGCTTACCAAACATGAGGGGCACATGGATGATAATGATGCTAGTTTGGCCAAAGCATCAAGAGGCAAACAGAGAATGTGCCCTCTTTTATGCCACTTGCGACAGTTTAGTATAAGCAAAAAAATTTGATCCTTCTCCTGATATCAGTTCAGGTTCAAATAATTCTTTTATGCCATAAAGAGTGTAACTAAAGGTGAGCCCCCCTTCATTTAAATTCATTTGTATAGATACTAGAGAGTTATATGTTCTCATTCTATGCATCTTTCTGTTCTTATCTAGATTGTGGGACTGAACACTGTCCCCTTGTAAGTATTAAGGTAGCACGTTTTATGCTCAACTTTCTTTTTTCTCCTTGCACATGTTCATTCTGTTGAAAAATTTTCATTGCAAAGGTTTTGATGTCGATGCTGAAATATTGGACTAGGTGTTAAAAAGGGGGATAGGATTAAAGTAAATGGCTTAGATGGGGTTGTAATGTTAACTAAGTATGGCATGGCATCAGGATTATACATGCTGGTTTATGAATTGTCCTTTTATACCATTCCCATTATTCTTTTGTTAACCATGCAAGATGGTGACATTTATGAGGGAAGAAAAAACACCATATTTTACTTCATATTCAGATGCATCTCTAATGCAACAGTCTTTGACCAGAGACAATTGTTTTGGGGACTAGACATGGCAGTAAATTAATATTGCTGGGTACTATTTAGGGTTACCTTTTTAGTCCCTGGTGCTTCCCAATATCTGGAAGCCAGTGCTGGGTGCTTTCTGCATGCCTAACACATCAAGGGATCTTTTACATTATTGTAGCGCAGTTGCCCAATGCTTTCCCAAATCCTATGAAGTCCTTTATTTTCAAGCAATAGAATCTAAAGGTTCCATGTGACACTGCAGGTTGCTGCAGTTCCTGAGGATGTTGGGACTGCTGGTGCTCTTCGGGCTATTGCACGCCACTTGACTTCCAAAGATGTTTTGGTTAGCATTCATATCCTCTATAGTAGGAGTTCCAGCTTGGGCTTTTCTTTTTCCAACCATTGACACTTCATTGGCCTGCAGGTTGTGAGTGGTGATCTTGTTTCTGATGTTCCTCCTGGTGCTGTAGTGGCTGCTCATAGACGGCATGATGCAGCAGTGACTACGATGCTATGCTCTGCTCCTGTTAGTGGCACTGCAGATTCTGGATCCTCTTCTGGCAAAGAAAAAGTTAAGAAACCTAGAATCCACAATATCATTGGCTTGGACAACACGAAGCAATTTTTATTATACATAGCAACAGGTTAGATTGTACATTTGTGTTGTTTTAAGTTCTATGGCATTCGTTCACCATGCGGCATCTTGGAACCTTTTGCAGGAGCTGAAGTCGAGAAAGACATTCAGATTCACAAAAGCATTCTTCGTGCTGTTGGCCAGGTAAAAGAAGACAATCCAATTTTTTTACCTTTAAAGTTTCTACGTACCTTGCAATTGACAGCTAATGGGGATCTGGTGAACTTGATCCATGACATGCAAATGACACAGTGATTCAACCCAAAGACTGCATTTATGCTACACATGCACAGGCTAGAAAGTCACTTTTGTGGTTATCTGCATGCTGGTGTGAACATTTCTCTGTTACTGATCTGATTATATTCTTGTTGATTTGTCAATATCAATGAATGTTGGCCAATTCCAGCACTCTAAGGAAGTCTTTTTGTTTTTTCAACTTCTTTTTTTGCTTTTTTGTTATTGTACCTTATCTTGCTGATACTTTCTTTGAGTGGGAATAGATAAAAATAGATGAGGGAGAAAATGTTACAGATACAAGGAAGCTTGGTCATCGTTCTGATAGTCCCTTTTAAATCTTTTCTTAGATGGAAATAAGAGCTGATCTTATGGATGCTCATATGTATGCATTAAAAAGGTTCAAATCTTTCCTTCTTTCTCTTTTATTCTTTGTTTTCTTTTTGATTGATAAGCAAATGTTTATTAAGCTATTTTAAGTATGCTTGCCTCCAACTAGTCTTGCATATTATATGCCCCCAATCATCAATTGCCCCACATGTCTCTTTCAGGTCTGTTCTGCAAGAAGTGTTAGATGTAAAGGAAACTTTTCAAAGTTTGAAGCAAGATGTATTACCTTACCTTGTTCGGAGCCAACTGGTCTGTCTATTTAACTTGCTTTATATTTTTATGCATGTTAACATTCTTATGTAGGAACAAAGTGATAGAAATATGTTTTATGAACATTAGAAATCAGTGCTATCATTGAATGTTGCACCACAAACTGAAGAGAATGGAAATGAGAAGATTAGTTCTCAGAAAAACCAAGCAATGGTATCTCAAATCCTGACTCGTGCATCTGCCCAGAGCTTTCATGAACTTTATGCACTGGGTCATAATGGTACTTCCCCTGTCCAAAGATCCCACAAGTGCTGTGTTTACATTGCCAACAACAGCAAGTACTGTGCACGCTTGGATTCTATTCAAGCATTCAGCGACATAAACCGAGATGTGAGTTTTTCTGGTTGAATATCTTCTTGGTTGTTCTATTCCTACAGGTGCACTTTTGCTTTACTGAGTTGGGATTTATTCTTATATTTAGGTCATTGGTGAGGCAAACCATCTTTCAGGCTATTCCTTTTCGGCTCATAACAATATCATCCATCCCTCAGCACAGCTCGGATCAAAAACTACTGTGAGTCTTATACTTTGCAATGATTTGCCTCCAAAATCACTTAAAATGATACCCATTAGGAATTTAGTATAATTCATTGTACCTAATCTGATAACTATTAGTGGAAAGCTGGCTTCTTGTTTTATGGTTCACAAAACATCACAAAGGTGCTTGATTGTTGCAGGTAGGACCTCATTGTATGCTGGGGGAAGGTTCACAAATGGGGGACAAGTGCAGTGTAAAGCGATCTGCTATTGGCCGGCACTGCCGGATAGGATCCAATGTGAAGGTATGTTCATTTTCTTGTCAAGAAGGTCATGTGGAACATAACAGAATATCTGGAAGCCTACTGTTTTCCCTTTGTCCGTCATATTACTGAAACAATATAATCTTTATAATTCAGTCAAGTCTTGGAATTTAACCATTCTTATTTGCAACTCAAGGTTGTTAATTCAATCTTCATGAATCATGTTACCATTGGAGATGGTTGTTCAATCCAAGGTTCTGTGATATGCAATAATGTACAGCTTCAAGAGCGAGTAGCATTAAAAGATTGTCAGGCAATCTCTCTCTTTTCTCTCTCTCTCTCTCATGAGCCCTCCTTTTTTTTTCTCATTTTCTCTGACAATAGTTTGATCAGTTCAGGTGGGAGCAGCCTTTGTGGTTACAACAGGGTGTGAATACAAAGGAGAGTCATTGGCAAGAAAATAAAATTAGGGCAACGGACACGGAGAAGCAATGTTGCTTCTTGAACTCGCCTGATTCTGGCAGTGTGCTTCATGATAGATTGAACTCAATTTCTTGGTAATTGCTGTCGTTGAGGGGTACATGATGCATGATACACACAGGCAAGAGAGATACAATGCTTAACTTGTTTATCATTTAGCTCCCATATATATTTCTTAAAATTTTTTGGTGATAGTGATTTTTTTAATTAGAGTTGTATTGATCTGTTATTTGATTGAGTTATGTCATGTAACTTCCAGCTGAAGAAAAATAAGATAGCCTTAATTTTGTTATGCCTTATAAATTTACTAGTCAACTAAGAAGCCTCAAACCTTTGCTCATTCAGTCAAGTGGTTGCCTGAAGTTTGTACTGCTTGAGTGCTTGGCAATGTCCTCATCAACGATTGAGCCAGCCCCAGTTCAGCCCTTTGATTGGTTTTCAATCAAGCAGCGTCAGTGTTATTGTGCAATAAGCTTTGAAATGTTCACCGAAAGGGCTTATGGTTTGCCTTCTCACCTCCACTGAAAGCGTCAGTTTTATCTCACACACTCTTATGCTTATGTCATTGTGGATTTGTTTGATCTGAAATCCATGCAATTTGCCCACTGAAATATTCTTTAGAATCGAATTGAAACTGTTAAGAGAAATAATACAATGCTAATAAGGGAGTTCGAACGATGAGGTTTCAAGAAAGGTTAGGTAAGCTCAGCATGTCAAACAATATTAGAGAAACAACACAAAAACAGACTTTGAACAGGAAGTACCAGGTGAGATGAGCCTTAAACATGAATTCAACGCCATTGGTAGCATTACATACCCGAAATCACTGGTAACTTCCAAATTTGATTTTGTGTGCCAAAACTATATTTATCTTGATGTCCCCATTGGTAGCCTTGTGTTATGTAAACTTCCAAATGTTATGTAACTTTATTTCCCATTTTTATCTTGATGTCCATAGGTAATGTTACATAACACAAGGCAAGACATACCAAAAATTATATAGATAAGCTCTTTGAGCCACAAAATGAGAACCAGCATAAAACACAAACTCATTCCTACGTCGAAAATATAAGCAAAACATGAAAGCCGCAGCAGACAACATGTAAAATTTTAAAACAATAACACCGAACACCCACAAGGGATTCACATTATCCCATCATATCATTTTGAATAAAAGGAATGATTTTGAGCAATTTCAGATTGCTCAATTTGTAATGTTACCCTGCGACTTGAATTTACTGTGTGAATTCCAAAACTGAACTGCAAAGCAATAGTCTATGAAATTTCTTTCCTATTGTGTATTGCTAGATTCAAGCAGGGGGGGTCAAGTTACAACCACTCAACAACCATATTGGTGAGCCACACACCTCCATGCATCCTAGGAGAATAAATAAGACCAAAAAGAATAAAGGAAACCTATTGTGGTTTTGATGAAGGAAGTAAGCACTCATAGATGCGCTCCATACGTGAAGTCACTGTGAGCTTGTAAGTAGTTTGAATGCTAGGCTTTGCCAGATCAAGGAAATCTTGTCTCAAACTGTTCACCATACCACTAGTTAGTTCCAGAACAAGTTCACCATATTCATGTGGATCGACAAGCACATGGTAATTATGCAGTCACCAAGCACTGCAGATGAAAAATATTAATATACATAACTGGTAGCAAAACTTACCACTGCAATTCGCCAGTTGCCTTTGCATGTCTCCCAACAGCACGAAACAGGCGATCCAAACTGTACAGTATTAATCCAAACATGCATTGCGACTCTTTCTCCTGCAAGGTGCATGATTAGGTTTAGATATGCAACAATCACCGTTGAATTAGTCATTCACATAGCCAAACATTTTCTTTGAGTTAAAAAACCTACAAGCATGTTTCACTGTGTTAAGCCAGTAAATGAGAAAAGTGTAGACTGGCCCTTGGGCTTTTGGTTAAATGGTTGGGAAATGGAAACACTAAATTTTGACTGTTCAAATAAATAAGAAATCAACAGAAAATACTAACAGAGAAAAAGAGGCCTCCCAGGGAGGGAGATTAAATGATTAAACAAGGTATAATAAAATTCCAAACACTAAATCCAACTTCTTACCAGCCCTTGATCAACATAAATTTGGTACTGCATAATCCTTCTTTCAACCTCTGCTAAGAGTAGCCTCCTTTGGCGTCGAGCAATCCTCCCCCTTCCTTCTGCTCTAGTATCCTGATTGCATGATCAGGATAAAAAAGTTAGAGCATTAAAACAGCCAGCAGACTGCCAGTTTTAACAATCAGATTATGTGCTAAGTCTTTAGGCAATCTTAGCCAAACATTGACAGATCCAGGGGTAAGGCACCAGAGGGTCACAATAACACCAGGCTCAAAGTTGACATGATAGCTGGATATTGTATGGAATGCTATATAGTATCACATACAATATCTACCATAAAGGGGAAACTACAACTGTCTAATACTGTAATTACATATATTTAAATTTGTATTTAATGAACTTGATTTCCCACCAAATGATTCAACTTGCAGCTAAATCATAAAGCTCAGCAAATTAGGTGGTGCATGGGAACTACAAAGATCCTGTAGTTTTGGCAAATTCCAACAAGTGACCTTAAAACAAGGTAACCAACCAGGAGAACAGGGACATCAAAGAGTGCATGGAATTCAGTCCTGAGTAGACATCCCATTGATTAAAGAAATCTGCCCCATCACTCATGTTATGCTCTTCTACAACCTAGGTCTTCCTGTTCCCTCATCTGGCTTATGTTCTTCATGTAGCATTCAGAAAGAATGAAACTATGAAATTACATCAAATGCTTCAATATTAGAGGTAACATAGGAGACATCTCTAATTTCCTGGGGGAATCTTTAGAATTCCCACTCCTTAACTTTCAATTAGCCTCTAACCATCAATAGGTCTCAGGCTCAAATTCATCAGATGTGATGAAGGGAACTTAAGGGATAGTGAAGGGCTACCCTTGTATGGCCCACAACCCAATGGGCCTCTAAATGAACCAAAAGTATATGTTGTTCTAGAGGTATGTTCAACAATTTCCAATTTTGTATCCAGATATGCAGAAGGAACATTCATACTACTTTTTTCAATACTTATCCCCTCCCATCCCAGTCCATCTTGTTGGACTAGAAAAGCTTAGAACTCATCATATATAAAGGAAATAAATGTGAAAATCTGTCATCAATTCTCTAGCATTGTCTCAGAAACTGTTGACTGAATCAGACAGAGAATGCTGCATGCTGAAAATCTCTGTCAAACAATCAATCTGACATCTTTATGAATGGTTGTAACCATTCACAAATTAGTCCTTCAAGGTGGTTCTATTCTTCTGTCGAGTAGCTTTTTTGATTGCTTTCCAACATTTAAGTTCTACTTCTGAAACTACTGTTTTTGTTGTAATTCTGTGGCAGGCTTACACTAATTTTGGGCTAATAAAATTCAACCCTCATGGAAAATGAGAAAAATTGTCACCTGTGGTGTGTAGAGAGCAAAGCTGATACATCTTACCTCTTATGATCTTGCAATGCAGGAATCTTGTGCACCAAAATAAAATTTATTGTTTTCAATGTATGTTTAATGCATTGTCAAATCCTCATTTCCCAATATATAATCTAACAAATTGCTAGACATCAGATTTATTACCAAATTTTTTGCTTCTATTATGAAATTTTTGCTAGAGTAATGAAATTCCTCACTCCATTCAAGCAATAAGTTTCTTTCTCAACTTGACTTAAGAAATCATAACGATGTAGAATCCACAAATGAGAGCAACTTCACCTAATCCAAAATCAAGAAGGGTGGATGCACATCAAAACATAGTTAGCTGACAGGCTAAACTAAAGGAACACATATTTCCTATAGACTAGTGTGATACAGATATGGCATCCAATACCATGAAACATATCTAATTGACTTGAAGAAATTTTTCTGACAGACATTAAATAAATTTTCTGAGGCTTACATTCTTAAGCCACGCACGCACTAACATCAGCAGAATGAGGAAGAGGAAAAAGGCTGGCAAGGCAGCTAAAATAGCAAAATTGATTTCATTCGCCTTGAGAATCTGATCAAGTTCAAGCATTGCCCTGTTTAAAGACAGACAATATTAAAATACAAGGAAAGCCCACAATAATTAATTGTCAGTCCAAACAACCACTCAGTGAACTCACATCTCAATATCAAGTTTTAGCTTCTGAACCTGAAATAGGGATAACCCATTATATCACAACCAATGATAAGAGCAGAAATCATAATAATTAAGTATTCTGATGGTACCTGGATTAGCAAAGCACGAACAAGCTCACCGCCTACAAGATTCTGAATTGGATGCATTAGTTCCTTTTCATACCTTAGTTTCAAAAGCACAGGGATTAAATTTTCCACTTGAGAAAATAAAACAGCAAAAGACAGTGGCTATTGGATTGTCTCACTTGCATTTCTGGTTTGAGGGTTATTATGGCCATTGTATTTACTATTGAACAAAATAGTGGTTGAAGGAAACTAAAGCCAGATGCATGTAAAACCAACAGCAGGCATGCACATTGCTTGCCTTGCCCATGTGTAAAACATTACTTGTAGAAAGAACATCAGCACCATATTTAAGCAAGTCATTAGGCTCCCCATCAGCATCTCAAAGAATCAAAATTCTCTCATAGCACACACACCAATTTGGATATTGCCACAAGGCCTGCTGTCTGAGGTTAACAATAAGCAATTTCAATTCCATTGTTTTAACATTATTTTCCTCTATGTAAGCCTACTACAGCTGAAACCCACTTAAATTGCATATTCAAGATTCCATCTAAATTTGGCTAGAAAGTAATCTGAAAAATAGTTAGAACTGTTGATTGGAGTACCCATGATTGTGTGCTATCTGTAACCCAATATCAGATCAATAGAGAAAATAAAGCATAGTCCACATATACAATGACATAAGACTACCAATGTAATTTGTGCATGGCTTGGATGTGTCATTATTTACAACTCAAAAAAAGTAAACAAACAAAAAAGAGAGGAGAAGGAATGCATGAAGCTGAAACTAGAGTAGTTCATTGAAAATATGGTAGTCTTCTTTTACACACATTTTTATTCATCTCCTTCCCTCATTGTTTGAAGCTAAAATCATAGATAAGTACCTATGGGCTTAGAAAGCAACCTACCTGGACATAACTATTTCGAGCATCTCCTGATCTGATGCATTCTCTGGGAACTTTTGACCTTTTGTCTGCTCACTGAAAGCTAATAACATTCTGCAACAAAAACAATAATTATCTCAAATTATCTCAACGAAGCATACTTTTATTTCTGCAAGATTGAATGTCTAAATAAGACAACATGAGAATTTATAAGTGCCCCATAATATTTACATTAACTGCAAAAATTTACACAAATCTATTATTCACGAGTTTGTTCCAGATTCTCAATGTACTGCCTTAATTAAGATGATTGCAAGCAAAGGAATGGGAAAAATAAAAAAAGAAACAATGATCAAATAGCCCAACTAAGGAGTCATAATTGATTAAACCTTGACATTACATTAATTAGAGTTTTTTTTTTTAATCTTCAACTAACCTTGCACTTGGATATTAAAGCTAAGGCATTAGCCAGATCTAAGCTCCTGATTTCTCCATTTTCAGTTTCTTCTTTCAAATGTAAATTACATCAGCATCATAGATATTCTATTGTCTCCATCCTTGCATCAGAGTGATATACATACATATCATGTTCTGTTGCATTAGACTATTAGAACAAAATTTCCTTTCCTTTTGTTTGAAAAACTTTTTCTAACATGATGACATCCTTGCATATTCTTTGGCAACCTGGCACCCTCTTGTCATCATTTCACTTGTACATATCTTAGAACTACATTTAAGTAACAAACCTGAGGGACATTGAGATACAAAAGGCCCATAAAGGGAGTTTATAAATATGTCATTCTAAGACCTACAAATGCCAATTTTGATAATGAGTCATCACTATTCAACATTAAGAAAAGAAAGTAATAACCTGTGCAGAGAATTGGCAGTCAACTGCACTTCTTCTACCTCCATTACACCTTTGTCTCTCTTCCTGAATGTCTCAAAAAGTTCATCTCTAATGGACAGAAGCTGATCATAAATCCAGTCAAATATATTAAGTATCTTAACATTCTGAAGTAGTACCTTAACTAAAATGCACTCAAGAAGGTCACAGATAGAGAGGGAAGGGAGAATTCTAGCATGTGTCTCAAGATAATTAACACAATGAGGAGAAAATGAGATAAATTATTCATCCCAAATCCAAAGAAACCCTAAAACAAATGGCTGGATATCAAAACCACTCTTAAGCCCAACATGTAATGCACAACTTGGGAAACCCACATTGATGATTGACAGAACACTTTGGTTTGCCTGATTGACAACTAACTATCTACATGGTTCCTCCAGATACAACTCATCAAACAATTAGGATAACCTTACTTTTCACGAACATTATCAGAACAATGATCCAGTGCCTAATGAAGCCACAAAGGCATAACTCTAAGTAAGACCAAGGTAACTTTGCTCAAAGAAACATAGGCTCCCAACATGCCAATTCACTTTCAATATATTGTTCATAATATAGCAACTTAACAATGAGAAGAGCAAGCTTGAGATACCGGTAGCTCGACATGATCACTAAAGAAATTAACAATGGAGTCCCTTGCTTCACGAATCCAATTGTCAATATCAGAACTTCCCATCAAACTACTATGACGGAGGACCCACATAGAACAAACTGAAAGACCAACAGCACCACATGTGTAGTGTATCCAGTATTGCGTTATTTTCCTGGGTTTTTTATGTTTGACAACCTAGAAGGAAGGAAGGAAGAGAAGAAATAATGTATCCTGTAATAAATGGTTAGTAGGCCTGATTCTATCAGAATTGACCAACATCATAAGGAAAGCACAATGAAAAATGATGATGGAATTTCTTACAATAAGAGATAAATATGAGTTCAGTTTCTCTAGATTATTGTAAACCACATTGACGGCATCCCTCAGTTCACAATCTGTCCACTGAGAACTTTCTTGATTAACTTCCGGTAAATTCTTAAGCACTAGAGGAAATGAATTGCTTCCATCAATAGAAGTAGTCTGCAAAACAATCAGGTATAGAATGAAAAAAGACAACTTCTCTGGCATCTTACTGATGCATCATAAGCATTCATAGAAAGTAGCAAGGTCAAAAACAAATTGTAATTACCACAAGGATGAGAAGCAATGTGATATCTTTATTACCGCAATTACCTGATGTATTGCATGCAGGTGGCCAATTGATGCCTCCAAATTTGAAAACATATCATTAATAGTTGCTAGCAATGAGGGAAATGACTTTTCTGGATCCTTCACCAAGTCTTCTCCACATCTGTCAACCTCCACATAAACCTGACAGTATGGGAAAATGATCAAAAATTAATTTTACATTCTCTTTTGACAATACCAAATGATTATAATTGCAAGCACATAAATGTTTTTGGGACTGCATGGTGCATAAACATAAACTGCATAAGTTCTGTACAGATGCTGGTCCAAACAAAGTGCAATCTAACTGACAATCAAGTAAATTAAGTTTAGAAATCAGCATATATGAAGGAACGTGTGTAGTTTGTAGGCAGAGTAACATTGGATGTTTCACATTCTTAAAACTTATGGTAAAATTTCTCTCCCCAATTTCCAAAAGTAATCCAGCCGTTTATTATAGTAGAATATACCATGCATCAAATGTTCATACTCATCTCTCTAAACATCAGTAAATCCCTAATTCTAGGGAAGGAGGTGAAAAAGCCAAGGAACAATAGGGGTACTCTCTACAGAAAAAGGTAATGTGGAAATCACAATGATTATAGATAGTGTTAGCTCTGATTATTCACCAAAAAACAAAGAAAATGAAGAATGATAGTTTGGGATTATTTGTGAAGATCTAATAGATGCAGGCAAAACAGATAAGTGACATTACTAAAATGAAGAGGGGGAGGGGAAACAAGGAATAAGATAAGGACCTCTGCCAAAAATGTAGCAAGGACAGATCTTGTGGTGCTTAAGATTGCTATCCTTTTAGAAATGTAAGCAGATGCAGATTGGCAAAGATGCTGAATGGAAGATCCCTCAGCCAGACATTTACGCAAGAAGTGTGCTGATTCATCAATGAAAGCCCACAGTCCTCTCTCAAAAATCATGAAATACATTTTGCGAGCATTAGAACCCTGAAATTAAAGAGGCAAAGTAACTAGCACAATGAAAAACAATGGTACATAAGTAGACTGGCAAACACTGCCTACGACCAAGAGGATATTATTTGCCAACCTCTGCTCTAGATTGCCAAAATTGCAAATTCTTTTGAATATTATGCATATTAATAATGATGTGTTCCATTATATCTTCCAAAACCTCATAAACCCTAGATGCCTCTGTCATAATCCTGCACGTGTAGCAGAAAAAGAATATCGAGATCAAATTCAGCAGCATCCTGACTAAACATTCTCAAATCAAAAGTAAACAAAATGCAGAGTACATTCGTTGTGACTGATGCAAAAACCAAGGGATGCAGACAAAGCCAATTCTAGTGTCTAGGACTGGTAAATGATTTATGACAAGCATTATACTTTCTTCTTGTAATACAGTCACAGCATATGTCTACATAACTAAATAGGCCACTGATCTAGTTTCACAACTTTAGAGTGCAGGCACTATTTTGCAATTTTAGTTCTGCTGCAGTGGAACAAGTCTTAATATTTGGGTCATGTTTTAAGGTCCTTTTTCTCATATGGTATTTATTTCACATTTAATGGTTACTTATTACTTTATTTTTTCACTTTTCCAAGGGCAAATAATGTTAGGAGTTCCCACAGTCCACAGACACTCAAGTAATGCTTTCAATCCAGGAAAGATGTTGGTATTAAAGTAACACTTCTTCTAGGATTAAGTGTGCCACCAAGGAGACTGCAAGTGTGCTATCTGAAGAATCCGGGGCACGGAACCCAGACATCTTGATTTTATCCCAAACTTCTAATAGTTCTCCTTTATGTTCAGTCCCAAATTATCCTCCCTTAACATATTACACGCTACACTGTAACCATAGACTGATATAATAAAGTCAAATACTTCTCTATTGACAGGAAACAAGAGATGAAAACCAAATTAACAGAAAACCGCATAGAGTATGATTTTTCCAAGTAGATGCTTGGAAAAGTCACCACAGATATAATCACATGGCAGCAGTGCCAACATTAGTGAACTCTCTATTCATATTTGTAAGCAGACAAATGACATTTAAAAGTACAACCAAAGGGAAGTTGCTTGAAGGGCGAGCATTAAAATAATGGCAAGCTTCCTGTATTGTGACTTCCCGGTCACAAGTTCGAATCGCAAAAATAGTCTCTTTGTCAAAAACAAAGGTAAGGTTGTATTTAATCCTTCCCCACACCCCCAGTGTGAAAAACTATGCATATATACACCCTTTCTCCATTGTGACCTGAAGGTCACAAGTTAGAGTCGCAGAAAACAAGGTAACACTGTATACATTTGACCCTCCCAGACGCCCATAGTGTGGGAAACTCATGTGTAACGCTCTTTTTTAATTAAAGAAAGTTGGCTGAGGTGGAACTTTCGCATTTTTAAAACATTAACCAGCCCAAACCATGACTCCAGCTTTGCTATGTTATGTAGACACCACCCATAAACTGGTAAAGGAAGAAAGATACAAACTTTGAACAACTTCTTCACTCAATCACAAACTTCAATCTATAACAACTAAAACAGTGTGTACATTTTGTGCATTGTTCATTGGTACATTCATACAGGTTGAGGCTAGAATTGAAACAGTATATGTATATATAAATATGTAGAGAGAGATGGAGAGGAAAGGAGCTAATAAAAGAAGTGAAGGAGAAGACGTACTGAGAAGAAGATTTGAGAGAGTCGGAGGGCAAAGGAAGTGGGAGGCGGCCAGCTCTGCGCCTGTTGCGGGCTGTTTGGAAATAAAGATTCGAAATTTTCCCGAGAAAATTGGAGTCTGAGGGAAAGAAAGCGAGCAGCCGGTTCCAAAGGTAGTTGGAGTAAAATGAGACAAGGGCTTTGGCGGTACCCTTGGACTCGCCTTGGGCAGCTCCATCATCTTGACGCTCCTCCATTGATCAAAGCTCAGAGCGCTCTCCGTCCCTCCCTCGCTACCTTCTAGAATTCTATTTCGATTTTCTCTTTTTTTTTTGGGGGGGGGGGGGGTGAATTTCGATGAATGTTCGTTGGCTTTTTTTTCGTTTGTTTTTTAATGTATATAATGAAATTCTATTCAAACAGCCTTTCTTGCCGAGGAAGAAGAAAGGTGAACAACGCCGACAATGCCAACTATAACTTTCAGCAACCAATGCTTCGATTCCCCGAGAACAGCGCCACCGTTTAGTAACCTACTCTAGTCCTATGAAACGATAAAAGAGTATTACACTCAATTATTTTTATTTAATTTTGTTTATTCATAAATTAAATGATATTGATTTATATTATATTATATATATATATATATATATATATATACATATAAATAACTTTTAGATTGTTCTTTTTCATTATTTTTTTCAATAATTTATATCAAATTACCCATTTATCCAATTAGTTGTCTTATTTTTAGTTATAAATTATATAATTTATAAAACTAGAATTAAGATTTGAAAAATAAAAATTTAAATTATCAAATCCCTAGATGAAAGGAGAACATTAAAATACATATATTTTTTTTAATTTTTAATTTTATTGAAATTTATTTCACCCAACTTTGCTTGCATGTGTTGGTTGTGCGTCTCACCTGTCTAATTTTTCAGTTTTTTATTAATGGAAGAAAAATTACAGAAATTGTCTTCTTTTTTCTTTTTCTTTTTTTTTTGTCCCCCTAAGATCCCCAAGTAAGATTTAATGTCACGTATGTAAAAAATAAGACCAAGCTAATGAACTAATATCAGAACTAAAATCACATTTTATAATAATTTGAGGCAACTTGACTTGCAATTTTGTTATTGTAAGGAATCAAATCATCAAGCACGATTGGTTTAGCCAAACACACTTACCTTTTGCATATTGATTTGCTCTTTTTTCTCCCAAAATAAAAATAAATAAATAATTAATTAATTAATTAAAGTTTGAGGTGTAAATGGTAGCCAATGTTTAGGCTTCCAATTGTTTGCGATTGAGCTTGATGTTGTTGTTATGGTAAGGTTAGCTTTTAATGTGTGTGGTCAATTGGGACTGCTAAAACAGGGGAAGAGCAGTGGTCTTTGAAACACACAATTCACTGATAATTAAATTATTATTATTTTCTCTCATTCCAATTAGACATAAAAAAATAAATAATAATAATAAATAGAATTGAAATAAGATTGTTTACAGTTAAAATTTGAGAAATCGATTTTATTTGGAGTCAAGTTTAGAGAATGTACTTGTCACAAAATTAGACTTTAATTGTACTAACCCCCGACATGCAATCATATTTTATATGAAATGTTATCTTATTAAAAAATGAAGAGGTAATATTTTATATCAAACAAATTAAAAAGGTTTTTAAATTAAAATATTTGAAAATATTCAAAAAAAAAATCTATAATTTTTCTAAAAAAATATTTAAAAATTTAAGAATTTTTTATTTTAGAAAGAAAAATCTAAAAATTCAAAAAAAAAAATCAAAGCTTATTCTGTCTCTTCTTTTTGAACTTTTTTTTTTAATCTTTTGATTTTATGAATTTTTATAATTTTTTGTGAATATTTTTACAGATTTTTAGAGTCTACAATTTTCTTACTTTGGAAACTTCATTTCTCTTGTGATTTTCATATTTTTTATAATTTTCAAGAAAATTTAGATTTTTCAAAACCTTCAAAAAAAATTATTAATTTCTAAAGTAAATTTTTTTTTCTTCCAATATTTTATAATTTGTTTAGAAAATTTCAAAATTTGTAAACTTTTTTATATTTTTTTCAAATTTATATTATTTTATAAAATACCATGCAATTTTATTTTTTTTTGGCAACTTTATATCAAATCAAACGTGTCCTACTGCATCTATTGAGAATTAAAATAATAATAATAAATATATATATATTAGCTTATAATTTTTGCAAGTGCCAGCCAGCCCAAAACCATGGACGATGTTTGTTGATTGGATTGGAAAGTTAGAAAGGAAAAGAGATAATCCAATAGCCAGCCAGCGAGGTAGCTAACAAAACGCGTACTACAACAACGTAACCATCAACAAGGCGCCATAATTGACCACACGACATCCAACACACCTACGTGTCAACTCCGATTTCTAGATATTATCTTGCAATAGAAGTGCGACTACCCAACACGTTAACTGCTTAAAATATTAATATTATATCTACAAGTAGTTTGAAACTTCAAAAATAAAATATAAAAAATATATATATCTACAAATAATATTTTTAACATTTATCTAAATAATATAATACATCTTAAAAAAATAATTCTTTTAAACATTATAAATATTTTTTAAATAAAATTAAAATTTAAAATTAAGAATATATTTTGAAAAAAATTTAATAAATATTTTTTTCATTAAAGTTTTAATTTTAGATTCTAAAATTAAAAATAATTTTATTATTATTATTGATGATAATTTATTTTTTTAATAGTTTTTATAATAAATAAATTTTAAATTAAAATAAAGAAATTAGTAGCGCATTCTAATTCTCTCTCTCAATTGTCAACCCCAGCTCTCCCTCGCTCGCTCTCTCTCTCTGTGTATATATATATATATATATATATATGTATATATACGTGCAAAACCAACAACCCCAGAATCGAAGCATAAGAGAAGAGAAAAGAGAGAGAAGAGATAATGGCGACTTTAGGTGGAGTTAAGGACGTCAAGGGATTCGCTAACAGTGTTGAAATCGATAATCTTGCTCGTTTCGCCGTCGATGACCACAACAAGAAAGAGGTAGCCTTTTCCTTCCCTTTTTCTGTTTGTTTCCCGGGAATTTAAACCGTTTTAGTATTATTTTGTTCATTGTGGAATTTCATTTTATTACGGCTGGTTCTTTCTTTACTGTTCCATTACATGTCCTCTTTTTTTTTTTTTTTTTGCATCATTAGGATTATTATTATTATTATTATTCTTTTTTTAAGGGGGAAAAAAATCTGGGTTTGTTTTCCCTTTAAATTGAAATATAACTGAAATAGTGGGAATAATGATGTTGTTATTCAGAACTCAGTCCTGGAGTTTAAGAAAGTGTTAAGTGCAAAGCAGCAGGTGGTGTCTGGGACAATTTACTACATTACAATGGAGGTGAAGGATGGAGACCACCTCAAAGTGTATGAAGCCAAGGTGTGGGAAAAGCCATGGTTGAATTTCAGGGAGGTTCAGGAATTCAAGCTTATTAGTGATGCCCCTTGTGACCCTAATAAGTGTGATGATGCTGCCTCTTCTGACTCTACCAAGTAGCTAGGTAATTTCAGCTCCTGTCTCTAAAAGGAAGATGCTTTGCACAAACACCAAAAAAAAAAAAATGAAGTTACAAATTCATGTGGCACCTAACAGATTCTGTCACGTTGGGGTGTTTTTTTGGGGGTTGGTATGTTGGAGAAGGTGCTGTAAATGCACTTAACGGGTTACGTTTTCATAGCTTGCATATAGTGTTTGTTAATTGATCAGCCTCTGAAATTCATGGCTCCAGCAGAGACAGGCTTATTGCTAGATGTTTTTAGCTTTTTATAATCCGTTTGTAGGCACCTGCTCTGCCTAAAAATAACCATGGCTGGTTCAAATTTTGTTGCTATGTGAGGACCCTGACCCATTTTCGCTTCCTCATTTGATCTGATCTATCTGATATTCAGAAGCCTTTTCCTGATAGTATTGGTTTGTAATCAGATGCCTATAAAATGACTTTCTTTTAAATAAAAATTCATTGTGTTTATGCATATGCATGATTCCAGAGGAGGATACATAAATACAATGTTTCTTTTTAATTTCGTTTTTTCATACTCACCATGATAGTGTATAGCTGGTAGCTTTTTGGCTCTTTTGATTTGGTGCTGTCACCAAAATGCAGCTAAATGTGTTAAATGCTTCATGCCTGTACGGGATGCTTCAAGTATTTGTCATTTATCTGATAAATACCCAGTAAATTTATGGCATAATTTGGTCTTATTAGCTTTTATTTCTATTGCTGAAAAGATTCATGTCATGAGAGATTGGAATGGCAGCAAAAAATTCATATGTCTGACTTTAATTAAATTTGAGATTAAGGTTTTTTTGGTCATTGTTATTGTTAGCCTTTATTTGTGTTACTTACTGACTTATTTTCAAATTCAGATAATTGAAGGCTATCTATGGCCCTGGATATACTTGGGAGTTGATATTAATAAGTAAATAATCATGTTGTTGAAGGTACTTCCACTTCATGTATATGATGAAAAAGGGATCTGTATTCCAAAACCTGTAACCATGAATCTTTCATGAATAGTGAGATCTACAGTATCTATGTTCTTTGTATTCTCATTTTCCCTTTCCCTGTTCTCTCATCCCTCTGCCTCATTTATGGATCTCTTGTGCTTCCAACCTGAGCCATTTGGGGTCTCCCATTTGGTAGTGCAGCTTGGTGAACTGATTGAAATTTGCCCCAGGAGCTGTTAAATGAGAGTAAACCGATATGTTAAGAGTTGATTATAGGTTCAAAAATTTACAAACACCTCCAACTTCCAAAATTCTGATCTTTTATGGTAGCATTATCATCTCTGATGACGTGCATGTATACATTAACATGACAAAGAAAATATCTAGAAATTGTGACTTATGGGCGACCTGAGAACACATGAAGCACGAGGCAACATTGGCAGGAAGGTTTTAGCTGAGGGTGCCCACATGTGATCTCAAGTCGCCCCTGTTGGAAATCCTTCACAATAACAAATTTTATATAATTCAAGTATTATAAAATTTACTCTTAGAAATTGGATTGCTGCCCCCTTACGATGTTTCCATGTTAGTATATGTATATATAGAGCATAAGCTTCCCGGTATCTGTCTAGGTTGTACTACACAAACATTACAGAGATTACTTTCTTCGGATTTTATTGGTTGTGCAAATGTTGTACTCGTTTGTGCAACTTTATTGTACCATTTGCCTAGTAACTGAGAGTATCGTACACATTTTGTCTAATAACAATCAATTATCCGTACTTATGAACTGATTATTATTGTGCTTTCTTAATTTTTTTTTATTGAGAAAATTTAATTATCGTTGGAGTTAATTAAAATTCGTAAAATACTTAATTTTAATATTAATAAATTTAAAATTTTATTATTGTATATATATAAATACATGGATTTATTTTTTATTAGAGTAAATAATAATAATAATAATAATAATAAATAAATAAATAATACTAGTTAAATGATATATTAATACACATAAATTGAACATTGTGCACCAGTTATTTGTCATCTATTATTTGGGTGAGTAATGTTTTTCTCGTTAAATACTTAATAAGTTATAGTGGAAGCATTAACTGTTAGTGTTTGTATAGAGCTATTGATGAAACTATGGGTTTAACATACTACTAAATCCCAAAACCTTACTACATCTCATAGAAATTTTGGTTGCAAAGTTAGCAGTTCATCTTGTTACTTAGACAATTTTGTCAAATGAGAAACTTTCAAATGGTTATGTGGTAATATACAAAGATTTAAATTGAAAATTCTCTCGAATTTTAGATTGATACAAGTGAAATTCATGTCAAATTGAAAACAAAAAAAAAAACACACAAAGTTTACTTTTTTTTTTTTTGCCCCATCTCTAATGATAATTGCTCCATAAAAAAAATACTGCTGCTGATTGTACTAACCACCAATAATAGACTATCATCAATCATGTCAACCACTAATAGTAAAAAGTTTATTTTCCTATATTATATATATATATTGTAAAAGTCACCAACTGGTTACAGAATAATTTCCCACCATTGCTAACAGCTAATGACACTAACCGTTTCTGCATTTGTACAACCAAACGAAAAATGTTTGGAGTTCTTATTTTGAGATCAATTGGCTCCATTATTTTCCCTGTAACGAGGGCGATTAATGGGTTTAACAGACAAAGATTGACATTTGCTGAAGCAAAACAAACGGAAACTCACTCTTTTCTTCTCCCCCTTCTGTGTATTGAGCCCCATCGATTCCTCCAATCCGAGAATTTTAAAGCATCTTCGGAGAGGCCCCTGCAAGTAGTTCGGCGGTAGAATTTCGTTAGTAACCTGTTGGTTTCAAGTCAGAGGCCTAGTGGTTTCATGTAATAGTCTTTTGGCTTCCAACACACCAAAGAATAAAAGCACTTTCAGAGAAGAAATACGTAAATAGTCTCACAACTTTGACATACGCTTTCTATTTGACACTTTTTTTATTTTTATTATTATTATTAAACAGGACATTAGAATACCAATCTAAACACCGCTGAGCTATTATTAGATTACGAGGCCAATGTACCCAAACCGAAGGAACCAACCGTGTCAGGCAATATTCAGCTAGTGCTATTTCAGGACTTCAATCTCAATGCATATTTTTCAGTAGTTTCACACTTACTGCATCATGAATTATGAAGTTTAGTCTTCCCTTTTTTTTTTGGTGATAATAATATTATTAAACTATCAAAGGTTTGCTAACGTGGTTTGTCTCCAACCAAAAATGTAAATGTTGCTATTGACTGATAAAAGGAAATAAATTATAATAATAAAAGCCTAAAACCACGTTACAATGTCAAAATTGGGTTCTGGCATTTGATGTATAATGCGCATGACTTGTTTCTGAAGGGATTGAGAAGTTAAATTTAATACAACATGCCAAAATTGAAATTGAATGCAATGCTAAAAGCAGCAAATAATTAGTAATGATGTAGTTGGTACCTGATGTGAATGAACTTCAAACAGCCAATGAAAAGAAAAGGCCGTTCTGAAGTGATAAGAGTTCAAGCAGAAGGACAAAAACAAAAGTATCTAGAAAGCCAAAAACAGAACATGTTAAACCACCGCCAATTTCATGCTTGTTTCGCTAATAAAAAATAGTCATTCCTTTCCTTTTTATGTTATTTTTATCTAACGTGTTTTTCTTGTCTTTTGTATTCTGTTATTGACTGCAAAAAATTTCTCAATCGTCGAGGTGCGCCAGACTCTATTCAGTTTAACCACAACCTCACGTTAGGCCAAACAAAAATATCATCTCGCTCTCTCCATTGCTTTTTTTATGCTATTTTAATACATTGGAGAGATGGGTGTTTTGAGGAGCGGAACCCCATCACCTCGTTGATCATTTTCTTCGTCCAACTAGTTTTTGTTTTTGGCCTTCCTGATAGGCTCCTCTTTGTAAAGTTTATTCCTTGTATTGTGTTCTTGTTGCTCTTTTGAGTTTTACTATAGTTTTTATTACAGATCCTGAGGTTGTTGGGAGTTGCACCAAACTGTGCTTCTATATCTCAACTACCCAGATCTGTAATCTCCTCCTGATTTTTAACACCCCATTTGTTTTTGTTAAAAGATTGTTTTTTCTTTTTGGTTGTTGTACAAAAAAAGAAAAAAGATGTTTGGTGATATGGGTCTCTGTATCTAAACCTCTCTTACCTTTCTTTTTTGCTATCTTCTTGGAATTTCCAGGTGTCATAGACCCATATTTTTTATTCTTACCCCACCAGCATCATTGGCCTCCCACGACCTGCTGGGTTCATCATCCAATTCCAATCTCTCTCTTTCTTTCTCTCTCTCTCTAGGCTTCCTCTTTTTGAATGACAGCTGGTGAGGCTGTCTGTACGAATCAAGATTATAGCGGCCATTGTGTTTTGCAAAAGAGAAAGCATTGTTCAGGAATCGGGACCATTTGGATTCTTGAGTGTTTGGCTAAGTGACATCTCAAAAGCTACTAGCTTTGATGATCTTTGAGAAATTTACAATCTTGCTGCCGATACCTTCGGTTTATTCCGCTTAAACCTTGGCCAGGAGGCCCACTAATGGGGTTAGTGGGCTTTCTTGGAGCCTATAGAAACCCGTATCTTGACTAGATAAAGCTTTATTACATGTAATTTCAATTTTTTTGGAACCAATAAAAACACGTATCTTGGAAGGAAAAAGCTTTATTACATGTAATTTCATCTTCAAGATCCCACCTTATTATTTTTTTACAAGGTGGGGAGTGTTAGGGGGGTGGGGGCGGGGGTGGGGAAGGAGTGAACAATTGGCCTTCTTTTTATTCTTTTTAACATTGCTTCAATTGGTTGGCTCTTCGTTTAATTTTCTTCCACTTTATCTGATACCATTTATGCCAAACTTCAATTTGACCCGTAATTAGAATTCATCCTTTTCTAAATGCTACTTAGCCTGTTGATCATCTTTTTCCCCTTCCTCTTGTTTTTGAAGTCCCTTCCTTTAAGACCACTGCCTCCGTGGGCAAGTGATGTGAGATTGTTGTCAGTCTGGTTCTGGAAAGAGGAGTTGTTTCTCTTCTCTGATTCTAGCTTGGTAAACAGCACCCTTTTCAAAGGTCTTTCTGTCAATAATGTCACCTCAAGAATTTCCTTAAATAAAATGGATTTAATTTCAAGTGTAAATATGGAAAACACTGTAGATGAGAATGGAGAGATGTCAGTTTTGGACTTGCCAGAACTGGCCTTGGAATGCATTCTTGAGAGGCTGCCGCCTGCAGGGCTTTGTAGCATGGCGGGTGTCTGCACTTCTTTGAGGCAAAAGTGTATGAGTGATCGCCTGTGGGAAAGGCACATGAAGCAGAAGTGGGGTAGGATAATTGGCCTTGCTGCTTACAGGGAGTGGCAACGGTATATTGCTTCAAGAAAGGATTTGACCAATTGTAAATATGGCAAGCATCATGGGATCATGAAACTTCTTTCTATGTTTTCACCGTTTTCTTGGTTTAGATCAAAGGTTGATTGTAATGGCAAGCAGAGTAATCCTATGCTTGTTGATTCAGTCATGTCCTGGTATCTCGCCCTTGAAACTGGCAGGATTTGGTTTCCTGCCCAGGTCTACAACCGCGAGGTATATGTTTCAGCTGTGAAATAGCTTTATTTCATTGAAACTTTTATTTACTCATGTTTTAACAATCAATCACTTAGCTATTTGTTCAATGTATTTGTGAGGATTGATGACTTGTGCTTCATGGATTTCATTCTTAATAAAGGCTTTGGCTTGTGCTTTGTTGCAGAATGGCCATGTTGGTTTCATGCTATCATGTTATGATGCTGATCTTAGCTATGATCCTCGTACGGACACATTTCAAGCCAGGTATCTGAAAACAGTGGCTTCCTGGCCAATGATATTCTCAATAGTTTAATTGCTATTGTTGATGATGGTCATGTGGTGTTCTACATTCTAGGATTAGCTTTAGCCTCAAGGGATGTTTGCCTTATAATAATGGATGAGGAAAGGAATAACAAAATTGGTAAGTTAATCTAATGGAGTTGAATTTTATATTATTTGGTCTGCTTCAGGTACGCACCACATGGGAGGAGAGCAATTGCTATAGAGAATAATGTGCCATGGGAAAGGCTTAGAGCGCCACCTGTTGATACTTCTCCACACGATCTACATATTTCTGATTGCTTGAATGATTTGTGCCCTGGGGATCATATTGAGATTCAGTGGAGAAGAAATAAAGAATTCCCTTATGGTTTGTTCTTCACACAAATCTTTGGTTACTGATCTGAATTCCTTCCTTATCTATCTCAGCTTAAACATTGAAGCAATACCTATTCAACACTAACATGGCATCATTGACCATAAAGAAAAGTTGGAGACAGCTTATTTTAAAATTCTGAATCCACAATTCTATAAATAATTATACTCCTTTTCTTGTCAGAAAGAGCCAGAGACAGCAGAGCACCAATTTCTATTTAAATGATGCTATTGAATATGCCTACATGAAATTGAGCCCTTGCTTTAAGCATACAAATTAGTGAATGGAAAACACAATAATCAAAGTTAAATTTTTTATATTGGATTAAATGTTTAATGCATATCTGCAGGCTGGTGGTATGGTGTTGTTGGTCATTTGGAGCCATGTGATGGAAATGAGAACTATTGCCAGTGTCATAACAGTGGTGAGTCTATTTCATCCTTTATTTATCCAAAGTAGAATTTTATGTTCCATTGCAATAGAATAGAAGATGTAAATCTGGCAAATCGAACCATTTTCCACGTCTAAAACCAATGTGCAGATGTTAAAAAATGTGGGATTTTCTTCCAGTTCATTATACAACAAGGAGAAGAGAGAGAAGCCTAAACATTTTGGAGGGAAATAGGCTAGAGGTTTAAAGAATGAAGTATGGTTGAATAACTGTTTGAAGTTCTCATTAAGGGTGCCTTCAATATTACTTCTTCAAAAACTATGGATGAGATAAATATAAACTACAGATAAGGCCCAGCTCTGGAGAGGTTATTTTTTTGAATTCTAGCTTTCCCATCTTTGGACCACCACCATTATGATGTTTCTTTGGTCCCCGAGACAAATCATGGTCTATATGTCATGACTTCCACCAACACGGACATAATTCATGTCTCAGTGGAATTTTTATGGCCTGCTACATTGAAAGAACTTTGTCTCCTATAGGCTTCCATCTGTTTGTCAAGTTGTAATCTTTTGGTCATGTGGGGCTGCACTAGTTATTTTTTAGTTCACTTCATTTTCTTTCACCTCATTTTCTGTCTCCTTTCCAACAAAGTAAGTCTCAATTGCCTTCAAGAAACTTAGACCACTAGACAATCCACTAGCCATGTTACATCACCATAAAGACACCTTTTTCTCATGTTGCTGGCAACTTGATGAAAAGAAAATGCATATATGCTTCTGTTTTGATTGTCATAAATATGATTTTGGTAAATTTTATTTCAGAAAATATTCATTTTTTTCAGCAAATGGAACTTCTGCTAAAAGATTATGCTTATGCCATTTTGCCTTTTGCTTAAACCAATGACATTCATCTAAAACCAATGATCCTACCAATATTTTGTCTTTTCCTTTTCGTCCAATCTCTCATAAACTCTTGATTTCCATTAATTAATATTGTGTCAATACCTAATACTAAATTTGTGCTAGCAGACACCGTCGTGTTGGAGTTCCATCAATATACTCCGGGTTCACGGTGGAGACAGACTACAATAAACAGGAAAGACCACCAGGAGGAGGGAAATGAGGCAGATGGTTTTTATGGAGGAATCAGAAAGCTGAGTGACAAGGAGGAAGTTTCCAAGTGGAAGCGGCTTTGGCCTTGTGAAGTCTTGGAATAAGACTTGCGACATTAGCAAGTTCTAAGGACTTCACTTCCAGTTTGTGATAAAAGCTCACACTGCTTCCACAATGCTCCAATTTCTGCCTTTTCACAAGCAGCTTTTGTAATTATCGACTTCTACTTCTGCAGAATGAATGCGGAGGCCATGTTCATCTCTTTTCCTTATTCTCTATTTTATATACACACATATATTTATTACGGGGGGACTTCGTGGCTGTATCATGCAATCCTGATAGATGCGAACTCTCTTTTTCTTTTGGTCATTGTAAACTGTTTATAGAAGGATGAGCCTTTGTGTGCTTATAAAGTTATTTTATTGTGATATGATGAAAGTCGCAGTTTCGAGTTGCAGTAACAAACTTTTCTTTAGATTCCATAATACAAGAGCCTCTTGCGCTTGGCAGGACGTTATTCTATTGTGAATTGTCACTTATTTGTGCACACTGTGATGTACATTGTTTACTTCGTCTTAATACAATACATTGAAGTTGCAAGTTTTTCAATCTTTAAACATCAGCACCAAAGTATAAATCTTTTGGGCGTTGAGGCCATTTGCATGAGCAGACAATAGGGCATACGAAAATGTTTTAAGGGAGCGAGATCATATTATATGAGACAGACAGTAAATTTATAAAACAATATCATGTCGCATTACTATGATTATTGATATATAAATAATTATAATTGAAACTAAAGGCAGCAAATATACAATCAACCGCTGTGTTATTTCACCTAAGCCGTGACAGCCCGACTCTAACAAAGGAACAAACAAAGCCAATGCATGGAAGGAGTCTTTGCCCATGATGAGCCAAAGCCATCTTTCTGGCCTCGGCCAGCCCATTGCTTTGAACTGGTCCCATATCTTTGGAGCTGAAGGGGCCAATAAGTTTGTGCTTTGAGCTCTCAACGTCACCATCCATTTTTACCCGCTGACAAGCTCTCAATAAACTTCTTGATCCTCTGCCTCTTGCCCTCACGACTATGCTTAGCATTCTCTCCCACATTTTCAATGGGCTTGGGGTGTTGAGGGCTTATTGCAGTGGGCTTTCTTCCTTTTTCACGATCCATGTTCACTAACCTTCCGGACCTCGAAAAGCCAACTCTTATGGATTCAGCTAGCATTTTCGGGCTTGAAGGAGCCTCTCCCATGCCCACTTGAGGACCCATTTCTCCAATTGACTTTCTAAACGACACATGCCTGTGAAATAGCCTGGCGGCGGCTGTTGGGGACTTTTCAGCCTTTTCATGATCCACTTTCACCAATCTCACATGCCCAGCAAAGGCAACACCTTTGGGCTACCGGGAGATTCTTTATGTCCCATTTCTCCATTTAGGCTTCTAAACGACCAGGATTGAGCCGCTTCCTTGCTGAGAGGGTTCAATCGTTTGCTTTCATCCACAGCCTTCCCATTGGATTGGTTGCTTTTCTTGCGGTTTTCTTCCTGCTTCACGGTCTCCATAGCAGTAATGGAGGGATCATAATCATCATTCCACAAGCTTTTCAGAGTAAATAGATGCCTTAATTCCGACCTGGGAGTCCTCGGCGAAGACATAGAGGGTTTCCCGCTACCGTTACCAGAGTTGTTATCGTGAAAACAGTGGAGACCGGGTGGAGGCTGCAAGGGCAACACCTTTTTATCACCACAAAACTCATCACGATCATCCACAAAAGATGCCAGTATGCGCTTGTCGATCCTCGTCCGTCGCGTCCTGAAAATTCCGGCTGGTTTTGAAGTCATATTCGTCGATGAAACGATCACTAGTTTCGAACCTGAAGTCATCTAGCTTGGAAATTGCATCCTTGTAAGTGGATACAGGTGTTGCTGGTTGGGTTCCAACGTTGTACACAGCTTTGGTGGGAGTAGCATTAGGCAAAAGGGATGGAAGCACCCGTAGTCTATTTGGACTCTGCTTGTTGTTCTTATGGGTGCACTGGAATAACAAAAGATGCTTTGGGATTCCATCAAGTGGCATTGTTTAATTTAGGTATAGAAATTCAAGATGATCCTCAGATGAATCTCTTTGCTTGACAAAGTATAGGGTATAGGCATTTTGCTCCTGAAACCATCAAGATGACCCTCAGAGGAATCTCTTTGCTTAACCAAGTATAGGGTATAGGCCTTTTGCTCCTGAAACCAAATAAACCCTTTCTTTTTCTTTATTTTTTTTTTTTTTTTTGCTTTTTTTTAAACTATATTTGGGGACGGCTTTTATTTTTCTTTAGAGATTACCACTATTTTTTTTTTTTCTTTTTTGTAAACTATAGTTGGGGGCGACTTTGAGCTGACTGAAGAGATTACAACTATTTTTTATTATACTTTCTGATAGACATTTCTAATAGTAAGGGGGTGTATTAACTTTATTTGGTAATTTTTTTTGTTATATTTATATTTATTTAACTTTATAAATTTAAAAGCAATTCCTACTTATAAGTTATTTATTGCTTTATTTTTATTAATATAATTTTTTAATTATACAATTTAAATATTCACATTTACAATTTTAAATAATACATTACTTAATAGCTATTAATTATTATTATTATTATTATTTAATAATTTACTTGCCTTAAAAATGGCTCCATTTAAATTAGAGTCAATACTTCACGCATTGGACACATTTTTTTTTTTTTTTTTGGCATTTATGTAAACTATAGTTGGGGACGGCTTTGATCTGACTGAAGAGATTACAACTATATTTTATTATACTTTCTGATAGACATATCTAATAGTAAGGGGTTGTATTAACTTTATTTGGTAATTTTTTTTGTTATATTTATATTTATTTAACTTTATAAATTTAAAAGCAATTCCTACTTATAAGTTATTTATTTCTTTATTTTTATTAATATAATTTTTTAATTATACAATTTAAATATTCACATTTACAATTTTAAATAATACATTACTTAATAGCTATTAATTATTATTATTATTATTTGGATAATATGCAAGCTACCACTTAAATTCACATCTGCCAATGGTATTAAATGTTCTGCCATTAACATTTATCTATAACTATTAAGGTCTTTCAAACGTCTCAACTAAAGCCAATCCAAAATATTGTTGAAATTCCCAACTTCATCATCTTAATCCCGATAATTTAATAAGGCTACTTAACAGTGCAGTCTTTCAACAATATTGCAAAAAATAAAAATAAAAATCTAAATAACTATGTCAACTCAAATTCAATGCACAAAATCATTAAAAATTACAATGTTTGGTGGGAAAGGCTGGCTAGCAACTCAACAATGGGAATTCAATGCATATGCAACGCTTTCAAATCTTGTGCAATATTAAAAACATAATATTTTCCTGGAAAAAAAAAAAAGAAGAAGAAGAAGAAGAAGAAAATTTTTGCTGCTTTTCGTATCCTTCAAATTCGAATCACCAAAAAAAATAGAAACATAAATTCAGCCAATTAATATCAGGCAATACAACATGTAAAAGAAAACTTTTTATATTTCAATAATTTAATTATAATATATTTTTTTCAAAATAAAATTTAATTTAATTTAATTTTAAGGTCCGAGGTGTGCGAGTATGATTTTTTTTTTTTCACACCAATTTCTCTTATTTTTTCAATCTCTCTCAATTACTCTTAATTTTTTGTTAATCGGAATATCTTTTCTATTGAATTTTAAATACTTATCTATATTCTTGTCATTAAAAAAATAAAATCTACACTCTGAATTTTTATTCTCTCGTTATTATTTGTTTAAAAAACTACTTTTTACATACTTTTATTTTGCAAGTGTCATCTATGCTTTATATAAAATAAATAAAATGTTAATCATTGATAAAAGTTTAGTTTAAGGCACAACATACAAACCCAAAGAATCGGGTTAAAATTTTCAAACTAGTAAATGTGGGTAATGTTAGAGAATCCAAAGACATTAACAAAAATTATTATTATTATTATTATTATTTAATAATTTACTTGCCTTAAAAATGGCTCCATTTAAATTAGAGTCAATACTTCACGCATTGGACACATTTTTTTTTTTTTTTTTTGCTTATTAAAATAATTTTGAATTATAAATTATATAAAAAATATAATATATTTTTTTTCTTTTTCCATAAATTTTACGTCAGATTGGAATCACCGGCAGCAGCATGGGTCGGACAACCAGGCGGCCAGAAGAACTGAGCCGGACAGGCTGACCCGACCTCCGACATCATATCCCATTACAAACCCGGGGGAGGGGGCACAAAAAGAAAGCGGACCACTTCAGATAGATGTCGTTGGCGTTGGCAAGTTGAATAGAAGAGCCAGAGAAAAAAAGGGGGAAAAATAAAATGCAGTCAATCAAGCAAATAACCAAATCATCTTCTCCGAGGGCTCTTATTTCTTCTTCTTCTTCTTGGTATTCCTGTGCAGCCATTCTGGGTTCTGCAAACAGTCATAGTAGTAATAATAATATTACAAACCGGCAATTAGTAATCTTCTTTTATTGCAATCGTTGTTATTACAATTCAGCTGCCTACGCCGCAGCAGTTGAGGATAGCAAGGCGAATCTAGGCAGTTCAAGCGAGGTGGGCGCCTACTTCAGGGAATGGTTCAAGAAGGGTAGAAACGCATCATTGAACGACGGTGGTAAGCCAGTCTTGTTCGAAATGATTTACGAGATCCTAGGCAATGGCGGCGGCGGACGCCAGGGAGAGGAGGAGCAGCACGCCGTCTCACTTTCCCAGTTGGGTCTCCGGTTATCGGAGAAGTTCGTTCTGGAGGTGCTTTCTTATGGGAGAACCAAGAACGATGTCCTCTTTTGCCTCAGATTCTTCGACTGGGTCGGCCACCAGAAGGGGTTCCGCCATACTCGAAAGACGTTCTATGCCATCTTCAAGATCCTTTCGAGAGCTAAGTTGATGCCCCTCGTTGTTGATTTTCTTGATAAGTATATGGCTGACAAGTTTGTTCATCACAAGTTCAGTTTTTATGGGGTTCTTGTGATAGGATATGCCTTGGCGGGCAAGCCCATGTTTGCCCTCCAACTGTTCGGTAGAATGCGCTTTATGGGTCTTGACTTAGATGCTTTTAGTTATCATGTACTGCTCAGTGCATTGGTTGAGGAAGGTTGCTTTGAGGCCGTTGAGGCCATTTCTAATCAGATTTTGGCTAGGGGGTTTCAGAAAGATGTTATGCATTCGGTAATTGTCAAGAGTTTTTGCAAGCAGAAATTATTTGATGAGGCCGATTCCTATTTGCGTCGGGCTCTATTGAATGATCAAGGTGGTGGCGTTGGTAATAGTTATGGTTATGCCGTGAGTTTTCTCGTTGATGCGCTTTGTAAAGACGATCAGTTTAAGAAGGCATACAATGTGATTAATGCATATGTTGAATTGGGGGAGGTGCCTATTGAGCCTGCTTATGATGCGTGGTTCAAGAACCTTACTCAATTTGGGAAGTTTGGTGAGGCTTTGGAGTTCTTGCAGAAGCAAAAGTCATTCCAAGGCTATGCTCCTGGTATTTTTCGTTACAATGCCTTGCTGCTCAGGCTCCTGAAGGAGGACCATCTTGAGGAGGCTTGTGATTTGCTGATGGAAATGATTGAAAGTCAGATTTCTCCTGATGCAATAACCTTGAATGCTGCATTAAGCTTCTTTTGCAAGGCCGGAATGGTGGATGTTGCGCTTGACTTGTACAATTCCAGGTCAGATTTTGGGCTTTCACCTAATACCATGGCTTATAATTGTCTTATCAATGCCCTATTGGGTGATGGGAGCACTGATGAAGCTTATCAGGTGTTGAGAAATTCTGCCGGTCGAGGATATTTCCCTGGTAGAAGGACATTCATCATACTTGCTGATGCTTTGTGCAGAGAAGGGAAGCTTGATAAGATGAAGGAGTTACTTCTCTACACTCTTGAGCAGAATTTCATGCCCAGTGATTCTGTATATGACAAATTTATATCAGCATTATGCAGGGCTAGGAGGGTAGAAGATGGTTACATGATTCATGAACAACTTTGTAAACTTAATAGAGTTGCTAAAAAAACTACTTATGTGAAATTGATTAATGGTTTTAGCAAGTTACGTAGGGGTGATATTGCTGCTAGGCTTCTTTTTGAAATGCAGGATAAGGGTCACAAGCCAACGGGGCCACTGATCAGATCTGTTATTGAATGTCTATGCCATATGGAAAATTCCGAATTGCACTTCTTAAAGTTGTTACAGATGCAGCTGTCTCATCGTGAACCCGATTGTTATACTTATAACTTTTTCATTAGTGGAGCTGGCTATGCAAAGAGGCCTGACCTGGGCAGACAAGTATTTGAGATGATGGAAAGAAGTGAGATTTTGCCAAACATGATATCTGACATTCTTATGTTACAGTGTTATCTGAAGAGTCGAAGGATCTCTGATGCCCTAAATTTCCTCGATGTTGTGCATCATAGAAGAGGGAAAATTGGGAAAAAGCTGTACAATATTGTGGTTGTTAGTCTATGCAAAGCCAATAAGGTGGACCTTGCATTAGACTTTTTGGAAAAAATGCTGAGTGAAGGATTGACTCCTAGCATTTACTGCTTTGAGGAGCTTGTAAGCCCGTTGTGTTCAAGTGAGAGATATGATACAGTGATACATCTTATTGATGAGTTGGGGAGAGAAGGGCGCCGCATTTCATCCTTCATAGGTAACCAAATTTTGTTGCATGCCTTGAAAGGTGATGAACTCCTTAAGACTTGGATTCGATATAAAGAGGCACAGAGTGAGACAACTTATGGTCTTTCAGTTATTGGCCAACTCATTGGCACAGTCTCCTCTCGAGATAGATCAAGTCAACAGGTTCATAACTTGGATGAAGTGATTGACCAGTTCTTCCCACCTGACACCTTTACTTACAATTTATTGCTGAGAAGACTATGCATGAGTGATGTGGACCACGCCTGTGAGTTGTTCAATAAGATGTGCCAGAAAGGACACAAGCCTAACCGGTGGACTTATGATGTCATGGTACGTAGCCTCTTTAAGCACGGAAGGGTAGCTGAAGCTCGCAGATGGATGATGGCAATGGACAGGGAAGGGTTTCGTCTAATTGAACCTACCAAATGATTCTCTGCATGGTAGCAGCTTTTAGATGTTAAAACATTTACAGAGGTATGCAATTTTTTGTTTAGAAAAATGTGTGCCTCACATCGATTAATTACAACCAATTATAACTGTATTTGTTATTACATTATTGTCATCGTTTAACTAATCATCTTGAGTATGAATGAGAAATAATCCAATATTTCTCAGATGATATTGAATATCATGGAAATTCAGATTTTAGGGCTTTTAACCAATGTAAACAGCTTGAAACATGAATTCTTTTTGATCTTTCTAAGGATATAAGGGCCTAAAGGATAATGATTTAGGAAGGGCTGATTTATGGTTGTTTGCCAATGAATAAAATTCATACAAAGCATCAAAGGGAATTGGGGCTAATTGACTTCCACTTAATGTTTCTGATCTCCTCAGATCAGTCCCAGAGAAGAAAATTCCATGGTCAACAGTGACATATTGCCGATGGCTGATTTGATGACGAGATCAGTCCTTATTGTCTCACTGCAGTCTACACAGCTGAATCACAAGGAGCCGCTGTGTGCTGCCCTGGGATCTCGGAGGTGGGGCCGTGGCTGTTACTGTACATAAGAGGTAATTGGAATTGGAGTGGAGATGATGAGTCCTTTTTCACAGGAGACTCTCCACAATCTTGCTTCCCTCTTATGAAATCAACAAGATTTCTCTGTGGCTGTCAGCAGCTCACCTAGTGCCAACAAAATCTATCATCTCCCTCCAAAAAAAAAAAAAAAAAAAAAAAAAGGCACCCCAGAGACTCTGAAACCCTTTCAGAATTTCCATAAATTTTTGCACACACCACTCTACAAGAAGGAACAAAGATGACTCTATCCTTTGCATTCCTTGTACTTCATTTTCACATCATGAGTCTTTTGTCTTTGTGATTTTACTTAAACTTGGAAGTGTCTCGGTCTATCTCTAGACGGCTTCACTGACCGATTGCCTCCTCCTCTGAAAATTGTTATGATAAATGGTTGATTTCGAACGGCAGTTTTGTAAATTGTTAGCAACTATAATATTTTCCTCTGAAAGAAATAAATTACGACATGTCGCTGTATTAATAGATGAGATTCATTTCTTGAAATTATGGAGACCAATTGCGATCATTTTTTAATATATATATACTACTCGCCTATCAGAGACCGAAAAGCCATTGATTCAATGGGCCGGACCGACCTGGCCCATAATCCAAAACCCCAACCCATTTGATGAACTCTATCGAGAGTGAAAAAGTTTCAAACGGCCTTTAAAATTAAAAAGGTCTCAAGTTTAAATTAAAAAAAAAAAAAAAAAGCTTTCTTTATGGCTGTCTTGAGGAGGAAGAAAACTATTTATTTATTTATTATTTTATTTTATTTTTAGTTTTTAAAGCATGGAAGGGAACTTATTTGATTGAGGTGAAAATAAAAATAAAAACAGAAGAAAACAACAAAAGGAAGAAGTGCACGGAGAGAAGGAAGTGAAAGGCGAAAAAGGATGAGCACTATAGGGACTGGTTATGACTTGTCGGTGACGACCTTCTCTCCCGACGGCCGCGTATTCCAGATCGAGTACGCCGCCAAAGCCGTTGACAACAGCGGGTTTGTTTAAATCTCGTTTCCACTTCTTCTTCCTTTTTCCTTTTTTTTAAAAAAATTAAAATTAAAAATTTCTGGCTCGATCTGATGATAGTAAAATCGAAGGTTCTAGGGTTTTCGTTAATCTGCTTGCGATCTTTTTTTTTTTTGTAGGACTGTTGTTGGAATCAAATGCAAAGACGGAATTGTATTGGTACGTTTGTTTTTTTTTTTTTCCTTTTCTTTATTGCAGATTTTGATTTTTGACTTTTTGTTGTATTTTTTTTCTTTTATTTTTAGATTTTAGTGTTGATGTTAGTAATTGATGTGTCTTTGGAGTTTAGGGTGTAGAGAAGCTTATAGCGTCTAAGATGATGCTGCCGGGTTCGAATAGGAGAATACACTCCGTTCATCGGCATTCTGGAATGGTACTTTTGCTTTTGCTCCCTTTTGTCTTCCACTTACTGAGGAAATTAAAGAATTACCCTTTGACTTTTTAAAATATCTTGTTTGAGTTGTTGGCACTCAGGTATAGTTTCATTTGATTTGTGTTTGTTCCTTGTGTGTTTACATCAAGTGCATTTTGTTTAGAGATGTTTAAAGAGTAAAAATTGACTGGGTTGATCTTCCTCTACCGGCAGTCAAACATGTATTGCTTGTCCGTACTGTGTTTCCTTTATCATTTAGAGCGTGGTGTTCAGAAAATATTAACAGTAACACTTGCAGTAACTTCCCACTATAGTCTTGTGGCTTCAAATTTCAAGATTTTTATGCAACTGCGAGTTCATGAGATGTATATGTTCAGCCACTTTGCTTGGCCTGATGAAGGACCGATTTTATACTAAAAAGCCTTTGTGCCCCCCATCTCTCTCTCTCTCTCACACGCGCGTGCACACACACACACACACACACCTGTCTCTTATACACATCTAGATGTGTATAAGAGACAGGTGCCCCCCATCTCTCTCTCTCTCTCTCACACGCGCGTGCACACACACACACACACACACATTGTGCTTCAAATGTTAGGCTGTTGCTGGCTTAGCAGCTGATGGAAGGCAAATTGTTGCGCGAGCGAGGTCAGAGGCAACCAATTATGAGAGGTTTGTTGTTTTACCCATGTATTATGGTTGCACATGCTGATTTAAAGATGCTATCTTCTTGATGAAACTAGCCTGCATGTTGGAGAAAGAAAAAAAAAATTGATGGTTGCCACTAACAAACTTGTTCTTTCTAGCTGTGATTATGGTTTGTTGAAGTATGAGCCCAGAATCCTTGTCCTAGTATTCTGGGTTTGAAATTATGGATTTAGCTATTCCTTGGTCACACCTCATTCATGTCCATTGATGGCAAGTGTGTGTTGTTAATACTCACCTTCTGGGCTTATAACCATTGGATGCATGCTATTAGTTCATTGTTCAGTTTCTTATTATTCATTATATATATATATATAACAGCCATATTAGTTTAAGTGACAACATGGTTTGTTAATTCTCTCTTTGGATACTTTTGTCATGTTCTAAGCTAAATAGCTTGTATGTCCTTCAGAAATTAAGAAACCTTTTAAGAACTGGACTATTTTGTGAATAAATGGCTGATGATATTTAATATGCCTTTAACTGAATACATCTGTCTATGATCACTTTACTGTATCAAATTGATCTTAAAAAATGTCTTCATATTATGTAGGTTAGTTCTTGAATTTGTTGCTTATATTCCTTTATGGTATATTATGCATGGTAGATTTTTCAAATGTAATTCCGAAATGAAATTAGTTCTTTTGCTTTTCATGCTTTTTAAACTTCCATATGTCCCTTAATTTTCCTAATTCAGATTTAATATACGTTATTTTCCTGTAGTGTCTATGGTGAACCCATACCTGTGAAGGAACTTGCTGAACGTGTTGCTAGTTATGTGCATTTATGCACTCTCTATTGGTGGCTTAGGTGAGATAAGGCTTAATTCTTAATTCCATGTTTCTGAAACTGCATATTGCTAAGTTCCCTTTTGAAAAAACAACTAAAATTTGTCAATACTGCAGGCCCTTTGGTTGTGGGATAATTCTTGGTGGTTATGACAGAGATGGTCCACAATTATACATGGTTGAGCCATCTGGCATTTCTTATGTAAGTTGTTTTGTTACAGATCTGGCCTCTTCCTGTTCATTTTCTTCTATAATATTAAATAGAGTATTCTGTGTCCTCAATATGTGGATATTTTCCTTTGCTGGGTGTAGAGATATTTTGGTGCTGCAATTGGAAAAGGGAAGCAGGCTGCTAAAACGTGAGTTATCACTTCCTTTTTCCTAGAATGCTATTACGCCATAAAACATGGATCTGTCCTGGCAGAACTATAGCAGCTCTTCAGTTTGTTACTTTGTTTTAAATTTTGGCTTTTCACTTTAGTTATACTGATATTACATATTTTTCTACTGATTTCAACAGAGAAATTGAAAAGCTAAAGCTTTCTGAAATGACTTGCCGTGAAGGAGTTATTGAAGTAGCCAAAATGTGAGTATTGTCTCTTGTTTCCTCTCTCCTCTGCCACTTTGCTTCCTGCATACATACCCCTTTTTGTTGAGTTATATTTCCATCCATTAATATTGTTGTTGCAATGTTTGGCCAACCTTTAGCACCTGACTTTACTAGCTTTTCCCTTTTTCCTCATCTTCTTGTTCTTGCCTCTTGGGTATTTCTAATCAATTACAAGAGCTTGTTACTATAAGTCCAGATTCTCTGTATCTTCCATTGAACATATTTATGTGTTTCTTTCCCTTTTTTTGTTGTCCTCCTGAATCTACATTTGTTGTTCCAAAAGCTTGGGAACCATCCATGCATTCCTTGGGCTAGTTGAAGCATATATCTTCCTGAAGGAAACAACTGAGAAGTCATACTGTTGTTTTATTACCATCATGAACTTGTTATATGGATGAGTTTCACAACACTGTGCTGGAGCTTTCAAGAGTAAATCCACCGTAACAGAGGGATTTGGTCTTAAATAAGGGAGCACATAAAACAAGTCATGAATAAAAGAGTGGCATAAAACTATCTGGGAAATCTCTAAGCATACAAGGTCAACTTTGAACTGGGAAAGATTGAAGAAAAAGCAATCTCTTCCAATTTTCCTCAACAATTAGACCATACTTCTTCTCTCTTCTGATTTGACCCTTAACTAGCTTTATAGTAGTTGCATGTATTATGTGCCACAGGCAATTAAGAGAACGGTTGGGGTTGTTGGGGCCAGGTTAAAAAATGTCACTACAAAATAATGCCTATTGAAATAGGTCTCTAAGAGAAGAATGGAAAGGGAATCAGACAGTGTGATGGGTAAAGTGAATGCTTTGAGACTTGTATTTTTACCTACTTTTAGTGAGATTAAGATGTTTGTAATTGCTTTAGGCAATGAATTTGGTTACTACAACACTGTTTGATGTTTTACGTCACTAGAAGAGAGGAAGTATAATTGAATCTTCATGAGAGGGAAAATAATGGTCGTGTGTGTGTGAACGTGAGCATGTAGAAGCTCAACCCATTCTCTAAAGAGAATAATTTCTCTGTTGCTTTTAAGCAGCATTTATAAGGTGCATGATGAAGCAAAGGACAAAGCCTTCGAATTGGAACTGAGTTGGGTTTGTGATGAGTCAAAAAGACAGCACACAAAGGTACTTTCTGATCCATCTTTCCTCTGGATCATTTCTGTCTATCTTACTGGATT
This sequence comes from Kandelia obovata, assembly GCA_021464305.1. Taxonomy (NCBI): domain Eukaryota; kingdom Viridiplantae; phylum Streptophyta; class Magnoliopsida; order Malpighiales; family Rhizophoraceae; genus Kandelia; species Kandelia obovata. The sequence goes on from CM038487.1 coordinate 5,328,611, forward strand.
AGTAAAATTATAAAATAATTAAAAAAAAAATATTGCTCTACTCTTTATTTGGAGTAAAGCTCATGTGCTTCATTTTTTTACCTGATAGAACATGTGCTTCTTTGGTAGAAAGCAATCTAGGAATTAAAATTGGATCACATTCATGAAAAGTATAGGCAGTTGAGGCTGGGCGTTTTTATCAGGTAGTTTACATAAACTTCATAAATTATAAAGGCAAAAGGAAGTATATAGTGGTCAGTAACTGGACACTGGGACAGCCAACTGACAACATTGGAAAGGTGGAAGCCTGAGCTTCCCAAAGCCTGTTCCAACTAGCTTCCCAGACCCAGAGTAGGAAAGACAGAAGCTGGAGAGTTACAAAGCCAGTTCCAACTAGCTTTGTAATGGTTCTTTGTAACAGTGATGGAATTTGTTTTGTCGTAATTCTCTTTTCGATGGAATAGCCATGATTAGATGAGGTTACGTGGCAATTAGCAATTAGCAAATAGCAAATGCCGGACTGCCCTTGTTGGGGAAGAGAGATTATTGTTGTCTGATACATATATCTCTTTTTCTTCTGGTCCATTAAGAAGCCCGTTGAGCTGTAAATTATACAATAGGGGCAACTGTCCCCTTTCTTATAAATTTTTCCACCCCAATCCCAGGAGATTTGAAAGTGAAACCTCAAAAATGAATGTTTAGACTCTTAACTTTTAGCTATAAGGTTGCCAGGATATGAGAATTAGAAGTTTCAATATGCGTCTGATCATACTTTATTAAAGTAGTTAGTTCTCTTTGTAATGCTTATCTTCAATGGGTGCTATGAGATTTCAGGTGCCTGAAGAACTCCTTGATGAAGCGAAGACTGCCGCTAAAGTTGCACTCGAAGAAATGGACGCTGATTAAAACTTGGTAAATCTGGAAATTCCTTTTGGGAGCTGAAGTGCTGTCATACGTTGTTTATGATTCCCGGTCTTCCCAGGTTCTAGTGTTAAACTGGGGGTTTTAGCTGTTGGATGTATCATCTAAAATCGCCTTTTTGCTCTATCATAACACTTGTTTTTGCTCTAGATTGGCTGCTTAGAACAGTGGATCTATGAGCCTTGTGCTAAAAAAGGAGGAAAGGGTTCCAATTATGTCTCTTTCATCTTCATCCACCTATGTATGCGTGGGCTATATGACCCTTTTTCAGGCAAACAAAGAAAAAAAACTTCTTCTTGCTCTTGCTCGGGCATTTTTAAACAGGGCCATGTGGCACAAAACAAATGGTTGATTTCATGAATACTGGAATCTGTTGCCACAAATTTTCCATGAATCCTTTCATTAATTTTCCCCGGAAAGAAGTTGCAATCTATTGAAGTGAGTGAAATCGTATATGTTTATTGGGTTAGGTTCAGTTGGTAGAGTCCTTCGTATGCAATTACAATGTCGCCGAGTTCCATGTTGGCCAGCTTCTTCTAGTTTCTGTTTATTTCTTTTCGGTTTCCTTGTTTAGATGGAGTTTTTTGTCCATTTCTTTGCTTGCAATTGTCTTTATCCAACCGGACATTACATGACTAAATCGTATGGTCTAAGGAATCCACAGAGATCAGTTAAATCAACTACATTAAAAAGACCTAAAACCAAGGTGCTTTGGAAATTATTGATACTAGAGAGACTCACTTCTGTATGTTATTCCTAGACATAATCTATTAACGCACACATTTTCATTTAATTTACATTTTTCATATTAATCGTAAACATTTTTTTATCTGATGCAGATATATCCAGATTGATTACTCACTCTTTATACATAAAAGAAACTGGGCTCTGATTAGCCCAGTTGTACTTGGATGTTCATAGAAGTATCTAGCGAGCCCTTTGCATGTACCCATTTGTTTACGTATGAAGATGTTCAGAATTACCTTATAGTGAAAAGAAGGAAAAAAAAAAAAAACACATGCAGGATGTACGAGGTATTCACAATAGAAAAGTTAGACATATGTACGGGTAAATAAGACTCGTATTTTAATATTTCCGATGTATAATTTAATAATGAAAACCACAAATATTCATTCAAGAGGTCCATCCTTCTTTATTCGGACAACATTATATTACTCAGATACAAGAAAGCAGATTAAGGAGTTCCCCCTGTCTCTCCCGTACGGCAAGCAAACTAAATAAAAGCCGGGACAAAGAACGAAAGAGATACTACCAGAAATGCTTATTCAAGAACTTCTGCCAATCCCAGCTTGCATTACCTTCTGCATTGTTGGCCTGTAACAACATGCCAACATCTCAATTGCTTACCTTCCTTAATTCTGTCTTCTTTTCTTTAGTGTTTTATGGTGGAGACGGTGCTTGTTTCTTTCTTTATTGACTTATTGTTGATAATGTCCAATAGGTAAGTCAAAATTGGCATCTTTTTCCCCCCTTTTGTTTTTTCTGTTCTTGCATGTCAAAATTGCCTTCCGAAAATCACAACAATCGTATAAAGCTTTTTATCTCTATAGGGATACCTCCACGGTCAAAACTTCAACATTCATCTTATAAATTTTAAATTAATTCTTTCAATTAATGTATAATTCATGTATAAATTTTATTCAATAATTTAAATTTTTAAGTTGAATAATTTTTAGAAGAATTCATACTTTGATTTTAATGTATTTTTATTTGATGGGATGTATTAGTTTTTAATATATTATTTATTTACTATTATTTTATTTTTATTTCTATATTGGGACCCAATTAGGCAAAAATAAAATAAATAAAAAGAGCCAGTGCTCACCAATTCCATAGGACGGAGAACACAAAGATAATGTAACATAATTCCATTTTTGAGAATCAAAACCTCCGTTGATGTGAAGGTGTCATATTAGCTGTACGACTACTTTTTTCCAGGTTCCACCATAGCCGATTGAGCATTCAACGTTTCAATTCCTGAACCTAACGAGGGAATTAACATTTTGTGCACACACTATAAATATTGTTCTCACACCAAATATATACCATATTACCAAGGTTAGGAAGAAAGAAAGTGTCAGAGAGAAGAGGAGAGGAGAGAAGAGAAGATCAGCAATCGCAGCTGGTATAGCCGCCATGGCGCTTCAGCTTGTTCTCGTCGGAAGCATACCTGTGAACGATATGGAGATGCAACGGAGGCCGTACCACCGCTATTGCAACTGTGCATTGCATGGGTTAAATGGTGCTCGTTCCTCTTCTTGCTGTCATTCAAGAAACGCATCATTCCCGAAGAAACATGATCATGGCCAGTGGGGCACTGGTTGTTATTCCTTGTCCATCATAGCCGCCAAATTTTCTTCTCCTCAATCTTCTTCTCCCATCGTTGCTCCATCAATTGTCCAAACAAGTGGGACGGACGTTTGATCGTCTTGATGATGGTCAATCGGAGCTAGGATTTGAATCTCGGTTATTGGAACAAAAAGTCCAGCTATTTCGTTACTAGACCACATAGCTGGTAGCAACATTTGATCATTTGTTTGTCGCGGGGGGGGGGGAGAAAGAAGTTGTTTTTTTCTTTTTTCTTTTTTTACAAGTTAATTTCTTCGTCCTCTTCAAATTGATCAGCATTGTCTAATCGATTTTTTACATTGAATCCTTTCCACCCTTTTGAGTGTCATTTGTTAATTATATTCCATTTTGTGTGTTTGAAAATGCTTTTGTTAATTATGTGTCATCCTCCATCTTGATATGTTAAATTTTGCAGTAACGAGACCAAAAGATAAAATCAATTACCTATGACAGACACTATTTTCCCGGTGGATCATAACTCAGCATTGCCATATTCTGTTTTTTGTTTTTTTTTGTTTTTTTTTTTTGAAGGATCTATTAAAGTATTAACTTGGTCTTTTCATATCCTTATTAGCTTCCCATTTATCAGGGTAGTAGGGGAAACCAATCACTCACAGTTCAGAATTCAGAAACATGTGGCATGCCTAAGATGAAGGGCCAGAGCTAGCTGTTGATGAACCTGCGTGGTTGGAAGGTGTTCAAACACGCAAGGAACTTGCCAGCAAATATACAATCAATAATTCAATGGTTTGAATCCTGACAATTGCTGATGACTTCTGTTATGACCACCTATTTATCCACAAAAGGAGACTCTTCATCATTAATTAAAACAATAATAATAAGGACAGCTATGGAAGTACAATTTTTTTTAAGTCCATCAAATAACAAGTTTATCTGTGTTGATAAAAGTTTTCAAACTTCAGAATTATATTCGTATACTTTAAACACCTTCGAACAGTACAGAGAGCACTTTGAAGACATGTGAAGACACAGCTATAATAAGTTGTATGTGCCCTTGGGGAAATTTTAAAGGGTTTTTTTTATTATTATTATTCTACTATCAATAAGCACTTGAAGAAGTTTAAATGTTGGGGATTCAATCATATAAAACTCTAATGCTTTTGCTAAACAAGCTGTTTCTAGGCACACTATACCGCTTGTAAAGTTATGCTTGTTGGTGGCTGGGCTTGGAGGGGTCATCTTTATCAGGTTGCCAATTAGTTATCCATTTACATTCCGCTGATCTAAATTGTTGCTCTGGGACCTTACTGCCCTCTTCTTTTTACCCCTGCATGGCCGCTCCCTTCAGGCAGATTGTTCTGTAGGTGAAGCTGCCACCAATTACAGTTTTCTGATTATGTGGCCCTCGCTCTCTTCCGGGTCTCTGCCTCCCTCGTAATTCTTTTTCTGTGCTCTTGGTCTTTTGGTGCTGTTATGGTGCTGGTGAGATGGGGTTATGCCTGCCAATTTTTGCAGCTTTGTGTGTCTGGGTGCCGGGTGTGGGTGGTCTGTGGGCTCTGGAAGGTGGTCAGGAACTGATTTAGATCTGCACTATCCCGGTGCATCCTTTTGCTGACTATTCTTTGCCGTGGCTTGGTGGTGATGTGCCTACTTTAGTTTTGCATTGGCATTTAGATTGTAGCTGGTCAATTACTTCAATGTCTCTTGACTCAAATGCAGATTTTCAAACTGTAACTACAATCTTAAAGACACACCATTGTTTTGATCCTGTGTATTCTCTCCTTTACCGTAAAGATTTTGGTTGGACCCCATGAGGTTGTAGTTTCAGCGTCCTAATGTAAAGATTTCTAATTTGACTTTTCCAAGCTAAAGATGATACGAAACACCAAAATGTGAGGCAGAAGAGAAAGATTGAAGTTAAGATCCGATTAAAATAAGAATGGTTAGATATTGATCAAGATATTGGTAGAATAACTAGATTTTGAGTATTTGTAAGGAAATAAAGGGCTTGAGGGGGTCATCATGAATAGCTATGTATGTTGAAGAAATTTTATTGATAAAGAGAGAAGCAATCTATACGGAGAGCTTACCAATGTTGATGTTAGATTCATTATGGAAAGGTCAAGGATCTTGTTAATTGTGTACTTCTAATGCTAAATAATGTCGATTTACCTAGAATAGTGAAATTTATATCTAATGCATTGCTTTCATTGACGCGGGTTGTTAATCCAATGAAAATTTCATGTGACGAAAGGGTATAATTTTAAGTCTACAAAATTGAAAACTTTGTATATTCAAAGTATTTGTTTGGAGGACTTTAATTTCTTATTGTCAATTTGAGAATAGGTTTCTTTCAAACAATAGAATGAAATAGGAAAAGAAAGCATGATATATATTTTTATTTTACAATTTACTTATTTTGTTGTACTTTTGACTAATTAGAAGTTTTAAAAAAGGTATTATTAAATACTTAATTTTATGTTTAAGTTTAAGGATATATATATATATATATATAATTTTCCTACTAATTAATGTTTTTTAAGGTCAGCAACTAATGTAAATAGGCCTACATATTATTAAATATTGATATTTAATTATTCTGTTATCTTTTATTAATGAGATAAATTTTTTTATAAAATTTATTAATTTTTCTTTAATAAATTTTAAAAACTTATAAAGATTTAATTGAGTATTAATGTTTATTTATTTATTTTTACTTTCTTTTAAGTTAGTAAATATTATGTTACACCACATTTTGAAATGTCCTCCCAATAAATTAAAAAGGGTAATGTTTAATGATATTCCAATAAATTAAAAAAAGAAAAATTTATAAAGTAAAGTGATATCTTCTTATAATTTATAATATTAAAGTTATCTAATTTGATTAAAATTGATATTAATTATACTTATCAAAAAAAGAGTAAACAAATAAAAAAATTAATATATATCAAATTATTAGTTTATTTGATAAGTGAAAAAAATAGTATTTAATTTTTCTAACTTTTTAATATAGTTTTAAATTTTTTAATTTTTTAAGTAAATCATAAACACTATTAATCATTTCCAATATGATCCACTCATGAACTGAAAGTTAGCTTAAGATTAAGATTGGATTATCAACATATGAAAATACCAAAAAGAAAAAAAAATATGCATTAACAACTAAGATACACTCAAAATACCTAATATTCACAAACAAAATTATTTTAATTATATATTTTGCTCCAAATTACTAATTTTACTTTTTGTTTGCGAAATTTCTTTTTTGATATAATTATTAAGAATATTACGAGAATGTAAATCAACAAAATTTTAAAATAAAATTTAAATAAGTATTATATTTTCAGAATTAATATTATATTTTTTATGTACATGTGAAGTGATATTTTTTTTACATTAATAGTTTTTTTTTTTGTAATGTTGAATTAGATTGCAAAATAGATAAATTTAAGTAGCTTCTAGTTTGAGATATGAAAAAAATATAAGAAAGTTGTTTAGAAATTATATATTTTTAAAATATCTTTTGTTTTTGTTTATAATGTATTTTAACTTCTTAACGTAAATGTTTAATATGCATTGAAATAAGCTTCAACATTAAAGAGAGAGAGAGAGAGAGAGAGAGAGAGAGAGAGACCAATTATCCATATATTTATTATTTTGGAGCACAGTATATTTAGAGACGAATTTTTATTATTTTATATGTATTTTGTAAAAAAAAAAAACTACTAAAGAAGTATTGAATATGTATTTTTGTATGTTAACTGTTCAATTTTAACGTCTGGCTAACGTTCTGCCCACAACTGAACCACATTAAAAAAGATTAATAACTTTTAACATAGAACTAAAAAATAAAAAAAATAAATAAAAGATTAAGAACTACATTGAAAAAAAATTGAGGACTATGTTTTGATTTATACCCACATAATATTATTATTGCTTCTGCTTGGGGCTTCCTCCTGAGCAAACATACCCTTATCCTCAATTCCATTGAAAAGGAAGGCTACATGTATTTCACCAGAACTTCAAATACAATAGTTTCCTATATATACCCTTCACAGTGCACCGGCTGATCCAACAGATCCCAATAACAATGGAGAAGACAAAGCCTGGCAGAAGATTGTGCCTCCTGTTTCTCCCCTTCTTCTGCTTGGTTCTTCTGTTCATTTCAGGATCTGCTGATGCTTACAAGAATTACACAGTGGGTGGCTCCTTGGGTTGGTATGACAGCACTGAGAATTCTAAAGTGAACTACCAGAAATGGGCTGATGGCAAGAACTTCAGCTTGGGAGATTTCCTCAGTAAGCTTAATTTCCTATATAGTTTGGCTTTTGATTATCATACCAAATCTGCTTGTTTTTGTTTCCAGTTCCCTTTGTTTTTTGCTATCTTTACATGGGGTTTGTTGTTTCAAGAACTTTTCTGAATTTAGAGAATTTCTTTCCATGGGAGAAAAGCTTAAATAAGGAAATAGACTGAGAATGGAGAGTGGTTCATCATTTGGTCATCTTCATCTTTTGTTGTTCTACAACAACATGGTTTTGTGAACCCAAAAAAGAAAATTAATTTTTTTTTTTTAAAAAAAAAAAAGGAGGAAGAAAGAGAAGAGTATGGTTTTTGAAATGAAAATTCATTGAAAAAAAAAAAAGGAAGGAAAAGTTCTAATCAATTGACTATTAATTATATGCACTTTGAATTACTCTGAGATTTCCCCAAGTATGTTTAACAATCCTTTAGTCGAATTTTAGCACTTTTTCATTCCTTATTTACTTGCTAAATATGCATAATATTTTTTCATTATACCTTTAGCTTTTCTTTTATGCTAATTAATATATATTCTCGATTATTATCTTGATAATTCTAAATGCTTCATTTTTTTTTTTCTCATAATATTGAAGTAATAAAGCAAAATATTCTCATTTTTCCTTTTCGGTCCACTTTTTCAAAGCATGTGACATATAGAATATCTTTTAATTTTCGAAATTAGGAATTTTAAAACTTATGATCGCCTGTTACTTTTCCTAATATAAGCATAGATCCTACGCTTGTTGCGTAGGACAAAGGCAAGATCGTAAATAGAAAGCATAAAAATAAAAGGTAATGACAAAATCAAACTTGTCGGTCATGCTTAATTCCTAGCTGGTGCGTGGGTTTTCCAAGAACCTAATTTTGTCAAAAGAGCTGCCGACAATGTCATCTCTCCTCCTTGTTTTTTTTTTTTTTTTTTTTTTTTTAATCTTTTACATACTTGTTTTTGGTGATAATTTTTGGGTGGATTAAGGTTGATCATGTTATGGAAACCCAAAACTTAATCTTGCAGCATTAGCGATGAATCCAAAACAACTTCAAAAGGGAGGGCAAATTCTATAAAAGGGACCAAAAAAAAACCCTAAATTCAAGATTTAGGAACTAAAGGGGACAAAATTATCTTAATCACTAGGTGAAATAGTAATTTTTATATGTATTGTGTATTTTATTATGAAAATTTTCTTCTTTTAACATATTTCTTGACACATTTTAAAACCTTATAGTTGTCACAGGATATAATTGAAACTTAAAATGCATGGAAATTAGAACGAAAGCAGCCAACTTCAGATAGAAAATAAGTGAACAAAACTTTGATATCATATTTTCATGGAGTCAACAAGATATATGGTATGAACTTTATTTGCATGATGATAGCCTTTGGCTTTCTGTTCTAAACAGGGGAAATTAAATCTTAATTTACAAAATTTAAGTCGGTGGTGTCTTCACATGATGGTGTGCTCGTAAAAAAGAATATACTTTTCACGTATTTGTTTTTGTTTTATATTCGAAAGGAAGATGCACGGAAGCATTCCATGTGCACAGGCGTTAGTGGGGCCAAGTGTCATTTGGTCTGACTTAAAGTCCATAGCAGCTGTCTTTAAGACCACAAAATATATTTTGTTTTGTCGGCAAAAATAAAAAATAAAATATATATATACTGTCTCTTATACACATCTAGATGTGTATAAGAGACAGATATATATTTTATTTTTTATTTTTGCCGACAAAACAAAATATATTTTGTTGTCTTAAAGACAGCTGCTATGGACTTTAAGTCAGACCAAATGACACTTGGCCCCACTAACGCCCTGTCTCTTATACACATCTAGATGTGTATAAGAGACAGTATATAGAGAGAGAGAGAGAGAGAGAATAATTGCCCATTTTAGATAGAAACAATTGGTCTTTTTTGTCTGCACCAATGGTGATAGAAAAGTTGCGTAGATGGATAAATTAGACGAAATGTCAAATTAAACCTTCTAATTATAATTAAAAATAAAATTATAAATATATATTTAATAATTATAATAATATAACATAATTATGTAATATATCAAATAAATTAATCAATTATGTAATAAATGGATTTGATTGTTATTTGCCCAACTTACTTACCAAGATTGAGATTGGTCTTTCTTGCAGTTTTCAACACAGACAATAACCACTCGGTTGTACAAACATACAATCTTACCACATACAGGCAATGCGATTACAACAATGCCCTAGACAATGATACAACTGAATGGTCAACCTCCGACCCATCCAACACTGCTACCCATCCAACCACGGTGGCAGTTCCTCTACTGAAGGAACGGATCACGTACTTCTTTTCTGGGAATTATGATGGGGATCAATGCAAGAATGGTCAGCATTTCAAAATAAATGTGACCCATGGACAAGGGTTGCCTGAAGTTCTCAAAAATCCAGCCGGCGAGGAGGCTCCGGCACCAAACAGTCCTGACATAAGCGGCGGCGATGATTCGGTGCCGGACACTCTTGTGCCGGCGAATTTTGACCATCCCGATAGCCAGGAACAAAGTGATTCCATGGATTCTGGGGCTGTTTCACTGCATGTGAGGTTGCTGACAATGAAATTGATAATTCTTTTGGGTGTATTGTTATTTTGATTAGTAGCAATATTTTTATTGCACTTTGTACCAAAGAAAGAAATCTAGAAATTATTCACTATGAGATTTGTATTTTATTTTATTTATTTTTTAATTTTCTGGTGTGATGTGTTTGCCATTTAAGAAATAAAATTCCTTTTCATTTCTATCATAGAGCTGAGTGGCAAAACAACTTTTTCCACTGAGCTAAATTGGTAACTTATGCATGTTATATAGTATTTATACTCTATAATATTAGGGCTTCAATACATAAAATAATAATGAAAAAAAATTCTTTAAAAATTTATTTGCTTGCATGTTGACTTGTGTGTTCATATTTTATTCATATTTAATAAAATTTTAACTTTAAAATTCTATAAAAATATTTAATAAAATTATATATATATATATATATATATATATATATCTATCTATCTTCATGCACAATTCCAAAGAGAACAGCTCTCTAGAGAATTTAATTTAGGGATCAGCCTTCTTAATGAGATTGTAATATACACTCAATTTAGTTGAAAGCTTACCTACCCAGATATTTAGATATTTTTCTTTTTTTGGAAAAAAATAATGGGAAAAGAAAATTAAAAAATAATAATACGTACGCATCTCTTTCAATGCGGTAGCTGTGCTTGCTTGGGCTTTTTCCACAGTACTATCGAAACTAACAGTGAAAACCTGAAGCTCTTATTAAAAAAAAAAAATTATATAAAAAAAATCAAAAATCGTTAAATTCAACTAAATTATCGATCGTCAAGGATGGCGGCGGCCAAAGGGCTCCGGCGGTGGGCGATTACTAGCGCTTGTCTGACACTAACGCTAGCGCGCCTGGTGTACGGGAACTCGGAAGGAGACGCGCTGTTCAGGCTCCGTAGAAGCTTGTCGGATCCGGACAACGTGCTCCAGAGCTGGGATCCGACCCTAGTCAACCCCTGTACTTGGTTCCACATCACCTGCAACCAAGACAATCGCGTTACCCGAGTGTATTTCTTTCTGCCACCAGCAGCTTGTCTTCTTCTTCTTCTTGCCTTTTTTATTTTCCTTAATTTTTTTTTAAAAAATTATTTAACATTTTTGTGCATTTGGTATATCAACTTATTAAACTGAGATCTGTTGAACTGAATTTTGGTTTCTTTATCTTTATCTTTATTTTTATTTTTATTTATTTTTTTAAGTTTCTCTTAGTACATGTCCGAACTAGAGGTGACAAACGGGTCGAATTTAGTTCCGTTTAGTTCATGGGTATGTCGGTTATGAGCCATTTGCTTGTTCAGTTTCAGTTAATGCGGATTTTGCTAGATTCAGGTTATTTGGGTCGAGTCAGCTTGTGTCATTTGCAATGCAAACTTTAGTTTGGCCTGCGTTGAGCCGTATGCCGTGATTTTGTGAAAATTAGGGGGAGGGTAAATTAGTTATCTGGTAGATTTTGCGGGCGTTTGTTGGTGTTTCAGAGCTTCTTGAGAATTGGTGTTGCTACACTGGTGTTTAGTTTGAAGTGCTGCACTTGAATGACTCTTGATTGGTTAGTTCTCTGATAAAAGAGTGTGCTTATATAGCTATTTCTGGCCGTTTCAACTGATTGATGTTAACTATTAGTGATGGGCCTACTGCTAGCTTGTGCCGTCGAGTGGTTAAATGACCTATAATGACAACGAATGGGTCTTCTAGTATGAAAAAGAGTGAAAACTGTAGGGCAAACTTTATATGCAGGACCTTAATGGTTACAACTAGAACCTGTTTTGATCCTAGGAGTACTTTTTTTTTTTTTTTTTTGGGTGATTTTCCATCAACAACCATTAGATTGCCCGTCAACTCAGTAGTCATATGAATATCTTTGACCTCTTGCTTGATTGCATTGTACTCAACACTACTTTGTGCACAATATTTGGTAAATAAAAAATTGTTGCCTCATTTGCTTCATCTTCGTTTTTTTCACTTTCTAGATTCTATAATTCCTCTTGGCTTAGAAAATGTAATATTATTTATTAAATGCATGCATGAACTTCTGAGGCATCATGGTCTAATTGATAGACCAAAGCATAAACAAGATGCAGATTTAAAAGAAAATCATATAATCTTTTCTATTGCTGGATACAGTTATTAAGATATTTCCTCATCCATGAACTAATGAATTGTTATCTTGCCATATCTCACAGGCCATGTATTTTGTTGCACCTTTTGTGTGTTTGATGTCATGTTGTTACATTTACTTCACTCATTTTTTTACAGTGACTTGGGGAATTCAAATTTATCTGGACATCTAGTGCCTGAGCTTGGTAATCTAGAGCATCTGCAATATCTGTATGTTCCTTCCCTTCCATTTTCAACTTGACAGTATGTGCAGGTCTTTGGATTTCATTTTTTGTGCGTTTACCAATATATGATATCTAGGCATCTCTAAATGATATGTAAAATGAGTCATGGCTTTCTTTCATTTTTTGGGAAGCCATTACTAATTCAAGCCTCTTTGATGTAGGGAGCTTTATAAAAACAACATTCAAGGAACTATTCCTGGTGAGCTTGGCAACTTGAAGAGTCTGATCAGCTTGGATTTGTACAACAATGACATCTCAGGGAGCATTCCACCTTCGCTAGGGAAATTGAAATCCCTAGTATTTTTGTGAGTGAAAGAAACCCTAATATATTTACTTAATTATTAGTATCCGTCTGCAAGTGTCTCTTGTAGATTGAAAATCTTGGTGTATTTGCTTTGAAAATTTACAGAAGTCACATAAATGAAAAATGATTCAGATACTTAAATAGCCCAATAAAATGCCAGAAAAAGATTCATCTATGGAATTCTAGATAAATTTGTGGTTAAAGCTTAGTTTAGTGCAAATAGAAACCCTCAATTCATAGTGTCAAAGGAAACTAGTTCTGCATGGAATGGCTCATTCTGAAAGCTCTTCCAACTCGCTAGTGAATAACTATAATTGAAGCTTTTTGGAATTTTCTGCATTTCATTTGAGCTGCTGTTCTTCTTTTTTGTGCTCCTTCATACCTGTATGCATGTGCACTTGCTTTAGTAATTTATTCAATCTGTATTGGAAGATCCACCTTTATCCTATCTGTTATTGTCATTTTATTTTTTGGCAGACGGCTCAATGACAACAAGTTGAGTGGACCAATCCCTAGAGAACTTGTTGGTATTTCAAGCCTCAAAGTTGTGTAAGTGTCTTTCTCCTGCTTCTTTAGTTAAATTATTATAATTTTTTCTGATATTTGGTGTAAAGTGAGGTTGTTGTCCAATTTAATTTCCTTTCTATTCAGGGACATTTCAAACAATGATTTGTGTGGCACAATTCCCACCAGTGGGCCATTTGAGCACATACCTTTGAACAAGTATGTTCTTACTTTCATTAGCTTTGTTTATTTGTTGTAGATGTTATATCTTACCTTATTACTTGTGTCTCCTTTTGTTTTTTTGTTTTTTGTTCTTTTTTTTTTTCTAACTAGACTTTCAGAATGGGAAATTTTTTTTTTTTTTTTTTTTTTTTTTTCTTTTTTTTAAAGGGGGGGGGGGGGGGGAGAGTGGGGAAGGATCGTGGTGGAAGTGGGTAGGACTGTTCCGCTTTATGGCTTTATATGAGATGCCAAACTTTTTCTGTAGGCTTAGAAATTGATCTCTTCTCTCTTGTGGACCTGCCCTCTCATCTTGTTTTGGGTTGCCATAGGGTATATGATTGTATTTACTGATTCCTAAGGTAGAATACTATTCATTGATTAAGAACTCTTATCTTTAGGAAGAGCCACAGAATGTATAGGTTTGTCTAGATATCAATTGGTTAAAGTACATGATGGTTGCCTTTAAACTATTATTACACTCGTAATCTTTGTATGCATAATATGAGCATGTCTGGGCATTTAGGGGATCATTCGGGAACACACTGCTTTATTGTTTTTCTGCCTTTTCCATCTTTGTCTGGGAAGTCATTTTCCCAAGACCCTTTTGGTGTATTTTGAGGGCTTAAGCTTTATAATAACATGGGCTAGCATGGGGTTTCAGTTATAATGGCCTGTTTTTTCCCCTATCTGGGTTGAAAACTGGCCCAACCTCTACTTGTGGTTTTCCTTAATCTGCTACTCTCTTTTATGTCGTTCAAACAATTTATGATAGTAATTCAGTATCCAAGGCCACAATAGCAGCATCTTATAACTACTGATCAGTCTAAGGTGAAAGCAGGATCCATCTGAAACATATCGGAAGCTCTAGTTAAGACTATCCAGCATTTATTTCACTAATGCATGTTGGATGAAAATGTGGAGCCAATGTTTAATTGCTTTATGATTTGCATAGATCAATCAAATTAGATGTTGTGGAGTGTATTTGTACAGTGCCAAGTAAACTAGGTTGCAAGTCTACAAGTCCTATGTAGCTTATAAGCCTACAAATCAGTGTGAATCCTTTCAAAACAGTGTCCAATACATGTGATTTGAATCCTTAAGTTGGAATTCTGAGACTTGAGATTCTAGCTATATTTTCATGTAGTTGGGCATGAATTTGATGGCTGATTTGCATCGAGAAATATCGTATTTTGGCACACATCTTTCATTGATTAGTTTAATAGAGTATTAGGAATGGACCATCTTGATTTCAGTTAGATGGTTATGGGAGTATAACTCATTCCACATTGCCCTGCTGGATGTGCTTACCATCCTGGTGACTTCAAAACAAATCCTCTGTTTATTGTTGCCATAATTTCACAAGATTATATTTTCATCTTGAACTGATGGAGAAAATATTGCATTAGACACCTGATTCAGAGTAAATGCTGCTGCTGGAGGAAAATGGAAGTTCTGGCACAGCTATCTGGCCGGTATAAGATTGATTTTGTTAAAACCAGTCTGACTCAGCTTGTTTATTTTTGGGCAGTGTAGAGTGTGTGTTTGGTGTATCAGTAAGACTACTCTGTCATGACTTTTACAAATTCAAGTTACAGAAACAAATTTTTTGTGTAAACAAGGTTGTTTACATCTAACCTTCCCTAGACCCTGAAGCCTCATGCATTAGGATGCCTTTAGAGTTGATGTTTACAACAGTTGCAACACTTTTTTTTTCATATGATGAGAAATATTAAACCTCAGGTTGTTAGTACTGTCCCCACCATCGCGTCTCCTGCTTGAAATGTTGAATGCACTTGGGGGAATTCCAACTTGAGACCTTTTGCCTAACCCACACAGCAATTGCAACACTGTTAATGGGCTTCACATTGTGAGATACAAACCAAAAATCTAGATTGGGGCCTTGCTTATAATTGTTGAAACATTGATTTATATAGGCATTAACATTGCCCTGTCAACTGTTTTCTGTCATTTAGTCGATGTCATTACCCATTGGCAACTATGGGTAAGGTGTCCACCATACTGGTTACTCTTAGAAGTCTGGTTTTGTATGTTTGCTTTGATAATAAAGTTGAAGGGCATACTCATAGCCTATCAGTGGGGGACAAAATTTCCCCAAATCATCAAGCATCTTGTCTTGGGGATCTCTTAATCACACCCTTATGAGTGGGATTAAAGTGAGTGCAGCATGGGTGCTCTAAGTAGCTTTGGCGATATGGGATTGCTGCTTAGTGATTCTCCAAGTGTCAGATAAGCAAAGGATATACCGGAGCCATTTTTGCTTACTCTATAAAAGTGATTCTCTTGAAACCTGCAAAGGAAAATGACATAGGCTTGCAAAGTGGTGGTTTATCTGCTGGAAAGCTAACCCAAGACATGATCCTTATTTGCCATGTACTACCTAAAACTTGTACTGAGTGCCATATGAACTATGGAAATTGGTGCAAAGTAGGGAGATTGTGGATGATGATCTTTGTTCAAACTTGATTTTGTTTTCCGTTTGTTTATCTACTTGAACTGAGAGTCTCTCTCCCTCTCTCTACTCAATTGTCTTTACATGGTGATTGTTGGAAATGATTTAGACAAGAAAATTTCAATTATTATTTTCTTCGGTTGATAAAGCAACTGACTCTTTTGAGTTTTGTTGAACTGACATAGCTTTGAGAATAATCCTCGACTAGAAGGTCCGGAGTTGCTGGGACTTGCAAGTTACGAGACAAATTGCTCGTGAAGAGTAAATCAATTCAGGAAGAGGGATCTTTCATGTACGCCAAAATTGATAGCGTATTTCTCACTGTAATGGGGTTGGTGAAATAACAACCCCCCCCCCACGTATTTGTATATTATGTGGTACTGCTAAGTGCAATGCATGTGCTCAATGCTTTAGCATTTGTGATGGCCTTGCTCCGTTAATATCGTCAATGATATGTATTTGGGTCCGTATAAATTTAGGAAAAGCTAGACCTGTCTCTTATACACATCTAGATGTGTATAAGAGACAGATATGTATTTGGGTCCGTATAAATTTAGGAAAAGCTAGACCTGTCTCTTATACACATCTAGATGTGTATAAGAGACAGTTTGTATATTATGTGATACTGCTAAGTGCAATGCATGTGCTCAATGCTTTAGCATTTGTGATGGCCTTGCTCCTTTAATATCTTCAATGATATGTATTTGGGTCCGTATAAATTTAGGAAAAGCTAGACAATATGTCCATAACCTTGGTGAATGTTATTAATCAATGTGTGACTGCCAATGCAGAGGTAGAAATTGACGAAATGTTTGAGGACGTGGTAAGAGAAGGATGCACGTCTTTACATTAACCAACGTAGGTTCGAAGCTCGCTAAATCAGTATGTATAGGTGTGTATTGGACACTCCCATTCCAATAAACATAGCTCCTTGCGATTACATCTCGAAGTCAGAGTGATGTTGACTGAAGCCTTTCCGTCCGCCAATTGTAATTGCAGGCCTTTTGCCTGCCCAGGAAGGAGAGCAATGTGAACATATTGAAAACACTGTAATTCCCCCGCCCTTTAAAAGGATGATGAGAGTCACACGTGCACGAGGCCATGCTTATTGTATTGCCAGTTCTGCAATGGAGACAAAGATCTTTCATCTGTGAAGGCACGGGTGACTGACTTTGAGAAGGTTTAAGTCTGATTCTGAGCATTAAAGTTACACGAACGTGTTCAATTTTGAGGCGTATAAAAAATGAACACAAGTCTTATGGTGAGTAAGATCGAAGGTTTTGAATTTAAATGTCAGTCAAAATCAATTAAACAAAATTGAAAATCTTTTGAACATTCACAGGGAGATGTGATAAACATATGCATAGGAATTTCCAAACTTGACGATGATGTGGGTATAATCTAGAATTGTCACATAAACATATGCATAGGAACTGTTGACATTATTGGGAGTAGAAGTAGCAAATAATTCGGTAAGATGACATTTGGTCTCAAATAATTAAACTTTCAAGTATACTAAATTTTAAGTATATCAAAATTTTCAAATTTTTTCTTTTTACATTCGGTTTCGAATTTAATTAATTTAATTTAATTTTAAATTTATTGATTGTCAAATATACAAAACTTTGAATTTATCGGGCTTTACAAATATTAAGTTCATATACTTTCAAGTTATTCTAATTTTAGAATTTTTTTTTAATTCAGGTTAATTAAATTTTGTCACTTCATTTCAATTTCAAATGTTTCAGATTATATCAGATGAATTTCGAGTAAGTTGATTCATGTTGTTTTAGCACCTCTAAATATAGAGCATAGAGAGCACATAATGGGTAGCACATGGACCACGATGCTAACGCGATTACAAACAAGTCAACATAACAATTGCCCTTCATAGGGCCCAAAGTTCCGTGGCTTGGTCCACGACTGGGTTCACCTTGTAAGCTAATGAAGTCATGGGGTGCTTCAATCATAAGGCGATATCACCCCGAGTGCTTGCTAGTTTGTGTAATGCAGACTCTCCCCTTGAGACTAGAGTTAAACTTAAGAAGTATTGCCCTATTATTTTCTTCTTTTCCTTCTTTGCACGGAATGTTTTCTATGATAGCTGAGCCATAATCCAAGGACTAAGCTTTTGTCTTAATAACTAGTGCAGCAGTTGGATGTTTACTTCAAGGAAGGCCAAACCAGAAGAACTTCCACTCATTGCAAAAACAAAGCTAATGGATGTCATTCTCAGCAAGCTTTTTGCCTTTGTGTGTTCTCTTTCTTTTCCTGCTCCTACTTCTTGCAGTACTTTCACCATCTCTACCTTCCTGCACAGAAATTTGCATAGTTATATTGTCGTCAGATGTCATTGTTTATCCATCAAAGAGATTTAGAGATGGCCAGTGTGGATTCATGTAGAGGTTGATGGGGTTGTGAAGAAGTATTGGTGACAGTGGAGAAAGAAGGAGAGAAGTCAGTACTTGCAGGGTGCAAAAATGTGAGAATGAGTTCCAGTACCATGCTCTGAGAGAGAGAGAGAGAGAGAGAGAGCGGCTAGGGGAAGGAGAGAGTACTCACCTTTGCTGGTACACTAATTGAGTTTTCATGCTTCTTCTTCTTCTTTTGAGAAAGTGGATTGGGAGCCTGGAAATTTCAGTCCAGGTGTTAATCAAACAAGCTTTGAGAATGACAAAGATATTATCGGTAGAAACCGTAGCACACTGGAATATAGTTCATATGGGTGTGGTAAATGAAGCATTTGTGAAGACCCTATGGTTCTGTTTCAAGATGCTGCTGTCGACAACAGAAAAAAAATTATACCTTGGCTTTCTTTCTCTTAAACTGAGGCCCGTCCTTGGCAACTGTTCCGTTTCTTACAATAGGGGTCTTCTTCATGGGCTGCATTTCCTTATTTGGATTCCTTTGGCCTTCATCTTCATCTGAAGAATCTCTAGGTTCATTGTTTGCCAAAAGGTTATAAGTTCTCTTTTTCAGTATTTTATATTCTGAATCTCTCATATGTAAGCGTTCTTCTTCAGAAACCTTGGCAAATTGATGTTGAAATGCAGATGGTGGTTCAAGGAAAAGGGCATTCCTCAGAGCAAATATGAGAGGCACACCTGGTACCTAAAGAACAACCACTTTATGAACAATTGGAAACTTCAATCCACTAAATTTATCTATATGACAGATTTACCAGCTCATGCATATAACATAAGGATTCATTGCCATGATGGCTAAAAGTGAAGACACCTATTTATCGCAATCAAGTCTACATACAGGTGGGAAAGTTCAAAGGGTGATAAAGGCCAGAAACAAGTTCTGACACATTCAGCCATATGATATATAATATCCCATACCTAAAAGCCACACATTAACTGCAATAGTGAAGCATAATATGAGCAGAGAAGTGCATTCTGGCAACATTGTTGTTCAAAACCAATTAGCTATGGTTGCAATTGACAAAAGTCATCAGGAGGCATATCCACAAGCACAATGGCTATCAGTGAGAAATAACATTGTTTTGACTCAAATTATTTGCCTGAACTTAAAGGAGTGCATTCCTAGCATAGAGAAATTACACAAGCCCCAACACCTGTTGCACAATAAATCATAAACCAAGAAAGAAATACAAATACTGAGCAAAATAAACCAACCAATTGAAGCTTCTTGCGCAAATTGGCGTCCTGAGTAGCAAGAAAGAAATGCTCATGGTTATTTTCTCCAACAATGTCTTTGATGCAAGCCTCAGCACTCTTTACAGCTTCATGATCACATCTGATATTGGAATTCAATCACGAAACCCAGTAAGAGAACATGGAATTATTCAAATAAGCGAAGCTCCCGCAGACAAAAATTGCACTAAACATAACAACTAAATAAATATCAGCATATCGGGCAAATAAAGTCAGAGTCCTTACCTCGCAACCATAAGCTGCTGAGCAGCTTGGAGAGACTCAGAATATGAACGACCAAGCCTTTTCAGCTCTGCAATAACGCATCTGCATTCCAAATAGTTAACGAAAAAAAAAATATTAGAGAAAGAAAAGAGCTTTACAAGAATAAAGCCAGCAGTAAAGACTAAATGGAAGAAAATTAAGAAACCTAGTGGTGAAGAGCTTGACGGGGCCGCCGAGGATGTTTGAAAGAGCAGTGTCAGCAGGTGTAATGTTATTAACTATGAGGTGGTGCACAAAGGTCCCATCACATAGAACCTTAAATGGCTGTCTGAACCCAAAACAAGCTATGAAGAACCTCACCGCGCGGCGATGTCGCTTCTGCTTCTTCAGCTTCATCTGTGCAGACCCAAACAATGTACAACAATCTCAACAATATAGATTTAACGGCTCAAAATTATTAATAAAAAAAATAAAAATAAACGGGGATTAGAATCAAAGAAATAAAGCAGAGCAGCGGATGTGATAAAAAATTGCAGCTTTAGAAGTTGGAGACTTTTACCGATTAACTTAAGGATGTTATAATCGAGGTAGTGGCGCCAATGGCGAGAATCGGGTGGTGGCAGGTCCGGTTCAAGCCCGGGAAAGGCCAAGCGGTCGTCGGAGTAATTGATTCTTAGGGCAATAGCTTATGCAGGCGGAGGGGTTGTTGTGGTGAAGCAGAGATCGAACAGACAGTGGAGGAGTGGCGGTCGGCGGCGTTCCAGAAGCGGCGTTGGAGGAGTTTTTGTCACCGTGTGGGTTGTCACGTTGCGGAAGCGTTTTGCATTCTGCCTTTGTGGAGGTTTAGGGTTTTGTTTGTTTTTTTTTTTTTCTTCTCTTTGGGCTTTGGGCCTCACCAAAGATTTAAGTGTCATTGGGCATTGGGCTTTTAGAGTTGTTGAGACTTATAGAAATTGGTAAGAAAGCAAGATGTTGGATTAGAGTGTGATTAAAGTTGGGATAATTTACTATTCTGTTGGAATAAAGTATAAGCATTTTTGAAAAACCTGTGAGTTACATTTTATGAACAAATTTTCATTACTAATAAGCTTAATCTTCTCTATTTAATGTTACTACTTGGTTTTCTATATATATATATATATATATATATACATTATTAGGGTCATAATAATTTATTATTTCAATTTGTGGGGGTGAAAATACAAAGTAGTATCTTTTTTTAATTATAAAATACATGATATTCTAAAAAATTATATGTGTCAAAGTTACTCACCTTACACAAACTACACAATTAATTTGAAGGTTGGTGTTGAAGATATAGTTGTAGCAGCCTCCATGATTTCTACACCACTATATTATTACACAATAAAATAAAATAATAATTTGACTATGTGGATCACCAGGTGGGACTACTGTTGTGAGGTTATATTCATTCAAAATTTATTATTTTTATTGTTATTATTATTTTTTAAAAAAAAATTATGATTTTTTTTTTGTATTGAGATGATATTATTGAATTGAATAAAGTTTTTTTTATTATGATAATTAATAAAAATATATATTATCTTATTTTAAAATAAGACATCAACCAAATTTTCTTTCTTTATTTATTTATTTTTATTTTAGTTTTTTGAAAATATCAGAAAATATCTGAAGAAACATAGTATAAAATATCTGATGGAGAACACAGGATTAAATAAAAATAAAAAATAAAAAAACAGAAGGGCATGGAAGTCAGTGGCATGTGTCTGTGTCTGCAAAACAAAACGACAAAACCTTATCCAAATTCTAAATGAATTGAGTGTAAGAATTCTGGTCAAATAAGAAATTAACAAACATGAGCATTGGAGTTCCTTGTATTGGAATAAAACGTCTAATTTAAGAATTGACCACAGGAAGTATATTCCAAGTTTATGAAATTAGAAAAAAAAAATAAAAAATAAAAAAATAGTTAAATTATTGTAATTTTTAGAGTTTTTAATTAAGTCAGTCAGATTCAAACAGTGACAAATTCATCACGTGTAACACATTAAGAGATTGTGTATTATTAATGCTTATATATAACATAGACTGGTTCCTACATTTTTTATATTTTTATATTTTTTATTTTTTATTTTTTATTTTTGGGTACTCAGTCAATGGGATACCTTTGAAAAATATAACCCTATCATATTTTTCAAATTGATGAAAAGTAATAATAATATATCCATATTGTCACGTGCGTTATCTAACAATTTACCCATTTTATTTTTTTATCTGCTTAAGGGAACAGATATTTATTTATTTTCTTATAAAAGAACCAAAAAAGATAAAAATAAAAATAAAAATCGTTGTCTAATTTTGCTAATTAGAAAAACAAAAACAAAAAATGCATTATTAATAGACTCTCACGTTAGTCTCTCCTTTTAAAAGCATCAATGATCAACCTAAACTTAATAAATAATAATTAACATTATCTCGTCCACTTTTTGGTATTAAAACTTAAAATAATCTGCTAAATAATTCGAGGGAAAATGGTTAGGTATTCTTATCTACACAAGTTTACTTAAAGGGTAATAATAATTTTTAGATATAGAATTAGATTCGTTAGTCACACCACAACATAAAGAAATAAATAAATATTTATGCAATCTATTGAAAAATATATAATCTTAATCTTATGGTTAGAAAATAACTGGGTCGCAAGGTTATGCTAATATGCCGTGCAGATTGGAAATTAATTCACATCCTTTGCAGCAGTGACAACATCAATATCAATTTTTTAAAAAAAAAAAACTCAAAAATGATATATCTCAGTGAAATATATATATATATATATAAAGTCATTAAATAAAATTATCACGAATTTTTTATTGTGATTTTAATCATCAAATTACAAATTTTTGGGGTTATAAAAGATATTTATATTCTATATTTTTAATTAAATATAACCGTTTTTATCTACAACAGTTTTTGATGAAATAGATATTTGTTTAATTCAAATCAGTAATTTAATTATTATTATTATTATTATTTAAAATAATATAACCAACAAGTCTCTTTTATTTTAGTAATTACATTAAATATTTTAATTTATAATTTATTAAATATCATATTTTATATAGATATAATAATATACTCTTCAAAAGTTTTTGGCAAATTACTAATTATGATATAAAATAACATAATAGGCTTTATAAATTATACAAAAAATATATTAAATTTATTATACATACATATAAATATATATTTTTCATTCATATACACATTATATATATATATAAAAAATTTTTTTTACATGTTTAAAGCA
Organism: Kandelia obovata; assembly: GCA_021464305.1. Classification (NCBI taxonomy): domain Eukaryota; kingdom Viridiplantae; phylum Streptophyta; class Magnoliopsida; order Malpighiales; family Rhizophoraceae; genus Kandelia; species Kandelia obovata. The sequence continues at coordinate 5,351,753 of CM038487.1, forward strand.
GATTGTTAGTGATTACAAAACGTCAATTGAATCGGTTTTGACAACTAATAGATTTGCTATAACAAGTCGGCAATATACATGCAATCTAATAAATGAATTAAATGCATTCCCACTTACAATGAATAAAATTAGTCATTAAACAAAAGAAGAGCAAAAGGGTTCTTTGTTCATCTTAGTACAGTGGTTTTGCGTTTACATATATTGTATTCACATTAAGCCATCTCTCCAACAATTAAAGAGGCATTATGTTTGCAGTTATTGTATCATATAGCTTGGAATATTTCAAGCCTGTGCGGTGTACTGAGACAAACATAATGTTCATGTTCCTTAGGGATGCTTCACTTAGTAAGTATAGAGTTTACGTATTTCCTTTGTTTTTTTGTTTTTTTTTTTTTAATATTATTTGCAAGAAAATAATGTAAATTAAAATGCAATCGACCACTGTGATATCTATGGGTTAGCAAAAGAATGCAATAACTCAAAAAATCCTTCTCTTAGTTAATAATTGGAAATAAATGGATTCACAAGTTAAATTGATATCATATTAAAAATTTATTCTATCTAAAAATTCAAATTAATACGTGAAATCTTAAAATATAAATTATATATTATATTTTAAATATCTATTATATAAACATGCATTGAATTAACTTAATGAAAAAAAAATTTTGTGAAGTAGACAATTGTAATACGAGATTTAAAATGCATGAAAATCAAAAAAATAAATGCAACTCAAAATTGATTTACCAGACATTGACGATTAACATACTTTTACTTTGCACATCAAATAATTACAAATTATTATCAAAAAATGGAAATAATCTAATTTTGGATTTATAGTTTTTAGTAAATAAATAATGCAAAGTAAAATATTATCATTAGTTGCACCATTTACTGGTTGATTGAATAGGGTAACATACCTAGAATTATTTTTATGCTTGAGAAATCAATTAAATGCATTTCCATTAACAAAACAAACAGTGAAAACAATTTTTTATTTATAACATTAAAGAGCTATAACCTTTCTTCTCAAGAAAATTAAAAAAAAAAAAAAAAGAAAAAAGAAAAAAGAAGATCTATCACCTTTGCCCCCATGGCTTATTAATACTATTTTGTTCTGATAGCTAAATAGTTATCATTTTGTGTATATTGTATCAATTAATAACCCTATCTAAAACAAGTTTGTAGATCAATTAACTACAATATGAGATGGTAAACCGTAAAATAGAACTCAAAACTGATGGATTGAGCATCCGCAATTACTGTATTTTAACTCAGCGCATCAAGTGGTATCCTATTATCTAGTAAAAGCAAAGAGCAAAAGATGGAAATGATCTAATTTTCGTATAAACTATTCGCAAGTAAATAAAGCAAACTAAAATACATGTTGATATCCATGCCATTTATTGGTCGGCTAAATAGGGTAATATCAATACAATAATAATAATAATAATAATAATTATTATTATTATTATTTTGACCGAAGTAAATAAATTAAAAACCCATTTGCTGTCAAAGGAATTAGGGGGAGGAATTTTGTTTATTATTGCATTAAATATCATAACTCCGCTTGTCTCGACTCCCAATAAAGGAGAAGGGTTGCGTGACAAGCATAAAATTAACCAAACATTTGTGTTATTAAAGAGATATTACATTATTTGTTCTAAGAAGCAAGGCCATAACAATTGTGATTAGGAACTAGATCGCCTAAACTCGTCAAAGAATTCAAGTTGCATGAAAAATAATTGATTTTCTTTCTTTTTTTTTTTTTTTGGGTAAGATCAAGTAAAATTGCATGTAAGATCGATGGAATAAAATTAATATGTTTGTATTTATTGCATTAAAATTTAATTTAAACTCAATCGATACCATTTAAAATAAATTTGTAGCTCAAATAATCACAATGTGAATTTTTAGATTGTGAAAGGAATATGACTTAAAAAAATAATGCAACTCAAAATGTATTAAACACAGTGGATTACCGTATTTTAAATGAGGACATCAAGTAATATCGTACTATCTGCTAAAAATAATGATGAGAAAATGAAAATTAAAATATTGTTGACAGCCATACATACCATTTATCGGTTGGCTAAACAGGGTAATATCGATAATTTTTTTTTTTCTAATTGGTAAATGAATTAAATATCTTCTTGCTATCAAAACAGAGAGGAAGGGAAGAAATTTTTATGTGTTATATTAAAGAAATAACATTAACTCTGCCCATCTCAAACCCGATTGAAAAGAGTCGGGTCCAAATATTTATGACATTAAAAAGATATTACGAAAATTTATTTGAATAAATATAATAGTTAAGATCGCGATTCGAATTGAGCATCGTCCGAAACTCATCGAAAGATTTAAATGGCATTGAAAATTTCATTTTTGATCAGATTAGAGTTGCCGGTTGTCTTACTTGTCCAGAGTTGATTGTCTTAGAAACCAGACATAAAACAAATGAAGGTGGCAATTGAAAGAAGAACGAGTGTAAAATTAACCAAATATTTATGACATTAAAGGGATATCACGTCGTTTGTTTTTCAGTAAATAAACTTCCAAATTTAAGATTGCTGAAACACATTAGAAGATTCAAAAAGTATGAAAAATCAATTTCGATAAGATCAGGTAGAATCACACGTAATAATGGATAAAAGAAAGTCTACTGATTTACACTAATTTTATTAAGATTTATTTCTTAGTTTGGTTAAAAAACTTTTAAGCATGTTTATTAATTAATTAATTGATTATTAACATTATTATTATTTTTTTCCAAAATAAGGTTGTTTGCATTACATGGCTATGTGTTATTTTTGTTGAAGTAAGATGGCCATCGGTGGGTGGAGGGAGGGGGGGGGGCTTAAAAAAAAGGACGAGTGACAGTGAGAGATTCAGACAAAAGACACGGACCCCACGCTGCCTTTTGTCTTAAATGTGAACTCTCTCCTAAATAAAAAACGCCCACTTCTAAGGCGTGTATTGGATTAACCTGACCTTTCCACTCATTTCCCCCCCCCCTCTCTCTCTCTCTCCCCCCCCCCCCTTCTCCCACGCACTCCTTCCTCTCGCTTTCCTTTGATGTTAATATGACTCCTCTCGCTTGATTTGCCCAATCGCCACCGCCATAACCTCTCACTTTTCACAGCCACCAAGACCTGCTCATATGGTCATGTCCCCCTCCATCCTTTCTCTCTTCTCTTCTCTCTCTATTAGTTGAGACTGAGGAAAGGAGGAGTCTTTTGTTGTAGGATTGACCTTGAAGTAGTGGGCTGAGATCAGTTTCTAGCTTTTCTGGTAAAGATCTTGGCTTTCTTTTGTTGTCAGATAGTTTTGTGTTTCTCTTGTATTATCTTTCTTCTGTCTGGATGTTGAATTCTTGTTTTGGTTTTTGTTTGGGGACTCTTACTGACATGGGGTTTATGTTAGTACCTTATTTTGTTCACTGGATTTCTGAAACTTTGAATTTTCCTTTGTGATTATCCTTCTTCTTCTTTTTTCCCCCTGTTTTGTGACTTGGGTTTTGAGGCTGGACTTGGAATGAATGAGTTTGTGTTAGATCCAAACCACTCGATATCATTACGAGATTTTTATTTTTATTTTTTGGCTGGCGGCTTCAAGTACAATAAATTTGCTGCAAAAATACGGATTTTCTCACCGTCCTTTTTACCTGGAAAGTCTTTCTCCAGTTCTCTTACATGGGTGGGATCTGGATGGTCTAGTTGATGATGGGTTTATCTCAGGAGTTTTAGCTGATTTATTAGGTCACTCAAGTCCTTCCTTGATTATGTTTCATCTCTTATTTTTCATCATATGTGAAATAACATGTCAGTTGGATCTTTTTTTAATTATGATTTCTATCTTTTCTTCCTTAATATATGAATTCTGTATGTTGCTTCTCTACCTCTTTTGATTCTTTCAATGGAAAATTGTGTGCGTTTTTTTTGACGAAAAGGTTTCCTTTTTATTTGGGGGGGGGAATTAATGCTTTGTATTGGAAGATTGAAAAGGAATAATTTTGTCTGCTATGTTAAACTGCATCATAATTGATTGATGTTTTGGATGTAATTAGTTTTTCAGTAAATGAAAAGGCAGACTGAATTGTAGTTGATGATTGTATGCACCAAGAGTAGTAGGAAGCTCTATTAACCTTGCTGGGTTTTTGAATCTTTCTATTCTTAATTATATCTGCAGATTTGAAAAGGCTGAGAATTTCCAGAGCTGGTCATTTCTGAAGACTAGTTTATCGATTTGAAATTTGGTGGCTGAAATCTTTAAGAGATCCTTACCAAAATTCTGAAACTTGGGGGATATCCTTCTGTGAATATGTTAATATTTGAAGAGATGGGATTTTGTGGTGATATAGATCTCTTCTCTGCTCCTCCGGGGGAAGGAGATGTTCCTGCGCCACAAGCTGAACCAGAGGTTACCATGGAGGATGATTATAGCGATGAAGAGATTGATGTTGATGAACTTGAGAGGAGGATGTGGAGGGACAAAATGCGTCTCAAAAGGATTAAAGAACAGAGCAAAAGTAAGGAAGGGATTGACATTGCTAAGCAGCGGCAGTCCCAGGAGCAGGCTAGGAGGAAGAAGATGTCAAGGGCACAAGATGGGATCTTAAAATACATGTTAAAGATGATGGAAGTTTGTAAGGCTCAAGGTTTTGTCTATGGTATTATCCCAGAGAAAGGGAAGCCGGTGACTGGTGCCTCTGATAATCTTCGAGAATGGTGGAAGGATAAAGTCAGGTTTGATAGGAATGGTCCAGCTGCCATAGCAAAGTACCAGGCAGACAATTCAATTCCAGGCAAGAATGAGGGTTGTAATTCAATTGGTCCAACCCCTCACACGTTGCAGGAGCTTCAAGATACCACCCTGGGTTCTTTATTATCAGCACTGATGCAGCATTGTGACCCTCCTCAAAGGCGATTTCCGTTGGAGAAAGGTGTTCCTCCACCATGGTGGCCTGCTGGAAATGAGGAGTGGTGGCCTCAATTGGGTTTACCTAAGGACCAAGGCCGTCCACCTTACAAGAAGCCTCATGACTTGAAGAAGGCTTGGAAAGTGGGTGTTCTCACAGCAGTAATTAAGCACATGTCTCCTGATATTGCTAAGATTCGCAAGCTTGTGAGGCAGTCTAAGTGCTTGCAGGATAAGATGACAGCTAAGGAGAGTGCTACTTGGCTTGCAATTATCAACCAAGAGGAGAAATTGGCCCGAGAGCTTTACCCTGATTCCTGCCCACCTTTGACTTCGGCTGTAGGAAGTGGGTCTTTTGTCGTTTATGATTGCAGTGAGTATGATGTTGAAGGGGCTGAAGATGAACCAAAATTTGATGTGCAAGATTGCAAGCCTGAGAATCTCGTATCTTCAAATCTGGGGATGGAGAGTGTGAGGGAGAGATCGTCACTTAGACAGCAGCCTTATCCATCTAAGGACGAAGGTAATGCCAATGTGGATTTTATTCGGAAGAGAAAACCGTCCAGTGATATGAACATGATGATGGATCAGAAGATCTATACATGTGAGTTCGTTCAATGTCCTTACAGCCAACTTCGCATGGGTTTCCATGACAGGATTGTTAGGGACAATCATCAGCTGACTTGCCCATACAAAAACACTTCTCTTGAGTTTGGAGGCTCAAATTTCCATATTAATGAAGTTAAGCCAGTTATCTTTCCTCAACCCTGCATCCAATCCAAGCCAGCTCCTCCATTGGCAAACTCTGCTCCATCTTCCTTTGATCTATCAGTTGTTCCCGAAGATGGTCAAAAGATGATTAGTGAGCTTATGTCGATGTACGACACTAACATTCAGGGCAACAAGAATGCTAATTCTAGTACCATTGCTGTCACGGAAGGTCACAATCTCTTTCATCCGAAAATTGAACATAATCAAGGAACTTACTTTCGTGGTCAAGGCAATCTGATGGAGGGAAACATCTTTGCAGAGTCCAATTCCAGCAATAACCATCAAATGTTTTCACAGGAAGGAAGTCAATTTGACAGGTTTAAGGCTTTGAATTCTCCATTCGAGTCCAATCAAGGCAACAATGGCTTTAACTTGATGTTTGGGTCACCTTTTGATTTGGCATCCTTTGACTACAAAGAGGAATTGGAGGGACTAGCAATGGATGCTGCAGCTGTTCCAAAGCAGCAGGATGTTTCAATCTGGTTCCAGTGACAATGTCAAGTTACTGATATGGAAACCCTTTTTCTTGGATGGAGAATCTGTCTTGAACGATTGCTGCTTAACCACATCCTTCTCTTTGTAGGTCTAGAATCTAGATAGCTAGCAGGTAACCACTATCACAGTTGGGCTAATAAACCTTTTAACTAGTCCCATAATATGGTATCTGGTTGTCAGTAGTCATTATTGTTATATCTGTCATATAAATAAGTCGTTCAGCTGTTTTTTTTTTCCCCCTTTTATTTTCTAGTTTTGTCAAATCAACCATGTTTTATTCTGCTTGTGGCTAGAATCTGATGCTGTATTTGTTTTGTCTTGTAATGGATACATGTCGGCTGGTTATTGCTTGTGTTTTTGTAAAGGTTGGTGGTCATGCCCATGTGCGTTTTAGGCCCACAATTTATTGCAGATGCATGCCAAAGTTGACCAGCGTCCTTTATATATATATATATATATATATATATATCATATCATATCATATTTCAAGCGGTAAATGCGGATGCAGCCCCACAGGCATAATGATGGAACAAAAAAAGCCAAGAAGTAATGGGGTGGTGGTGGGGGCATACTCAAAGGTTGGCTAACATTGGAAGTCATTTGCCATCTTTTGATGGCTGCGTTTGTTTAGCTGTCAAATGCTTGGCTTTTTCTCGACTTGAAAAGGAGTTTGGAACTTATCATTTCAATGAATAATTGAATGGTTCCCCGTTCAGAAAGGTAAACTTTTCCCTAACATTCACGTTTCTTCTAGGTTTTTTTTTTTTCTCTTTTCCCGACTTTTCTCGCCTTGCTGGTATATCCTTGTGAATATTTTACCCCTAGCCATGTGCTATCAAGCATGTGCGTTGCCTCTAGATATGGTCCATATAATAGTAACATAAGAATTATCCAATGACTTGGTGTTGCACATAAGGGGTGTGGGAGTTTTTTATTGGTGCTCTTTCAATGCATATTTGTGCATTTATCTTTTCCAATAGATAAGAAAAAAAAATAGTGTTTTTGCTAATAAACTCATTAATATTAATATTTAAATGATAAATATTTTGTATAGAGTGAGACATTTATAATATTATTTTGTTTTTAACATTAAAAAAAATAATCAAAATTTGAGACTCAAATGTGCAACTTTTAAATTGTAATTAAGTAATCTTATTCATGTGCAATTTATGTTGAAACTAAATCTAAATGCACAATAATGTAAAAATAAAAAATAAAAAATAAAATTGATTTATTTGGTCTAGCTTAGAGTGGGGAAGATCGGAATTTCTCAGGTTCAATTTTTTTTTTCTTTCTGAAAATTAAGAAAATATTCTAAATATATCCTTTTGTCATATTGGACACGTACTAATTCTATGTCGACATGCATGTGTATTTTGCGTATCATTCTTCATTTGAATTTTCATTTTAACTCACAGGTCTTGTCATATCCAACAAGCGTCGGTAGCATGCGTCGAGTACATATCCGACGCAACATACACCTCTAACTAAACGTGTCCGCGGATTAGGGCTTTTAAGGAGTCGGAGGCAGGATTGAAGGGTGGAGCTCAAGTTAGGCCCAGCTATCAAGCAAGGGCCCTGCAGGCCCAATTTTTAGTAATAAAATTATCTGGATTTTTTTTAAAAAAAATTTAAATATATAATTCAATCCTGAGACTTTATAAATCAAAAAGAAAAATACAAACCAACAGAAGAACCGTGATGAGAAACGGTTGTTTAAAATTGGAGAGGGCCCATAACAAGTTCAATTTTTTGATTTGTCCACACAAGGACCCAAGTAGAGATGCTTGGACAAAGGTCCTCCCAAAGGTGCAAGCTGATTCTATTCGGCCCGTATAATGGGACTTTTCTCATAAAATTGAATTAAGACATGTTTTAACTTTATGTTTTCATGCGTGCATATATACATATATATATATATATATATATATATTGGCAAACCCAAGGCGGCAACGCCATGGCTGTGCCTAAAGGCTAAAGGAAGGAAAGGAATGGAATGGAATACATGTGTCTCATGCTTCTTTTCCTCTCAGCAACATGGTTATTGTTTTGTTCTTATATGCCTTTCTCTTGTGGAGAAGACCAAGTTTGTTGGTTTTATTGACACTACAATCTACAATCTATGTGAAGTAAAAACCTCAAAGGTTGTCTCACTCTCATTATAATGCTGAAATTAATGTGTGGTCATGAGTGTAGTTGAAGCTATAAAATTTTTATTTTTCTTGTTACCCCAAAAGTATTGTTTAGCTTCAACTAATTCTAGAATTAATTAGTAATATGTGCTACCATTACTTTCTTGTACAAGTGTCTATGTTGAATTGGCAATAGCTCTTGCTTTTGGGGGTAAGAATTCCTTAGAGGAAAATATTTTTTTTTTTTTAAAAAAAAAAGAAAAAAGAAAAAGCAAAGCTGCCAGCTGATAATTATTTTATGCTAGTTGATTGTTTGGTTTTGTTCTCCAAAGGACAACTTTCGCTCTTTCATGTTCTTTCTATAGAAGCCTATAACCTTACTTCATACTTTAGATAGATAATAAATAAATAAATATTGCACGTATTTGGAGAGACCTTACATTCTTTTCGACCTTATGGTATGGGAAAGTTATTATGTCATCACATGACTTGGAGTTAACGTAGTTATATGCAAAGTGTTTTTGGTGTTTAATTAGTGTTTGTGGTGTATTGTATTTTATTTTCTCCCGAGGTTATCTAATTAAATTCGTTAATTGATTAAGTTAATTATAAAATTCTTTACACTAATTGTGTTGAGATGTAGAATTATGTTAGATTATATTAAAATTTTATGAATTTTAGTACAATATTATTTGTTTTTTTATATATAATTTTATATTTATTGTTTATATATATATTCCAATCATAATAAGAGTATGTATGAACTTCTATTAATATTGATGTAGTGAATACTATTTTCCTATTTTGTATATTTCCTTTTATATAAATAAATGTAATCTTTTATAATTTAATATATACAAAAATTATTCTTTTATTCTTTTTTTTCTTATAACTTATAATTTTTATCATAAAATTTTATAATTAAAAATAAAAAATATTAAATTAATATATCATCATGATTCATAATTACAACTAATAATAATAATAATAAAAATACAAATGTACAATATACAGTTAAATAAATAATGTCATATCTAACTTGGTCAAGACAACCCATGAAACCCACTAACATAAGTAGATTAACGGAACTAAGTTTCAAATGGACCATTTGATATCAACGACTCAAACATAATTTCTTTAATTAGCTGGCGTGAGACTACTTCTAAGAAGCTGTATCTTTTCATTGAAAAGAGGGATGAAATAAGACATATTGTTCATTGTTTTTTTTTTTTTTTTTAAAAAAAATTAATTTTTAATTTAATTTATTTTATTTTGGGTCAATACACATGTTTGACCCAACATTTTTAAAATCTATGTTTAGCAAACTGAAAAAAAAAAAGAAATCAGGTTCCTTGTTTATTAGGCACTGACCAGTAATCTATCTAAATATTACCTCAAAGGCGTTTGAATAAATACAAGTTACTTTATTAATCAAAATAATAAAAATAAAAATAAATAAATAAATAATAAATAAAACCAATGACATTTAATTTACTAATCATTATGAAAACAGAAAACATATTATCTGTAATAATAATAATAATAATACAAATGATATGGGTAAATGAAAATATTTCGGATTTTTAGGTTACCAATGACTTGAAATTAATTAATTAATTAATTAATTAAAGCTCTCTCGTTTATCCATTCATTTTTGGATGTGTACGCCGTGCAATCCTTGTGCGCGTGTTCTGGCGTGCATACATACCCTGACATCAAATAATGAACTGTACTCCATTTCCTTCACTAGGTCCACTCTTTCCTTCTAAAACAATCTCTGATAAATTACAAAAGATAAAATAAAATAATAAAATAAAAAATTAGGTAAATTTAAAAATAATGTATTCACAACAATACAATTAATTCATATTATACATAGATTATATTTTTTATTGAAAAATAAATTATTACTAAAATATTATTGTATTCAATTGAATTTCTTTCATGTTAAATTTTGATATTAAGGACTTCAAACATTAATAACATATTATGTTAATAGTGTAAATGCATAGAATGGAGGATGACAATAATATAACATCGTTTGCGTCTCAACCGCGGTTTACGCGGTCCCTACACGCGGTTTCGGCCGTGTATTTAAAGAAGACAAAAGTTTCTTGTTCATGTTCCTCTGCGTATGCACACTCCGTCGCTCTCTCACTCTCGCTCTCTCTACTCATCAAGCGCGATCTAATAGCAAACAACTCTCCAATATCATTATTTATTCATTTATTTATTGTGCTGTGTTTTTCTTCTTGTTTTCATTGCTTCTTTGATTGGATCTGAATCTACAGAGAGAGAGAGAGAGAGAGTACAGAGACACAGCATTATCTTCACTTCCCAGTCTTTTTTCTCCGTCTCTCTTTCCAAACTCGGCAGAAACGTCATGCACAGAGAAACAGAGACAGTCATGATCAGATCGACAATGGCTGACGGCGTCCATCCCCTTGACGCCGACCCTTTCTCCTCAAGTTCTGGTCGGCTTACGAGAACCACCCCCACGGAGGATACGACGATGACATCTTCCCCGGGCTTCCCTGCCACCACCACGACAAGATTAACCGATGCGCCTCCATCGCCGGGAAAACCACTCCCATCGCCTCCTCCGGGAACCTACGTCGTACAGATACCCAAAGACCAGGTGTACCGTATCCCGCCCCCGGACAACGTCAAGCGCTTTGAGTACCTCTCCCGCCGGAAGCCCCAGCGCAACCGCTGCCGCTCCTGCCTCTGCTTGTCCCTCGCCATCATCGTCCTTCTTCTCCTCATCGCCGGCATCTCCGCCGCCGCCCTCTACCTTGTTTTCCGCCCCGAATCGCCCAACTACTCAGTAGAATCCATTTCCATCAAGGGTTTCAACCTGACTTCTTCGGCTCCCATCTCCCCGGGATTTGACGTCAGCGTGAGGGCCGACAACCCTAACGACAAGATCGGGATTTATTACCGGACAGGAAGCTCCGTCCACGTTTATTACAACAACGTCGGGCTCTCTAGCGGTTCTCTTCCGTCGTTTTACCAAGGGCCGAACAACGTCACGGTTTTTCAGACGGCGTTAAAGGGTTCTGGGATTGAGTTCACTGTCGCAGTCCGCAATGCGTTGGTTAACGGGGAAAGAGAAGGAACGGTACCGTTTCACCTGTATTTGAGAGTGCCGGTCAAAATGAAAATCGGGGCCGTTAAAACGTGGACAATTACCGTTAAGATTAACTGTGATGTAACGGTTGACAAGTTAACGGCCGGCGCAAAGATTGTGTCCAAAAATTGTGACTATGGCGTGGACCTCTGGTAGAAACACCTTTTGTTTTTATTATTTTTTTATTTTTTCTTATAGACAGAAAGATTAGTAAATAAAATGTCATATTTTATTATTATTATTTTACAAGGTGGCATGCATCTTACAAACTAATGGAACATTCCCTTAATAAAAGTTACAGGCATCCTAAGGAACTAATCACCAATTCATTTATTTATTTATTTTTTAAAAGCTATTTTCACTTATTTTTTTTTCTCATTTCTTCAACATTTGAGCACTCTATAAAAGATTTGCCAAGATGGTGTTTGAGTAAGTAAGGTTGGCGATGGAGGAGGAAGTGAACAAAAACAATATTAGTGAAAGGAAAAAAGAAGAAGAAGAAGAAGAAGGGATCTCATGTATTTTGTTCTTTGAATAAATATGTTTTGAGTGGTGAGAAGATTACAAAAAGAGTCATTTCAAATAATTTTGCCAATAAGCTTTACAGTTTTGACTCAATTATCGCAAGAGCCACATGCTCCTTCCAAGAATTACAAAGAAAAGACTACCATCCGCTTGCAAAGGTTGCTACTATATGTACAAAGAAAATCAAACAGCGGGCTGCATGACACTTGCTTTCAATTATATTTTGGGATATTCAATTTGCCTTTTCATGTGTGTGCATGCCAAATTTGACTGGTAACAGGGATTTTTATTGTTTGGGTAGAAACTTTTGTAAAAAGAAAGAGAACTCTGTGAATTTCTTTCCATCATTGGAAGGAAGGTTGTAAGTTTCAGTGATGGCTTTCAAGAACAAAGGAAAAGAAGAGACTAAGGATGATTTCAAAATGGGCATAAAGAAAAAAGGTACCACTTTTGGACAGTGGGTATTCAATTCAATGGATTATCAGGTCACTACTCTCTTCTCATTAATGCCTTATAGTTGCTGATGCAAAAAAGATAGAAAAAAAAAAAACAAAAAAGAAAAGGAACAAAAGCTCTACGGGAACTAGTTTATTTTTTATTTTTTTATGAAGAGGAATGTAGACAGACCCGAAGTTACCAACATGACACTCCATCAATACAATACCTAACTTGAAACATGGAAAAGCCTATGGAGAGATTCAAACATAAGACTGCACATAACTCATGCAAATTTCAAATTCAACCTTACCAGTAGACTACCTATGGATAGTTACAGACACTATTAACTTGAAGAATTCCCATCCATCACATGTACCCAGCAAAAACAGTCTGCATACAACCACACCCCTGCCCCCCAAAAGAAAAAGAAACCCCACCCCTGGGGCTCCCTCAACATATCTCTGTTACAAGCTCCTAACGGCTTCTTTATTGCTAGCTTGATTTTCCATCCAAGACTCCAATACCCTTTTATTCCTTTCTCAACATAAATGCCATGACCAACTGAACTTTACCAGAGATTTGTCATGTGTGAGTTTTTTTTTTTTTTTTTTTTTTTTATTACTGCTGCATTGTTAAATACTAACAGAGGAATGAAAATGTTGCCTCTTGTCTATAACCCAACTCTCTTCCTGATTAGATGGATTGTTACTGGGATTTTATTTGTCATACTTAATCTTAGCTTCCTGGATTTCCTCTCGAAGTTCTGCATACATTTTGACAGAAGACTCTGCAAATCGGTTAAGCTGATCAAGAAATCCCTCCAAGCTTGATCGAAAACGCTCAAAACTGGAAACCATGTCCTCTGAAGCTTCATCTTTCAGCATAATAACCTCAGAATCACTGCCATTGTCAACCTTCCTGGATGTTTGGTCTGTAGCCTTTCCTTGGTTCTTTTCTTGATGTGGTAAAAAGTGAGTAGTTTCAGTAGCAAAATTCTTTATAGACTCTGCAACTTCCTTTGCAGGCAATGCCTCAAGCTTTTCCAACCAGGCACCACAAGTGGCATATATGGGAGGGCCATTGTTCCTCAATGAAGGTGCTCGTTGCCTCCTTTTTCTTTTTGATAGTTTCTGACGAATAAAGACACATTTGTGTAGCCAATTATTTATGGCCTGCAGGTAAGACTTCTGAGCTCCAATCCACTTTGTAAAACTGGAAGATAGGGTAGCAAGTTCACTTCCAAGATGGATGGTAATATGCCGATGTGCCTCTGCCTGTACAGAAATTTTGGCATTCCCATTGTTGTATGCTTGTGAGATGATGTTGAACTGAAGCCTGTGGCATTCAAACATCACTTCCCACATCCGACTCAGCCTGCCATTGGCATGAAGAATGAAATAAATAAAGAAAATTACCAACTTGGATTCATATCTTGCATCCTCACCGCACATATATATAAACATGGCAGAACAAAGGCACAAAATATTTCAAAACTTTCATTCAGTGTATTGAATTAACCATTAATTGATTAAAGATAAGGAAGTTGACAAATACAACATGACCAAGCAATAAGCTTGGACATTTGTTACACAACATTTCCAATATTTTCTAGCATTGAAAAGTAAGCCAGACACCATGTACTTCCTACAAGACCCAACCTTTGTCCACTCTTTGCTGAACCAAGGTTAGGCCCTTTCTGTTTCCTCCTCTTCTAGTTGAAAGCCAATTTTATTATTGGAAGAGAGAAGGGGAGAAAGACAGGGTGGAAGAAGGTGTGGGAAGACATAAGTGATCCTTCAAAGCTAGTAGATGGAAAAAATACACTATACACTATATACAAACTCCAGAAATAGTTTGACTTTCAGCGCTACTGGTGGTGCAAATAATATCAGCTGGATGCAAACTATACAGGTGATAACAATAGACGCATGCCCGTGTGTGAGTTCACGTGTTGCACATCTGTGAATCATTATATACAGAGGCAGCAATAGTGAATTAGACTCAAAGGAGAGTAAAATATACAGTGTAGAAAGCAAAATTTCCATGCATCCAAAACAGTAGCAGGGGATAAATGAACTGAGACAAGATGGCCTTCCCAACAACCAGAGATGGACAGTTTGGGCTCTTTCCAAAATAAATGCCAATACGGACTTTAAGACTCAGCACCCAAAGGGTGACTCGGAGAAAATCTCTCTAAATTGAAACTGACGACTAGAACCGGAAAATCTTTGTCCAAAATCCTCCAATCACCTATTTTATCAATTTTCTCTTGGAAAACTTCTTGTTGTGATTGATAACAGCACATGCTGAATGATAAAGCCTCACTATTGGAGGCCAGGATTTAGATCCCTTCTTATTTATGACAAGTTTTGGCATTGAATGGAAACCACTAACATGGCAAGAGCAGGGACCTAGTAGAAACAATAAAGCTCATCTAGATCACCAGCCAAATGTAACTCAGAAGGTTTAGCAACATCACATTTTAATAATTTCTTGGTTCCACTTTCTTTAGAAAATGAGAACTTGAAGCAGTATGATAGCGGACTAGAAGCCACAATATTTTCCTACTTCAAATAATGTAAAACTATTAGATCATCAACCCACACTAAGATTGCAAACAAATAGAACCTCAAATCCATTGAGATACATAAAGGCATCCCGGGTATAACTTTATGTTTGAGCATAGATAATAATCCCCCCTTGAATTGATGAAAAGAAACACATACCCTTCAATTAACTCCTCGAGTTGTGGTTGTAGTTCTTTGTCCCGTAATTCTTCAATCCTCTTTGATATGGAATCAATTCTGTGGATTGCAACTCTGATTCTGGTGTGTAGATCTTTGACAATGGCACGAGTTTTATCAATTTTCTGGTAATTTTCTCCATTTGATTCCAGCTCTCTTAGATATTTACACTTGGCATCGTAATCCCTTCTGACCATTGCACTAGCCTGCACTAAATCAATGTATCATTTACAGAAGCAGAATACACAGAAGACAAATATATTCAGCTAGAGATGCTGAAAATCATCATAAACTTTCTACTTTCTAATTTGCACTTTTTAATTCAATGCTCTTTGCATTTGCCAGCAGCTCAAAAATCAATCATATTTTCCGTGAAGCTCTGATTCTTAACTACTAAAGCTCTATATCTGTTTTGTTATTGTTCACAAAATAATAGTTTAAGAATACTTAAAACACAGAATCATTCATTTTATACCAAAAGGAGTTTACATATAATGTTGAAAAAGTTATTGCAGTGGTAGCAACCACTTTAAATTTTGGTCTTCCTAAATTAGAGAAGTCTGACCAACGTTTAAGTCAATCAGCACTTTGACTTCAATGTTGAAAGTAAGGGTAACGTGCAAACTTTCAAAATCTATAGTTGGTCAAGCTTTTGTTATTGCACAAAGATTGTGGATGGCCAAAGCACCAATGTAGAGGAATTTTGTGAGACTGAGAGGGCAATAGACAATATTAAAATGCCATAGTAATGGACTCAAATCAGTCTCTCCCTTATGGTCATTCTTCAGACATTTTGGATCTTTCTTCATACACCACTTAAATCAACTAAGCTAGGGAACAATGTCAGACAAATACATCGTAATAGAATAATTCCAACTGATTTTCCACTTTCCTATCCATATGAAAAGGGTATGTAAATGACTTTCAAGCACTCATATGAAAATCATCGGCAAAAATTTGAACCAATGATATAGTAATGTTACAACTAATCTAATACCTTCACTTCATCATAAAGTTTCCTCTCCCATGCAAACAGCCTGTCCAAGGTTGAAGCGTGACTGCCAGAGATCATGCAAAAATTTTCGAAAACATTACCAGTAAGATCCTCCGCATCATCTTTGACATTTAGTCCAGGAAGATTCCTAGATGAAGATGATCTTGATGATGTTGTCCTATGCCAGGTTAAGTACTTTTCAGTGGTTTGCGCAGGCTCTAGGAGGACACGAAGAAAGTTACATGAGTAGTGAAGGCAACAAGAAGAAAAGAAGAAATGAATTTGCACCACGGGGAGGGGAGGGGGGGAGGGGGAGATGATGAATACCAACAATAAAACCTGCACTTCAGGGTATAGTTGTAACAAAGGAGAAAATATTTTGTTCTTCACATTGACAAATAGAGGTTTTATTTTCAAGCTTCTACTTTTGAACTATAACTAAGCATTACAGCTCCTAAAAGGAAAATGGCAGCCCTTCATATTGATGCATTGAGTTTTTCTACACTTTTAAACTTGGACTTTGCAAACGTGCCTAAGATTTTCAGTCCTCAAAAAGTAGTTTACCAACTTAACGCATCTTTGGAGATTTGTTTCACTTCAACCAATATGAGATAAATTTGGAAAGGAAATCTTGTCACCGTAATACATGTGCCAATGCCTATTCTCTGGCAGGACTTATATTCTCAACAATGAGAAAGGGAAGATTCCAGCATCAGTAATGTCAAAATGTGACGGACATCATATATACAAGGGGTGTAGGTTGTTATACAGCCAAAAGCTCCCACATTGCATAGAAAAATAATTCAAATTCACCTAGCTAATGACAACCTGGACTCAAGTTTTTAGGCCATGTGGGCAAGATCATCCAAACAGGTTATTGATCAGAGGACAGCTTTCAGGCATGAAGCTCATGAAATCCACTTAAAAGGTCCATCAGATACAGTGCTCTTCTAAAGCATTTACATCTCATATTTGTGTCTTCATGCTGGTCTTAACAAAATGTAAGACCACTTTGCAAGGAAGAAGAAGAAGAAAATTGCATTGGTATAATGAGACCTACCTTCTGGCACTTGGCTAGGGTCGTCTCCACAAGAAAAACAGGCTCTAAAGAATATAAATACCACAGATTGGTCTGCAAGAAATGAGAACTCACTGGTTAACACAGCTTCATTCATACATACAAGGAGAAGATATACTCAACTAGTTTTTAAAATGTCAGAGCTTGCTAAACTTCTATATCTATATCTATATGCAAGTAAATATTATTGAAGTTGATAAGAAATTCAACTGTTGCCCTTTTGCCACATCATCTATTTTGATTATGTAGCGATGTTTGCTTAATTTTAGGATTTTCTTAGTAGAGCATGTAATATAAACTTACCATTGGCTTGTAGTTCTTTTTAGTATTTGAATATAATTAGGATTTTAGAAAGCAAACCTTAGTCAAGTAGAATTCTTTCCAATCAATTAATAATTATTGAAAATTTTGTATAATGAAATAATCATAAAAGAATTTGACCTTGTATATTATTATTATTTTAAATTATTCAATTTATTTCAATAGCATTTCACCTTAATTCCAAAATTTTATGAAATTACGATTTAAAATCTATAAATATTAATATATCTAGTTTTCTTAGAAGATTCTAGCATTTTTTATAGTAACAATTATAATTAGAAATTCAATTTATTCAATTGTGATATATCACATATTTATTCAATTTATGTTAATGATTATTCATATACATTTAAAACCTATTCAGCACAACAACAACAAAAAAGAAAAAAAGGGAAAAAAATTAGAAAAAAAAAAACTAATCCTAAATTTCTCTTAGTGAGGGAAAAAAAGAAAAGAATATATATATTCAAAAGGGAAATAATATTCCAATTTTCTACTCTTAAATCCCTACTCCAAATTTTTTTCTTTTTTTTTCCTTAAAAAGGAAAGTAATAATCAAAATTTAAGTTTCTTTTAATTTTTCTCTTTTAAATAAAAGAGAAAAAAATGCATTTTTTTGCAAATATGATAAATCCACCCATTAGTCAAGCAAGCAATTGAATGAACTTATGCTTAAGCACTTACATAGTGAATGACAAACCACAGGTGTTACTGTCCAAACAACCCAAATAAACATGGTCATCTAATCAGACAATAATTCCTGAGATTGACATGAGAATAAAAGCAAACTAAAAAGCAAAATCTTCCCCAAAGAATTAATTTCAGAGCGAGAGAGAGATCATTACTTTCTTTAGAAGTGACTACTGGTCGAAAATGCAACTTATTTGCTTCAAGCATCCTAGGAACTTCTCTTCCAGAATCTGAGGCTCTAATAAACAGATACTCAATTTCTTTTATGCTTGAAAAGAAGTCTTTTGGAGTGACCTTCTTTTCAGGTTGACCTTCTTTTACTGGTGTCTTCTTTGTGTTGTTTGAAGTAGCAACAGCTGAAGATGGGGTTCTTAATGGTGACACATCAATGGAATTTCTAACCTCCCTATTCAATAACTCAGTTTCTGAAGCTGCCGAAGGCATGGTAGGTGAACCACTTTGTACAACTTGATCATGTACTCTATTAAGATTTTCAAAGCTTCGAACCAAAGTATCTGTGGGAGGGTCATCAAATTCGTCCTCAGAGTCAGTTCTGCTTTCTTTATATGAGTCTTTCTCTTCTTCACCATCTTCTTCTAGCTCAGGAACCCCTTCTTCTTCCCTAAGTTGTCTCAAATCATCAACATGCTCCATACCTTGGTTCATTTCTTTTCGTTCTTGAGAAGAAAATTGATGGTCAATTGGATGGAAGAGTCCAAAATAGTCCCATGGTGGAGTTCCTGGTGGGACTGAAGAGGGTTCAAAAGGTGGTGCTTCTGTTTTCTCGGAAGATCGAGGTGTAGTACTTTGTGGAGTACCAGAGGACATTACTGTACCTGTAACAACTAGAGGAGGTTTCTCTTCAACCTTTTTCGAAGAAAAGCCCTTAAACTTCATGTGATTTACTTGAAACTGACTAGAACTGAGAGGAGATGACAATGGAGAAACATTTTCAGTAGCCTCAACAGGGTGTGATAAAGCAGGGGAGGAGAATGAAAATTGTGAAACAGACTTCTCAGTTAAAGCCAGTGGCTCTGGCGTTGCACTAGTTGAAGTGTACAATGAAGATTCAATTGGAGCTTCAGGCTCAACAAACTTCCATATAGCATTTCCTGAATTTTTCAGAGATTGAATATACATAAAATGAGCAGCTGCCAAGGAGCACATGCCATCAAGTGCTTGCTTAACAAATTTTCTTCTTTCACGACAAAGTCGCAAAGCCTCATCTTCCTCCATTTTAGAGCTAGAGACCCCCATTAAAGTATCTAAAGCTTCTATGTTTCCTTAATCAAACGATCAAGTCACCTTATTCCTGAAAATCAGTAAATTCAAGTAGAACTGCTGTGACTCTGACAGTACATAACATTATCTGGAACAACAGCAATTTATAATTTTACTGGTATCAAAATTTATATTTTCAAAAAAGAAGAAATAAACCGATTAGCAAAATGTACAATATATCGGGCAAGAAAAGGAAAAGGCAGCCTCTCAATGACCCGACTAAGAGATTTTTTTAAAATAATAATAATTGAAAAAACTTAACTTGGTGTAAGGCAAGAAGGTTCTAAGGTAAGCATAAACAATTGAAATTAATCTGAAAATCACAATAAGGTGTATAGTTACTTAAATCCCCGGATCAATACATGGGCTTAGCTCTCTCAAATATAAACCCAGACTCTTTGCAAGCACAGGAATCAAAGAGCAGAAATTTCCAGATACCTTTAACCTTTAATCCCTAAACCAGAAGTTCACAGAAAGCAATGAATCTGAAAAAGTAGCTTAACCAATAAATTAAACCTAAAAATGATAAAATCAGAAAGAAAAGAAAAGGCAAAAAACAACTAAAAAGAAGAAGAAGAAGAAGGGGAATCTCTATGGATATTCATCTATGCAGACTCCAAAGCAACAACACCACTTGTGTAATATGAACAATATCAATCACCCCCATACGAATCCCATCTAAGAAAGGAAAAAAAATAAAAACAAAAATTGAAGAGATGAAGAGATAAGGAGCATACCTTAAAAATGAAGAAAACCCAATGCCCTTTTTAACAATTTGCAGTGAAACGTATCAAAATGAATGCCAATAACTCAAAGAGAACAACCTATTAGAAGCAGGAGCAGGAGCAGAAGCACAACCAGTGTGTATTAATTAGTTGATTAATCAATTATTAGTCCAAAATAGACAGAAGTAGAACAGAAGAGATAAGCAAGTAGACAACAAGAAAACTGAAGTAACAAGAACAACAAAATAGAGTGGGAAAATGAAAAACCAAAAAGAAAACCCATTAAAGCCATACCCCAGTATCGATCAAAGCCGCAAGAATCCGAATAAATCAAAGAACAGATTCAAAGGGGAGACGGGCACTTAATTATACTATTTTTCTTATTAATTCCTATGATTAACCCCACCAAAAAAAAGAATAAGGATTTGGCTGAGAGACTTCGATTGCGTCCATGCAATGCACAGCACAAACGCCTAAGGTAAAAGTGAAATGAAAGACTCGGACTTTTTGCACAATTAACTCAATCTCTCTCTCTCTCTCTCTCTCTCTCTCTCTGATTGTATCCATGCGGAGCGGGTCCCACCAGCCACCCCAACCAACCCTTGGATCCCACCAGCCACCCCAACGTTCTCTCAGACTCAGACTTTTTTTTTTTTATTACTATTAAAAAAAATGATAATTTTCTTTGTAATTGTGACTCTCCCTTTTAATAATGAAAATAATAATTTAAAATTATTAATTTTACTTTTATTTTTGGTAAATTTATTTATTATTATTATTTGTATGGGAAAGTTGAGATTCAATATATAAATGCGGAGCCTACACATTTTTAGAGGCTTTAATAAAAGATATTATCACAGTAATTGTTTATTCTGTGATTAAAAGGCATCCAAGTAAAGGAAGCATTGAGTAGGTTTTGTTTCGAAGTGCACACAACAATCAGCAGACAGCTTGAAAGGGCAAATGCACTACGTAATCATTTAATTAAAATAATCACCGAACTATTATATTAAGTCGCCGCACAAATTATTTTTTTTAATATTTTGTGTTCATTTTGAGTAATGTTAAATGTTATCATTTTTTTTAACTTATCATAATGAATATTATTTTTATTAAAATTAATAATATTCTATTAATGAAATTATCAAAAAAATTATTTATTTCAATAAATGTAATATTTTATAATAAATGAGTAAATTTTTTTTATAATATTTAAGGTTGTTTTTTTTTTATTTTAATCAATTTCCTCATCATTAATCTTAAGTTTCTTTAGGAACCATTTTAAAAGCACATTTCACCCTCAACACAACCCTGTTTAGTGATCAATAGGTGACTTGTGATTAATGATGATGATAACTTAGATGTTTTTTTTTTTTTTTCCACAATGCAAAGCCCTCTACTCTAACTTCATCCCTCTATGAATACGTATATCCTACACCATTAATAAGGCACAGGCTATGGAGAGTATAACTTTTAGGAGCATAACAAAAGGAATAATGCAAACGAAGAAGCATAAGAATGATACTTTTAGAGAGAGAGAGAGAGAGAGAGAGACCCAGTAAACACGATCTGTAGCCAAGAACATTTTTGGCTTAGCTTTTTTCTATCTTCGATTATTTGGGTCACTAAAAAGGAATCTATGAGGGCCCCAGATTGAATTTATGACTTACACATGGGGAGGCAAAGATACAAAATACCTTTTTTAATCTTACAAGGAATATGCTGGATCTGGTCTATCAGCTACACTGTATCCCTTTTATGGCTACAGAGCTCTCTCTCTCTCTCTCTCTAACTTTCTAACTTTTTATCATTGGCAGCTTATCAAAGCTTTTATCTTTGTGTTGGACAGCACTATGAGATATCATCTAAAAGATTGAATAGCCCACCGTTTAAAGTGAGATGAGATGAGTCGAGATCTTATTTTTAACTTGGCAGTGATGGGTCCTAAAGATTAGGACAATCCAAGTTCCACCTAACTGACCCTCCCTGTGATTTTTGTTCCTGTTCTGCTCATAAGACTACAACAAAAGACCTCGAAACCTTTGGCGCAAAGGGTTCTAAAAGATTTTGATGGAACACCATCAAATCTAAAAGTTCAGGACTGCGTAAGGATGAACTCCATTCTACAACTCAACCGTTTAAAATCTACCGACAGACAGACAGACGTGCACACACATATATAAAAAGAAAATAAATAAATAAATAAAGGACATCTCGGTACAATTATTAAGAAAAGTTAAATATAGACAACTTTACTTCATTTGTTACTGTACATAAATGATGTTTTCACGAATTCAAATACACACACAAAGATGCAAAACGCAAAGCCAAAAGAATGATTTGGGGGTAAAATATAAAGGTTCCAGGTCGTCCGAACCAACCTTCAACATGGCAAGTCCTATGACCACACTCAAATGGGTGAGATTAGACTCATCTTCGGAGGTTTTCACATGGCATGATCTGAATCAGATGAATGGTCTCATATCACTGGATTTGGCAGCTTTCAGTTTATAATTTCATGCATTCGCCGTACTGTCCTTTTCTGGAATGACAATACTTCGTAAAACTGATTTGCTCGTCCCTACTTATTGAGGATAAAAGAACACTGTGCAAGTTACCACAGAAATTATCACTGTACATCATTTTTTTTTTTCATAAAATAAAAAGTAAAAATAATATTTTATAATTCTATAAAAAAATTATGTTATATTAACAGAAGACATCCTAAAAAGATCCATTTAATTCTAATACTTTTAATAATTTTTTTTTGGGGTATAACCATGAAAAAGGACACTAGCATAACTCATTGATAGTCAAATAGTCTTTAAAACTATAAGTTTTGAATTTGAATTTAAAAGCCCATCAATAAAAAAGACCTAGTACATTGTTGGCTAATTATGGGAAAATTATACTTTCCAATGTATCAAATAAAAAAAGAGAGAGAAAATTATCATCTCATGTCATATTTGTATCAAAATAAGAGGAGTTGGGTTTGCATAAATTAAAAATGATACTGGAAAGGCTATGATAGAACCTAGTTATGCACCTCTCAAGCAGAAAAACTCAAGCAGTACGCACAGGCATTTTGAAAAAAAACATGTTAGGACTAGGACGGCATATTTAATAATATTTCACATCCAGCATCTCATTGAGCCCAAATAAAGATGCTGAGCTGTAAAGATTCCTGCTAAAAATGAAAAAAATACACATTCATATATGATGGGAACAGAAACCTCAATTAGCAATGATTTTTCTATGAAAATGTTCTCCTGATAAACCTCCATGTCCACGGTGATTGTGATCATGAAAAATAAGTGTCGAGACTCCTACCAAACATAGAACTGAACCCACAAGTAGCTTGTCATAATGCTCCACCCAGTGAAACTTGAGCTGGCTGGCGCCATAGAAGGTTAGAGCCACAAGGGAGGTCATCACAGTGATAGTACTGCCAATCAAATCCAACTAAGGTCAAACTTCAAAATAGCAAATTGAACTTCAAACACTGTCGCATAAAACATTGCACAGACAACTTCATGGTATAACAAGCACAAAAGCAACTCAACAAACAGAAGAAGCTTGTTTATCCAGGATTCCAGATGCAAGGTTGTGTTACTAAGTAAGATATGAGTACGCAAAAATTTGGCTGATCATCTTTCCCTTTGATATCTCACTTTCTACACAAAAACAACCATGCATGCATCTGCAAAAGCATGGAGAAATAATGTCATCTAATAAAATTTAGATTCAGAGAGAAAAACTCTCCGGCATTGCTGCATTTGTTAACACAAAACAAGGCCTCAACTCAATTAAACTTCCAAGACTCTGCTCTTTCAGAAGAGACAACATCTTGATGACCCATTTGGACATGGTTTCAATTTGACTGAGCTAATTTTAGGTTTCGTAAAACTACAAAAGAGAACAAGGGCAGAAAATAAATTCATGGACAAACAGAAGTGGAGAACTAACTTTGTATACGCATTGTTATAATTCTGCACAATGGTGCAGTGAATAATAAACAGTATCAGTTGTACATCCTTGCCACACAATGGATTCATAAGCAACTAAAAACACTACAGCACATCAACTTCTTAAATGCTTTGGACAGCAGAATAACATTATAAGACATTGTAAGACGTGTGTAAGGATGCATGCAACACTGAGGTTTGGAAAAGAGCAAGATCTAGGAATTCAATTAACTTCCAACAAGCATTAGTGTCAATACCACATTATGTGAGAGATTCATGCACTAAGATACCCTTTAAAGAATGATAATGAACAGTGGTGGTATAAAGAAGGTAGCACCTGGAATTACTTTTGCAATGTGGCATATCTTCAAACATAAACATCCAATAAAATAGTTCTAAATAAATAGGTAAAATATTATGATATCTCAGAGCAGTTTTACATTTTTTTTTTTTATAAGTAACACTTTTATAATTATTACCTGAGTAGCAGAACTATGATGGCAAGCACCATCATGTAGGATGAATTACCAACACCAAGAAAAACCGGAAGTGTGGTTGCACAAGGAGATAACGCAGGAACAAGGACAAGCCCAGCAACAGCCATTTTCTCCATCGGCTGGTTATGTGAATGACTATGTCCACCCTTTCCAGAAAGAAACAGCATCACATAACTGCCCCCAAGAATTACTAGCAGAAGTGAAGCAAGCTTGTGCACTGTTTCTTCACCAGCAATTGTGTTTGCCATGGTGATTGCTGTTATGCCAAGAAGTGAAGTGGACATCACATGCAAAACTGCCCCAAATGCAGCTGCAGAAAGGAATCAATTTATAAACCATTCAACTTTGTGTCATGCACCAAACTTAGATATAATGAGATCAAGCAATGTTCTCAGTGTGCACTGAGACTCCCGCACTGCAGAGTCTAAGGAAGGTACCTTACCCTTGCTTTTTCACAAAGAGGCTGTTTTTGTGACTCACTTGACTTTCAGGTCACAATGGAGTAACCTTTACCGTTACACCAAGGCTCGCCCTTGAAATAATGGAGATCAAGCAATGTGATGCATGTAAACAAAATCACTAAAGACGTGACACGTTAAGACAAGGGACACTGTGGTGAGCAATGAAAGGGTTCTACGTTCTGCAGGAAAACTTAACTTATTCAAATTTCCAAGCTACCAGAACAGTCGTGATTAAACCAACAACCTCTATTACGGTGAAGCTAGCTGCCTCCTGCATCTAAGATCAAAGGTCTGGCCATATCAACTTGTGTCAGTCTATTTGAAACAGACACGAGAATCTGCATTCTCCTCCAAGAATAAGAATGATGAATTTCTTGATTCAAGAAACAAATTGCACAATACAATTGTCACACACTACTCATCGATTTGAACACACCGTAAAGAATCTCAAAAGGATATCTCAATGCACGAGGCTCTCGCTATATAAAACGTGGGGAAGAGTTAAATTTACGCAACCTTACCCTCAGTTTTCTACAACTCCTAACTGTGACATGGTGGAAATAACAGGTTAGTCAGAGTTCCCTCCGATTTTTTTTTTAATTAAAAAGAAAAGGAAAAAAACCCCTTGTTCCTTACCATTGCTACCAAATCTACATACCAAAAAATAAATTAAAAAAATTACACAATGAAATAAAATTTTAGCCAAAAAAAAAAATGAAGACACTTAAATAATAATAATAAGAAGATAAAAATTTTTTAATTAAAAAAAATTTATTATTAATTTATATAATTTAATATTTATTTTTAAAATAATAAATATAATTTATATTTATTCCGGTAACAGTAAATATAATTATTTTTATATTTATAAATAATTAAAAATTATATATACGTAATGTCTTTCCCGGTCTTTTCAATAGTTAGCAACTGATCTATGGAAACGATGAATCCTTATTTCACTATTTTCACTATTTTTTTTATTTTTAATTCTCATTTTCTCTTAATAATAATAATAATAATGATAAAAAATAACGAAATACGATAAACACAGTAGTAACCAGATGCCATGGTATGAGAGAATATTTAAAGTAAACTGACTGAGAAATTGAGAGTTGGAGAGAGAGAGAAAGGCCATACTGACAAGGAGGGTTCGGGAGAGAGTCCATTTCTGGGCGCGGCCCACAATGGAGAAAGGAAGCCAATGAGTTGGAATGAACGAGTGCAGAAGCGACACGGTGGCGATTCCTCCTATGGTCGACAGATCCTCCGCTGTGAAACTCTCCATCGCTCTTCTTCTCACTTCCGCCACCACCACCACCACAACAACGACAACGCACAAAAATGGTAAAAATTAAATAAATAAATAAACAATGTGGATCAATGGCCAGCCCCGTGTGTTTAACGCAGAATTGATGTTAACGTTGCATCCGCCAACTCTAATGTGTTTTTGATGATTGGATGGTGATAGTAAAAACATATATATTTTTCTGCCTCTATATATATAATCTTAAAATTCTGCACATAATTTCATGCCACTGTATTAAAATCCAGCTCATTAAATAACACCAAGTTTCTATAAATGAATAAAAGAAAAAAAATAAAAAAATCTAAAAATCAATTTTAACAGACGAGCTTGTACTCGATAATTAAACAATTAAAACAATTATTTATTTATTTATTGTAGTTATAGTGTCATCAACCGCCAAAAAAAAAAAAAATTGCATATCTAATATATGTGATAATATTGATTCTCCATCGTTTATAATTGGAGAATTGTAAATTTTGCTTCTTTTTTTTCTACAGTATATTAATATTTATTGTATCACTATAATATGATTATGTAGTTAAACTCCTTAAATTTATTAAGAGTAACTTCAGGTGTAAATAAGAAATTATACTTCTGTTTATTCTCAGTTCGAGAGAGAGTAATTTAAATTTGAGACATCAAATTTAAATTTTAATCTTGACATTTCCTTTAAGTACAATGCCGATTGCAACAGTTAGTAGTTCTTTGTTCCGCCATTGTAATCTTGATAACTTACATTAACCCCCAGCACCGACAACATGACCCAGACAGAACCATTTCCTTCTTGTTTATTTTTGTTTTCGTAGCACCCTTGTTACGATTTTTGCTAATACACCATAAGTCTGATTCCAACCGCTACTGTACCAGAAAGCACTTTGAAAACAGAGTAGATCATTCGGAAGATGAAACATGGAATAGCAAGGTGGATCGATAATAAGCTAAAACTTATGGAAAGAACAACGCTTCAGAACAGTGCACATGAAGATCCAGATACATAGGACATGGATTTTGTGTCACATTCCAATGAAACAACTAAGAGAATATTGACGAAGCTTATAAGTTCACACAAAAATCTTCTCTCTAACAATGATGTAACTTCCACTAGATGGCCACGATCTTCCATTAGGAACAACAAGGAGAGAAAAAGAAGAAACAACGGGAAGGGAGAAATTCAGTGGTCGCCTGGCATGCTCTTAATGATATCAGAATCGCCTGCAACATAAATAAGACATTAATACAATCAAAATCACATAAACCACAGCAAACACAAGAGATCAACACAATAAAGGCTAATACACAACCCTTATATGTACCTGCATCAATAACGCTGAGGCAGCATACTCTGAAATATTTGCCACAAGCAGTACCCAAGTCCACGTTGTCTGCACAATTACATATCCATTTTATAAGGAAGAGCTCCCATAAAGCATAAAGCATACAAATGTTTCCAACAAATAAGCCCATAATTACACAATTTCCCATAGGGGCCCCATTACCATAGAATGACAGCCAAACCAATGCGCCAATCCCATCAGATAAGTTCATAAAGAAATTCAACAAGGGCACTCTAATGGAGTCAATAACCAAATATAATCAGTTCCAGTGAAAACAGACAAGTCAGTAACATTGACGCCTTCCAATACAAGAGACACATAGATTAGAATTAAGCTGAGAAACTTACTCCCATTGTAGTGGTGAACCCCAACCTTTGACAACATTGCATAGTACTCTATCTCAGACTTCCGAAGAGGAGGGCAATTGTTGGAAATGATAACCAGCTTTGCTGCAAGATAAAAAGCAATATATGGGACTTTATTTCTTGAATCAGGAAAATGCAAATAACAAGCTCAAAATCAGTTCGGCTATAAATTGATGTACAAAACATTAATGAAAGCAAACACATTAAAACCAAGGAACACATGATGTCTAATAGTAAGATTAACCATAAGCACATCAAAGAAATAGGAAAACTGACTTGTAAGCTTCAAGCATAAGTTCAAACAGATAAAGAAGATAAAAAGTGACCAGGGATCTCAAAATATTTCCTATTGTCACAGACCAAACATTTTAAATCCCACTTCAGCTACACAAAACAAAACAGATCCCCAGTTACTCAAGATAAGATTCATTCCATTACTTTAAAAGTAACAAAACCTTCATTTTCTTCAGCTACCCGATGTCAGAAATGAGTAATAGAAGCTAGACAAGGGCTTTCACAAAGTTCAAGTTGGGGGAGACTACAGTGAGAAATTGGAGAGTCCAGCACAGCAGTTCCCAGTAATAGCATGAGGACAGAACAGACCATTTGCACATGGACTATATACCTGACCACCAAATCCACTGGTTTGATGATAAGTTATTGTATATTGACCCTATACTTAATGAATCAATTGGAACTCCGCCCTGGATCGGACCCATGTTCGTCGTTGCCAGTCTCAATCCCGAATAAAAGAGGGTTGTGGTAGGTTGGTGACGAGAATAATAGCAGCCAAACCTTTGTGATTTAATGACCCAATTGGAAATTTTGATAACTTAAGCTATCAGTATGTCTAGACTAAATGAAGTACCAAATCTGGACGATCAAAATCTATATAACATCCACCATTGATTCACTACCAGATGTTCAGCAATATAGAGCGTAGAACAAATTCAAAAAAAAAAAAAAAGAACGACAAAAACACACCTTTAGAGGTCCTGAGAGTCTTGAGAACGGTCTTGTATCCCAAGGTGAACTTTCCACTCTTCATCACAAGAGCCAGCCTGCTGTTGATACTCTCATGAGTCTTCTTCTGTTTGTTCCCAGATCACACACACACACAAACAATCCATGTTAATCCACCATTTCACACACACACACATATATATATATATAGAGAGAGAGAGAGAGACGTACGCTCTTCTTGGAGGACACCATGGCTACGAACTTCGCTGGACACGAACGGCCTGACGCTGATTATTCACTGCTTCAAAGATAGCCGCCAAGATCGACTAGAAGTGGCGTTTTTATATATACGGGAGCTAGAAGGGTAGGGTTTTTTGTGCGTCTTTGTTTGGGCATTGGAGTATTGTTATGCACGTGTGGCAAATAATGACTATATTAAACCCGTTTTGCATATTCTTCACTGGGTTAGTAAATTTTCACCCGGATGGATCGTCGTGTTTGGACTTTGAGCGTTTGCCCTTTCTTTTCTTTTTTTTTTTTTTCGTTTTCTACCAAAGTTTTCGACAATTTATTAGTAATAATAATTTTTAAAAATTTAAGGACTTGTAATAATAATTTTTGCAATGGGTTCCATATTCATTTTCATGCTTAAGTGAAAAAAGGAAACTTATAATGAACTTAATTCCAAACATAAAACTTGGTATATAATTGTCACTAGAAATTACAAATAAATTAGTGCTAAAAAGTTACATGCAACATATATATAATTAATTAAATACTATAGATAAAGTTAAAATTATGTGACATAAATGCATACTTTAAAATTCTAATTATCTTAAATCTATTTCATAAATTAAAGTATAAGTTTTAACAATGATGTTATATTTGAACTCATAATTTTTATTCAAAAGAATTTTTGGTCATAAAAGAAAAAATGTTATATGCAACCTCACGTATTAAATCCCATGTTGTAGAGCAATTTGTTTTGAGAAATAATAAAAAAAATTAGTTAAAAGATTTGATTAAAAAGAAATGAAAGTGTGAATTTTACCTAATAAAAAATGAAATTTTGTTTATAAATTTTTTTCCCATCCAAAACGATTAAATTTATCATTAATATGATAAAATGAGCAACCAAAAGTAAAAATTATTGAAGTACATGTCATTAGAGAAATTCATAATTTTTTTGTATATTTGTTCTTATTTATTGTACATTTTAATGCTTTGTTACAGATTTACTAATTTTTTGAAAAAAAAAATAAATTTAAATTTTTTTTTTTTTATTAAGTGAGGTCCACATTCTAGTTGCTATCTGTCCAGATTATTTGATTACTTTATTGAAACCCTTTTGAGGAAAATAATACAAAAAAAAAAGAAAATTAAGTTTAGGTGCTAAGATTGTTAAAGAAGCCCAAACAACCCAATGATGAAGACCACTCAATTCAATGTTGCCGGAGAAGTTAAAAAAAAAAAAAAGAAAAAAAAAAAAAAAGAAAGAAAAACACTAACATTATAACCAGTTTTCGTCATCTTTTCTTCTAACACTGTTTTGTCTCTGTCAGTATCAAAGGCTTACCTCTAGCCCTAAGGCTCTAGCATATTTCTAAATGCGACACAATGGATCTAACAAAGTGTAACGATGCATGGATGGACGTACTTTCAAGGACTCCATTGTAATTGAAGCCATTAATCGAGGATAGATTCCTTGGACTTGAAAGGGTAATCAAAAATTGAGTATTTTTATTATTTAAAGTAATAATTTAATTAATATTTCTATAAAAAAATTATCAAAATAAACAAATTTTAATAAAATTTAGATGGTGAGTTAATTTTAAAAAAATATTAACAAATGATTTTGATTTTAATTTATAATGATAATTATACATGTTATATACTTTTTCTTTGGGAATAAAAAGAAAAAGGGTTCTTATTTAATTAAAAAGAAGAAGAAGAAGAAGAAGAAGACGACGACGACGAAAACCAAAACATTTTATTTAGGAGAAAGAAAAGAAAAAGGGTGCGCTCAAAAAATATTCAGCGTATCGTATCGTGTCGTATTGTTGCATTTTCTTTAGCGTTTTGTTCTTAGGGTTTCATCAAATCGTTTCCCGGCAACAACGAAATCGGTCACGGCAAAATGGCCGAAGTCATCAACATGCCGGTGGATTCCCTCGAACGCCGTGGCCGCGACCGCAAGGAGAAACCTTCGGGAGAAGATCCTCAGTCTTCCCCTCCCCCGCCTCCGCCACCGCCACGACGACGCGACAGGGACTCCAGAGAGAGGCGCGAGGACAGGGACTTCGATAGGCCGCCGAATCGACGCGGCGGCGATTACTATGACAGGAATCGCTCCCCGCTGCCCCCTAGAGAGAGGGAGAGGGATTATAAGAGGAGAAGCAGTATGAGCCCTCCGCCTGTACCTTATAGGGACAGGAGGCACTCGCCGCCACCGAGGAGGTCCCCTCCTTATAAGAGGTCCAGGAGGGAGGACGGAGGATTCGAAGGGAGGAGAGGAAGCCCTAGAGGTGGCTTTGGACCCGGCGACAGAAGGTGAGTGACTGAGTGGTTATCCGTTTTCTTGAAAGATGCTTGACTGTAGGAAATGATACTTTGATCTTCGAATTTTTCAATTCAACACTGAGATATGAGTAAATTAAGAAAGAAACTTTGTTCCATGCAAATTCTTTGTAGGCAGGTTGATTTCTGGATATATTATTACTTTTTTATGCAAGTTTCTTGGTAAGTTAATTTAGTTGATTGCACATTTTTGGATTCATTATTTTGTATAACTTATAGGCTAGGAAGAAACGAATGCTGCCAAGGTTGATTAGAAATGACAAGTAAGTTGATTGGGTTTAGGAAGATGTGGAAAAGAAACCACCAATGTGCATGAAAGGTTTTTGCTCATCCATGAACTGTCCTTAGTAGCGTAAAGTTTTAATTAATTTACTTGGTATGGATCACAGGAGTTATACACTGGAGAGAGGAGTAATCTGTATCCATTTTAGAAAGCCCTCCTACACAAGTGCTCCTACTTATCTATGACCTTTTTTTTTCTTAACTTCAAGTCGATGAATTATTTTTAGTTTTATAACATTATTTCCTTGCCTTCAAAATTTGAGTTAGGAACTTTATCAAATGTCAACTTGATTTGAACGAGCACTGCTAAACTTTATTGTTCATGCTTTAATTCTTTATAAGTTGTTATGTAATAGAGCAGTGGTGTGTAGAAATTAGGAGTATTAAAATTTATGATAGATGGGAAGAGTCCACTACTTATCATATCAGGGAACACAATATGAACTGATTGATATATATTTGAAGTTAATTTGGATGCAGAGTCAATTTTGAATCGATGTGAGTTGGAAGGATGTGCACCTTCTTAGTATTTGTTTACCGTTTTTTCCTTTTGATGATGAGAAATCCTTTGTGGGCCAACTTCGGAGAACAAGCACTCACCCCCCCTCTCAAACAAATCAAAGTGTTTCCTTTCTTTTACAAGGGGAAGCAAACTTGACACATGTGCAATGTCTTTCTTTTCTTTCCTTTCTTAGGGGTTACTCAAGAAGCAGCTTAGATTTTTATAGCCATGGAAAAGAGGAATGCGTGTTTTTTTAACTCAGGAAGATTAGGCTATATGTTGATTGTGTAGGGGACTGATTTTGTCATTGCATTATTGTTAAGTGCACATTATGGGAGATACTTTTCCCTGTATGGATTACTGTTCTGGTTACAGCAAGGTCAATCTTGATGAATTATGGGCTTGGAGGGAGATATTTTTTGATTGCTTCTACTATATTTAGTTGTTACACATTTTTGGCTCAATGGACAATTTTGTGATGGCATTTCAATTGTGTCTGCTTGTCTTTGTATAGATTTTATTGACAAGAAAAAATTATTAAATCATTATTATAAACAAACTTGCCTGAGAATCTTGGCTTGAGCTAGCTGTTTCTTGGTTATTTAAATGTATCAAATGTTGGAATGCTAATTGACAGTGTTTCCTCCTGGTGACTCTTAAAAAAGTAACATAACTGTTTTGCAATTTAAGAAGAAATAATAGCGGAATAAAATGTTTATTTTTAAACTTTTTGTTTATAGAGAAGTGCGATAATCATTTTTATGTTTGTGTCATCATTTTATAAATTGTCTTGGTTGAAATAGGAATTCTTGAAATAGGATTTAACTTTGCCAGAATTTTATTATGTTAATTAATTCAACAATTAAAACGACTTATGGAGATTTGGGCGGGTTGGAGCTTGAATTTTATAGATGGTCAGATTTCCTTTCATGTTCCTGATCTTTTCTACACTCTTGTCTCAAGTCAGACATCAGTTTTTTTAGTTGAAATGTTTAATCTGAATATTTTGAATTTGATCTTTTATGGCATAGATTTGGTTATGACTATGCTGGTGGATATGAGCGTGAGATGGGTGGTCGGCCCAATTATGGTGAAGAGAGGCTTCATGGCCGGTACATGGGTCGTGCAGGTGGATATCAAAGTGGTCCCTCAGGTACATATTACATTCAGATTGCATCATTTGGATTTTTCTGTAGATTGCATGTGTGCCTGTTGTGCTAGATGTAGGGAAAACTTTAAGTTAGCTTTTTCCGAGTAATTTTGTTGATCATAAGCAATTGGATTTTTGGGTTCATGTTATAATTTCATTTATTAGAACTCACATATCAAGTTTAAGAAATTTTATGGAGAATCTAAAAACATTTCTCTGCCACAGGTGTAGTGAAATTCATGTCATTTACTTAATGTTTTGGTTCAAGAATATTGATTTGACTCTATCAGTATGCTTTTCTTCCATGTAATCACAGTTAAGAGTGTGCTTCTTGGAAAACATTTTTCTCTTGAGGTCACAAACTATTTTTTCTTAATGTCT
The DNA here is from genome assembly GCA_021464305.1 of Kandelia obovata. Classification (NCBI taxonomy): domain Eukaryota; kingdom Viridiplantae; phylum Streptophyta; class Magnoliopsida; order Malpighiales; family Rhizophoraceae; genus Kandelia; species Kandelia obovata. The sequence continues at coordinate 5,385,777 of CM038487.1, forward strand.
TGCAGATTGGGATTCTGGACGTGGTAATTATGGTGATGCTTCCAACACAGTTGGCACTCAAAGGTTAGTTGATGGACTCCACCATAATGTGAGTCTTGATGTATATTTTTCCTTTTCTTTCAAAAGAAGTTGCAATGCTACCAGTTGTCAAATTATTTCCTTAATTGGGTCTAGATCAAAAGATGTACCATTTTTCTTTTTCCCTCTCTTGATACTTGGTATGAAGTTTTGCTTGGAAGCTTGTTGCTCAGCATACTTCATCCTCTTGCTCTTCCTCTGCACTCCCTATCAATCCTATTTGCAGCAAATATTGTGCATTTAGAAATAGTTGGTGTTCTTGTAAAAGGTTGTCTTTCCTGCTTAGTTTGTTTTGCCATCTGCTCTTGGCATATAGAGTATGTTTTTCAGACAATTAGTAGTGTTCAGTATTTGTAACTCAATAAAAGTATAAGAAGGCAAGATTCAAAAGTTGGAGCAATTAATCATGTTGTCACATCAAACTCATGTTAGGCTGTCTCTTTATTTTATAATTCTCTTTAAAATTTTTGAAAAATGGGAATTTATTTTACTGTGAGTCTTTTCACTCATCATATGACATTGTAAAAAAAATCCTTTGCAGAGAAGGCTTGATGTCATACAAGCAATTCATTCAGGAGCTTGAAGATGATATATTACCAGCTGAAGCTGAGCGCAGGTATACATTCAGATCTTTTGGTCACCCTAAAGTCTAACTGTGAGTCTAGTTTGCTGCGTGACCATGTGAAAAGTGATCGTGGCCTATGATTGTGCAGATATCAAGAATACAAGTCAGAGTACATTTCAACCCAGAAACGAGTATTTTTTGAGGCTCATAAAGATGAGGAATGGTACTTCCTTCTCTTATTCAATGTTTACTTTTGTTTTCAGTTTGTTGTTCTAATTGAGGTGATGCTTTTGTAGGTTGAAAGACAAATACCATCCAACCAATTTGATTGCAGTAATAGAAAGGTTGGCTTCGGTTACAATTTTATTAATAAGGCATCATTTGCTGTTTCTGGAATGGTTCCATATATTCCTGATTATAATTCTTGAGGCATATGGTTAACTGTTATTTGGAATTTTTTTGGCAGGAGGAATGAACTTGCACGGAAGGTTGCAAAGGACTTTTTGCTTGATCTGCAAAGTGGAACCCTGGACTTGTAAGATTGGGATTGGTGCTTATATAAATGGTCAACCAGCATGCCACATTTTCTCTTTTGTGATGTCTGACTCTTAGTTTTTATTCTATGCTGCCAGAGGCCCAGGTATCAATTCCCTATCTTCAAGTAAATTGGGGCAGATGAGTGATCCAAATTCAGATGATGAAACAGACACTGCTGGCAAACGAAGCCGGCATGGTCGGGCAGCGACTAAAGAAACCAATCTTCTTTCTGCTGCTCCTAAGGCACATCCAGTCAGTTCAGAACCCAGAAGAATCCAAGTAGATGTTGAACAAGCGCAATCTCTAGTTTGGAAACTTGACTCTGAAAAAGGAATTGAAGACAATATCTTATCTGGATCTGAGAATGACAAAATTGGTAGGGAAAATTCCCATGGTGGCTCCACTGGGCCTGTTATTATCATACGAGGTTTGACCTCTGTCAAGGGCCTGGAGGGTGTCGAACTGCTGGATACTCTTATCACTTATCTTTGGCAGGTTCATGGTTTGGATTACTATGGAATGGTTGAAACAAGTGAAGCCAAGGGTCTTAGGCATGTGAGAGCAGAGGGCAAGAGTTCTGATGTGGCTAATAGTGGCACTGAGTGGGAAAAGAAGCTTGATTCTCACTGGCAAGAGAGGTTGAGAATTCATGATCCTTTGGAAATAATGACTGCTAAAGAGAAAATAGATGCTGCGGCTGTTGAAACTTTGGATCCCTATGTCCGGAAGATAAGGGACGAAAAGTATGGTTGGAAGTATGGGTGTGGAGCCAAGGGTTGCACAAAGCTTTTTCATGCTGCTGAGTTTGTACACAAACATCTCAAACTGAAACATCCAGACCTTGTGATGGAGCTGACCTCCAAAGTACGTGAAGAGTTGTATTTCCAGAACTACATGAAGTAAGTATGATAATATGGATGGTCTCTATTTTCCTTTTATATTAGTTCTTAGTTCTTTGCTCTGACTATTTTTTCTTGATCACAGTGATGCAAATGCGCCTGGTGGCACGCCTGTCATGCAGCAGCCAACAGTGGTACACTTGATGAAATAAATACTGTCATATAATCTATGTGGATTGACACTTCCATTGCACATACCTAAAAATCTAATTCATCTTTTCCCCTTGAAAATGTTCATCTTTGATGGAGAAAAATGTTTCATGCTTGCTTGTGTCTTGTATGCTATGGATAGTAATCAAATGTTACTGTTGTTTTAGTTAACCATAAGATTTTAAAACTGTTCGTTCCTATACCAAGGTGTGGCTCAGCAAATTTTGTTCTCAAGTTACTACTCTGGTGGGCATGTTGCAATGTTTGATTTATGTATATTTAAACTGCAAGTCCTATTTTTTAACATTCTGGTGCCATGAAGTTTTGGTGACACTAATGGGATGCATATTTATTGTGGCTAAGTGATATTATTCTATCTTTAAAATTCTGCTTTGCAGAAGGAGAAGCCGCTGAGACGCAAGCTAGGTCTAGAGAATCGACTGAAGGATGACCGTGGCAACCGAAGGGAACGTGATAGTCGACCAAATGGCAGTGAAAGATTTGATAGGCCTGAAAACCTCCAGTTGATTGATTTCCAATCCAACAGTGATCGTCCTGAGGGAGGGAATCATGAGGAACCTATGTATGATACTTTTGGTGGACAGGGTTTGCATGTACCGCCTCCTTTCCCTTCAGATATACCTCCCCCACCAGTATTAATGCCTGTTCCAGGTGCCGGGTGAGTCTCGTGACAATTCCAATTCTCATGCAATAGAGATAGGTAGTTTATCTTCTTGTTGTCTTGATAGAAGTTGTTCTGATAGCAATGTGTTGTACTTGTAGTCCACTGGGGCCCTTTGTTCCTGCTCCACCTGAAGTTGCGATGCAGATGTTTAGGGAGCAGGGTGGTCCTCCCCCATTTGAAGCTGTTGGTAGAAATGGAAGGGCTGGTCAGCCACTGGGTGGACCAGCTCCCATTCTTTTATCTTCAGCCTTTCAACAGGATCCTCGACGTATACGTAGGTAATTAAATTATTGTTGGGACACTTTCTTAGCAAAATTCATGTGTTTTCATGCACGTGGTTGTGTGTTTTTGTGTGTGAGTTCTTTTTATGTGGCGTGCTTTTCCTGTAGAAGGTGCCTGAATTTTGGTTCAAAGGGAAAAATAATTTCAACGAGGACAACTTTAAAGTTTAAAGACAAAATCACTTTCCCAAGACATCATAATACACATTCTGGAACAAAGTAAAAAGTTTTAGAATAACTTATATTCTGTGTGGAGCAAGACATAAAAATAGACAGTATTTTGCAATTGGGAAATTGTTTAAATATAAAAGTCTGTACCATACACCACTTAAGCTCAGGAATCGGTATAGGCCCATGTATGATCTTGCTGAAATGTGATTTGCATGGTGTGGGGCACTTGTTCTTGTTTTCCTTTGTAAAAATGCAATGGCAGTGTTTTACAATAATTTTTGTGTCATTGAGTTTAATGTTGATAGCTCTATGGTATTTCTATTATTAAGAAACTATTTCTGTCTACAAGTAGTCTTTGTGGGTGGTATCATAGCAAGAATGTGTTGTTATTAGCTTTGGTATAACAGTGAGGATATTCTATGGTCACTTAGAGGTCACGTGTTCGAATTGCGAAATTGACCTGTATAAAAATAGGGGTAAGGTACCTTTTTTAAGATCCTATAATGTGGGAGCTTTTTTTTTCTCGGATACTCTTTCAATTTTTTTCTTGAAATTTTTTGTTTTCCATATCCTGGTCATGATCACATCTTCCCCAATCATTATATTTGATGCAGCTATCAAGACTTAGATGCACCAGAAGATGAAGTCACCGTTATAGACTATAGGAGTTTGTAGTGTCAAGCTGATAATTTTTGTCCTCGTGTTGGAGGATTTTCAATTCATGTCCCAATCAAAAATGTCAGAATCAAAGCCAGCGAAGAAGTAATGGCTTTGTATTTATAACCATTGGGTGCGAACTGCTTGTTGCGGATCAGCCATCTGGGGTTCATAACGCTGAGGGTAACAGCGCCTGCTGCAGCATCGCAGCAGATTGCGTGCTAGTCATGCAGAGATTGGTTCTGACATTGTTATTTTTATTTTTTATGAATCCCTCCCAGCGAAAAGTCCGTGAAGAATTTGTTTCTTGTATTTACCGTGGGAACCTAAAAGTATCAACGCTTTGTATCCCTAAAACAGAACTTTTGTACAGATTTCAGATGGCTGTCCTCTTCTATTGATCAATTTAGTATTGCTTGGCTCGAATGTTCTTCGACTTGGTAATAAAATTAGTTGAAGCCTTTGTAGAAGATGACAAGTAGTTATGATTTTCTGTTTCTATTTCGAGGATTATCTTTTGTGTGCAGACCAAGCTGATTATTTTTATTGTTGATATGATTGCTGCCGAGTTTGTAAGGAAAAAAAAAGAAAGAGAATAAAGCTAAAGTTTTGACATTTCACCTCCGCCCTTTTCTGTTTGTAATGCGATGGCAACGTAAGACAGTTTGTCACAGTAAAGACTGTCAAAACTTGTTTTGATCGGTGATTAGGGAAACGTTCTGTCGATCATTCATTGCTGTGAGAAAGGAATTGAAGAGCCAAAAGCAATGTAAGAAGCGTCGTTAATTTCCGATGAGTCTGAGTCTAAGGCCGAAGAACATAAAATGTTGCTGTTTAGTGGGAAGCCCATGTTATAAGCTCGAGAATGGAGCTAAAATGCAGTTGGGGATGCTGCGGAGATGGGGGTTGCTGTAAAATTTCAGCACATCATGCGTGCTTGAGTCAAGGATGGAAGGAATGGCAGGGCCCCCCTCGCTGCCCCTTCTCTCCGCCAATGCTTGACACTTTTGACGTTTCTACATGATAACCTTACTCATATCATGACAAACAATCAACAAAAAGCACAAAAGTTTCAATTATATGCAATAAAAGCATTCATGTGAGTAGTTGCCTGGAAAAGTAGATTATAGATGAGAAGGATAAACAAAGAAGTATGATATAGATAGTATTGTAACACGTAGCCTTGAAAGAACAATCGATGAGTTCTCAAGCAAATGACAATTTGACAAGCAACAGTTCACAAGCTGGCAACTTCTGGTCGATCGATATAGCATCTGGTGGGGCCTGCGTCTGGCAAAAGGGCACACTTGACTGGACCTCTAGCCCCCTCTTCCAGGGTCATCGTCACTGTATGCCAATTGAGATCTGTGTCAACGAAGCCAGGATGAACGCTGTTTATTAGCATGCCATGATGCTTTTTCGCAAGGATTCTGGTGTAGGCATTAAGGGTGGCTTTGGAGATGCTATAAGCTGGCAGCATCAATGGCAACCCCTCAGCTTCAAGCGCATTTTCTTTGAAATCATGCAAAAATCTCTTCGATATGGTATCCAACTTCTCTTCGATCAGCTTTTCTATATCTCCAAGTTCATTCTTAAAATCTTCACCAGTAATTCTCTGCAAAGAACATTGATGTTTTTATCCCATGTATAAGGAACAAGTTGGCAGATTATTGGATTTGGAAAGCTGCTTCCATATTCCACCCACAGTAATTCGGGTTTATGCTTATAAACATGCATCAACATAGCATTGAATAAAGGGCATTCCCAATGCAAGAGATTCCCACAAATGTGAGGCCCGAGAAAGGACAACTTTTAGTGTAAAAATAAACATTACTTTGTTGCGTCTTGTAAGTGATAGGTTCAAGATGCGGAAACCGCCTTAAAAGGTTGGGAGTGGCTTCCTTAACTGTTTTGAGCAAATTTGTGGGAATCGGGCGCTATGGTTTGTTCATATCTTCATCAATATACAGAGTGAAGAGAGACTTAATCTCAGTTAATGAATAAGTTGATTGGAAGATATCCTCGGTGTAAAAACCGAAAAGAAAATAGTGTATGTGAATCAACACTTACGTGTAACTCACCCCTTGGAGAGGAAACATTAACGATCCTGGCCCCTGAATTGGAAAGTCGAAGGAGGGAGGGAGACGAAACATTCCTCTGCCTTCTCCTATGTTTGCTTGATCTCTGTTAGTTTCCAGTTGCATCATTTTCTCTGATTTCTCTTTAATTTTGTATCAATTTTCCTCTTTTCTGATCTGGGTAGTGTTATACTTTTCTTCTTTCTTTTTCTTTTTTTTTTTTAAAACCGGTTTTTAAGGTTCTGACTTTGCAGCTTTAATTTGGTTCTCCTTCAGTTGTCTCCAAAGTTTGAAACTTGGGGGCAGATTGTATCTGGGTTTTGGTTACTGTGGTGACTTGAACTGGGGGATTCAGTTGTTAACAATCCCCCTTTGAATTTTTGTGGCGGTTAACTTTACTTTTTATGACATTGGAATGCCAAGAAAGCACTGAGGTTTCTAAGAATTTGGTGAATTTTAAGAACAATTCTTTTCCCATATCTTATAATTTTGAAATTTCTAAGCCCTTGTTGGATTGCAATTGTAAGAAGGGAGTTTCAAGCAGTTCTTGCAGCTTAAAGCACTCGCCTTGCAATGATGTTTTGCCCAATTTTCCACGTTTGATCACTGACCTTCCTGCAGCCTTGAATTCTTAATTGTCTAGACCCTAAAGATTTTGGTTTAGTTTCATGTGCATCCACGGTTCTTAATAGGCTTGCTTTAGAAAATGGGGCTTGGAAGGAAGTTTATTGTGAGAGATGGGGACTTCCTTCAGCTCATTCACCATTACTCGTGGGGCTTTCTGATGAGAGGTCATGGAAGGAACTGTACGTGGAGAGGGAGTTTAGGAGTAGGACTTTCTTGGGTCAGTACAGCATTGATGTTCTGCATGGCCATACAGAAGCACTTCGAGCAGTCTTTGCTCTGTCTTCTACCAAGCTTGATTTTACTTTTGAGTATGACTCTGTGGTGCGAATGTGGGACCTGGAAGAGGGGGCTTGGTTGTACCATCCGCGCAGTTGCAGCGGATACAAAGCTGTTAGTTGCTGGTGGTACTGATGGCTTCATCCAGGGTTGGAGGGCAGTGGAGGGCCTGCAACACTTGTTTGACCCAAGAGGTTCCAAGGTGACAAACACCGAATTTAGGCTCTGGGAGCATGAGGGACCCATAAAGTCTCTTGCTTTGGATCTCAAGAGGATTTATATTGGTTCATGGGGCATGTCTGTTCGCATGAGGGATTCGTTCTTCGCCGGTGACTCGGTGTCGGGCCTCATTCCACATGATACCACAGTTGCAAGCACATGTGGTTCAGATGTGCATCTTTGGGACACTTATAATGGGAATCTACCAACTGTCATTCGTAGCGCTCATGTTGGTAACATTTACTCCTTGGCACGAAGCCACACAGGGGACTTTCTTTTTAATGGAGATGATGGAGCCATCCTCGTGTTTGAAATCACAATCCATGCACTAGAGGCCAATGTTTATAAGGCGGCAACTTGGATTCCTCACTCTGGACACGTGTATTCCCTTTCATTCGAGTTTCCTTGGCTTTGTGTCTGCTTCTAGTGATGGGAAGCTGTCACTGATAGATGTGAGGAAACGGATCAGGACAAGCAGACACTCCTTAGGAAAGAGGATTGCAAGGATTAACAATGTGAACGCTCATAGCGTGGAGCCACCCCAGCGAATGTTACATGGATGTGGGCCCAATTTATTTTCAGTGGACATGGGTGCCGACCGCATTGTTTGTGGAGGTGAGAGGATGGTGTTATTAGGATCTGGAACTTTTCTCTGGCTTTAGAAATGGAGCCAACGGCCCATGCTTTGAGAGGAATACGGTTGGAGAATAGGATGCAGAGGTGCAAGCTTCAAACGGAGATGAGCAGCATCCATGGTCGCACTGAGTGGCAGCTCGCACAATCAACGAGGTAGGCGTAAGGCGTAGGAGTAAACGAAAAGGAATGCACCATGCATGCTTCTAGACTGCCCATCAACCTTGTCAGTTGTTAGACTTTGACTTTGGGTGACTCGTAGAACAATTAGACTATTGTGGCTTCACAATGCATGCCGACTGATTGTACTTAAAATCTGCTCTCTTAGTAGAATTCATCGTTTAAGGCTGCATTGGTTTCGTTGTACTCTGTAGATTTTCTTGCTCTGATGGTTTCATTCGTGGATGCGGTTTTCTTTTCTTCTGAGAGATTTGTTGCTATATGGTCTGTAACACGTTGGAAAATGTTGCACGCACAAGAAGAAAAAGGTTAGAAAATCGGCTTGAAGTTAAAGACTGCAAATAACAATGCCATAATTTTACAAGTTGAACCAGACAATAGTTCAAAATTCAAAGAATGATACAATTTGGGACCCAACTTTTCTTTTTTCTTTTTTCTTTTTTTTTTTTTTTTTAAGGAGAAATTTTTTTTGACCTGTGCTCCATCCCACACTTTAATTAATCCCTAAAAATATTTCTTCCAACAAAAGAAAATACAGCTAGCTCATCTTCTTCGCATTCCACGGCCACGGCCACCGAAAGCACCTCCTCGCCCTCTGCCACCCATAGCACTTGCTGCAGCTTCCCCCTGGGCACTTTCAGACTGCAATATGAAGCATGAGCACAAAACAGAAAAGAGTTGAAAGTCAAAGCTTTCGGAACACACATGGGTATGTTAAACATCCATTCAAGTATGCTTTACATGGTATCAACCTTACCTTAGGGTTCTTTACTGTCTCATCCACACTTAAGACAAGACAAGCAGCCTCAGAAGCAGCATTGATGGCATTGATCTATTACAAGTATTTCAACAGTCTAACAGGTAAGGAAGCCTTTAAAAAAAGAAAAAAACAAAATGATGTATCCCTTATCAGTAATTATAATGAAGAAAAAGATCAACAGATACCTTCACAACAGCTGGCTCCCAAACAAAGTTGGCAAATGAATCTGCAATTCCACCGGTATCAATGTCTACACCATAAGGTGCACCCTCACCTGTCAAAAGTTTGACAAGTTAGTTTTAAAATGACTTCCAATAGAACCAACTAGGCTTGGCTTGGTTGACCAAAAGCAAAGACTCTTGGGAGAAGGTTGGGAATTCAAATCTCAAACTCCCTCAAATTCTCCCGAAATGTGGGTTTTTTACTTCGGATGTACCTAAAAAATATATTCAAAGAGAACCCACAAAAGGAGTTTCCTATTAAAATCATCTACATAAGCCCTTTACTCAAGGAATAAACCAGGACTATTAGCCCATCAGGAAGGAATTGTTCCAAGGCTTTGAGTCCCATTCATTCAGCTAAAAAAAGAGGAATTTTGGCTCTTTTCTTTGAAAGTGAGGAGTGGGGGAGTAATCAAATAAAAATAATGGCCTACCAGATGGAAGTGCATGCTTTTGTCTTAATTTATTTAGTATGTCAGTTGCATCAAATCCAGCATTATCACAAAGTTGTCCTGGGATGACCTGCAACATTAGTAGGATAACCTTTAAGAACTTCAGCAATACTACAAAGGATGTTTTCATCTTAGCACACGAAGCAAGTGGTGTACATTGAAGGCCCCTTGATCCACACTTCAAGGGACTGTTGGCTGGATTGACATCAACCTAATATCTAGGCAATTCTGAAGAGAGCTTTCTAATATTTAGGCCATTTAGAAGAGAGCCTCTGATTACACTGAGGTAAACCACAACAAATTCAAGTGAATCACCTACTCCAACAATAAGTTCAAAGTCAGATATTCCAAGATCCCAATTACCACATCTTCATTAGTATTAACTACTTCTGTTGTTCTTTATTACATACATGCCCGCCTCATGCAGTATGGATATGTGGACATACTACTCACTGGTTACCTCAAGGGCTTTTGCATAAGAGTTAATAAACAGCTGAGACTTCCCAGGTATTGTGTGAGCATGCTGCCTCAAGTAGCGACTTATTTCCATCTGTCATCAGCAAAGATAAATACCAAATTAAGCCTAAAATGCCCTCAAGCAGCATGAGATCATGATGAAATCAGTTTTGATAGGCACATACATCTATAGCGCCACCACCAGCAACCACAGTTGAGTTCCTCATTGCTCTTCTAACTATCATTATTGCGTCGTGTAAGCTCCGTTCAGCTTCCTCAATAAACTAAACAATGACAATCAAAGTCAACATAGGCAATTTATAACTGTCAGTCATTGTTTCAACAAGTAACAGACCTGATCAGCTCCACCCCGGAGAACTATAGTAGCTGTCTTTCCAGAAGGGCATCCACTGAATATATTAAATCTCTCATTCCCAACTTGCCTTTCCTCAAATACCTCACAACTCCCAAGAACCTCAACACCAGAAGACAAAGAATGTTTTCATTAAGGGCACAAGAATTTGGAGTAAAAATGCTTTTACAAACAAATATACATATGCACATATGTCAAAATTAAAACCATTGTACATCTCCAAAAAAAAAAAAAAATTTGTTTGACCTCATCAATTATGTTGTTGACAGTTGTTTGTACTGTTCCACCAGTTGCAGCAGCGACTCTTTGCAGATCTTCTTCGGCCACACGACCAGCACAAAAAATGTCTCGATCTGCAAAATACTGTCATAAACAATGCATTTGAATATTACCCCAAAACTAGTCCCAGAGATGCATTCTAACACTAAAATGGTATAGCTAATCACACTACGCCATTCTTCTATAGCCCTTATGCAAAACCATTGCCTAAAGTCAATGTGAAGAAGTATACCACTAATAAGAGAGTTTAGAGAACACAAAATATCAAATCAACAACAATGCCATTATTTCTTGTCAATGCTTGTCTATTCCAGAAGTTTCTTTTAGGCAAAAATAATCTTATCAATAATATGCCCCATTGTGCTTTTCTTAAGATCCTCTGTCAAATACTGTTAGATGTCAAAAGAAAAACATTGTTGTGCAAAGGGGCTTTGTCAATCAAATATAATTTTGTAACTTGAGAACAAACCCAAGAACAGAGTCATCAGTGCAAAGCGGGATAATTTAAACAAATAGCCATACATTATCCATACCCCAGTGAAATCCGGTGAAAAATGCATGGAAAATATTAAAGAAGAGTGCTAACCTGTGTTGCTAGATCACCTATAGCAAGTCGTGAAAGAACAACTTTGGCTCCAGTCTGCAAACATTTATTAAGTTTGTCATAAATGATATTCCATTCTGCATCAACAATGGACTGATATTGTGCTGGGTCAGATAACCTGCATCATTTGACAAAAACAACATTGCAATCTTCAGCAAATCACACAGCAGAGAAAATTATAAATCAAATGAAATCCATAAAAAACCCCACCTTATTTCCGCATTCTCTTTCTCAGATTTCAGTTCCAATTCGATGTTTAGAAGAAGTATTTTCAGATTTACAAACTTCTTTGGTTGCTGTTCAAACCCAGCATATGAAAATGTTTTCTTAAAGGCAACACCATTTACTAGAAAGGAGTCACTCATGTTACCACCTGGTACCTGTAGAAAGAAATAGTGACGCACACACAAACACGTAAAGCAAAATTAAGATCTTTAGAGTTTTACTAGCTTTGAAAATGTCACATCAGGCAAATCCTAGACCTTCAAAGGAAACAAAAAGGCAACAATGAAGAAATAGGAGCAAAACTAGAAAAACATGAACCATGGTAACAGGGAGTTAGCAAGATGACATAGATGCTTTGTAATCAAGATGTAAAAGCTTGGAAAATTCTCAACATTCAAAAGCCTGATAAATTAAATGGTAAATCCAACCAAGTAATGTACAAATAGGGCCAATTCTTGGATGATTACTCAAATAATAGGATAAGCCAATATGACCCAAGCTACATACTGATATATCCTACCTTCTTGATTCCAATCATATTCAGCCTATCACCATTCCCTATTGCAATGACAGCTTCAACAACCACTGATGCAAAGAACTCTTTCTCTCCAGCAATGAGTTTTGATGAAAGTGTTGTAGCAGCACATTTAGATAGCAAGGTTTTCTTTTCTTCTAGACTTTTCCCTTCGATGCTAACAGCCAATTCCTTGACCTTTTCAATTGCCTATAACATTTTGTTCATTCAAACAGTTAACATACAAGTAGATCACACTTAGTTCTTAACATCTCAACCATACCCAAATGGAACCAAAAAGATTTTCTGACCAAATTGCATGCAGATCTATAACTTTGTATCAAATTCTGTGCGTGAACCCCATCCTCTATAAAAGGTTTGGCTTCCTTCAAAAGCTGTGCAGCTAGTAAAACTACAGTAGTCGTTCCATCGCCCACCTGTAGCATATGCATAACAAAAAGTTTAATCTCCCATAACACTTTGAACAATGTATTTCAGACAGCACTGTAAAGTTTGTAAAAAGAAAAATTTTATGGTTTGGCATAAAGTCTGGCAAAGAATGTTTCCATCCCATTAACAACTCCAGAATGGCATCATACATTTCCACATGTCCTACATCCCAACCCTTCCAATAACACAGATTTTGTAATAAATAGCATCCAGAGTTAACAAAAGTAACAACACATTTTACAACCCTGAAATTTTTACAAATTGGCTTGCAATGTATGAGCAGGGTGTGCTTGTCCAAACAACACCTGCTTCTTCCTAATCCAAATTTGTGATTGTAATTTCTTCACATGCAGCTTGCCAAGCAAACTTTCTCAAAGGAAAAAGGAGTAACTCGATAACATTCTATATTATTTTAACTCAAGATCGTAGACATATTATTGAATGGTAGTGAGGTTTAACTAACTACCTCACATTACCAGAACATGGAGGCTTAGCTTAGCTTTCAAGACAACCATGACTAATTAAGGTTTGCTTGTCACTTGCTAAGACAAAAGAAACCAATGTGAAGACAGAACTCAAGATTAACACTCCCAATTCTCAATTACACAATGAAAGAATATCCACAAAATTCAACATTGTTACAAAATGCAGTTAAAAGAACTAATTCCACAACACAGGTTTTTACTATTAAAAGTAAAAAATCAACAACAGAGAAAAACAACCTCGGAGTCTTGGGACTTGGCAATGTCGACAAGGATCTTGGCGGCGGGGTGGACAATATCGAGCAACTTCATAATGGTGGCGCCGTCGTTGGAAATGGTGACATTTCCTTTGTCGTCGTGGATGAGCTTGTCCATGCCTCTGGGGCCCAAGGTGGTTTTAACGACGTCGGCCACCGCAGTGCAGGCGTTGATGTTGCTGACCAGTTGTGCCTTCCCTTGCGACGTGTCGGTCCCCTCCTTCAACAGTATGATCTGTGGTTGCTGCCTCATTTCACCGCAAGTAAACAAGTAAGCACACTCTGCATACGAACAGGGAGATTATTACAAAGAATTTACTTAGAAATTGTCGGTTACTTACCAGCATGGCTGCCATTATTGGAGATCCGTAGGCTATAGAGGGAGAGAGAGAGAGAGAGAGAGAGAGAGAGAGAGCAGTGAAGGAAGTGACAACAAATGAACAGAGATTGGTCTAGGGCTTTTTTTTTTTTTGAGAGGGGTTCAAGGAATGATATGGTGCGGAAAGGTCTATAGTTGCGTTTTTGTGTCAGCCTCTGTTGCCTTGCCAGATGGGGTATTCCATTACCAGCAATTCACAAATTAGTTTTTTTTTTCTTTTTTGGTACATTTTAATTTGAAATTAACTTCATTTTCTTTTGCTCGTCACATTTAACAGTCAAATAAAAATATACGCTAATACTTTGTTCTTCGTGGGAACACTATGGCTAAAAATAAGATTTGAGGGACACAAAAATTGTTTAAGAATCACTTTGTAACGTTTGTTTTGCATACTTTTAGAAGGTCAAACAGCAATGGTAAAAAGAAAAACCTGATCATTGAACACTGGCAACCCTGCACAATTTTGACAATTGAAACCTCAAACTGGAGGGCTTTTGTTCTTGTGCTTTCACCATTTGCTTCCACAGAAGTTGGAATTCTGGCTGCAACTTTGCAATATTAAGGTGATTTGTTGCAACTTTTAAGAAGTGCCATTGTGTCTGCTTTTGAATGATTGGGAGGAACTGAAAGTAATTGTTTGCTTAAATCTTGAGTTAGGAACGGTAACATCGTACCAAACTCTCATGCAAGTAAGATTGTATTCAACATTGAATATGATATAGTGGCATTGATGTGCAAAATATATATTTAATAGGCATATCTCGGCAAACTCATCACGACAATAATGTTCCAGCACTTTAAGAAATTATAAAATTGTAAACCCCAATGAAGTGGAAAATACATATTTAACAGACATAACAAGCTGATGCCCGTATGATATACGCAAAATTCATGAAGCCATAGCCTTCAGCGTGCCTCGTACTGAACAACTGCAAGACAAAAATTGACTCGTATTAACCAAATGCTTCAAGCACTGATGCGCCTAAAGAAGACGAGGAAAAACGATTAATTGGGGGCGGGGGGAAATGATTTTGGTACTACATACCTTAGAAAGATGCATATAACAGAAAGGCAAGTAATGACCAAATAACAAATAAGGAAAAAAAGACATAAAATGCACACACTGCAATGGGTAGACTTAAGGGAAGTTTTACTTTTATTGTTTCCCACGTCTTTGAACCAATATCACACAACAGGGATGCATTGTGAGTAAGATCTAAAGCTTAGTGTCACGGGGCCATTACCTTCTCTCAAAAAGGCTAACCTATTGGGGTGTGCAGTGCCCACGTTTATAAGGCCCAAGAATCCCCTCTTCCTCGACAATGTGGGAGTTGGGTAGTGTGCACCCGTGACATTAGTCTATCTAATACAAACTTTCACATGTAACACAGATGCACTGTGCATATCTGTTTGAAGCAGTCCATCTAGCCCAAACTCTTTTGCCACTGTCTTTGCCTTGGAAATTGAGTCTCTCTCTCTTTGAAGACAAATCCCTACTTAGAAGTTTCATCAATTATGGCCAAGTCTGCAGTTCTGGATGTATGAAGCTAGAAAAAAATTCAAGGACTTTCCCCAATTTATGTCATAAGTACAGCTACAATACAAATGCATCTAGAGAAACACTACCTAATCAAAAACAGTGGCATTTACCAAATTTACAGTGTCCAATTTGTAAACACTATCTAGAACCAGAAGAGGTAGAAGATAATATTAGCCGGCTATGCTAGCAGGGCTGACCAGCATGAATTTTTCTGACTATTATTTGGCTACATCAAAAGAAGTTTCAAAAATAAAAAAAGATTAAAAAAATCCAAAAGTACCAACAAGAACCCAAAACCATGTTGCAGTATTCAGAATCAGGTTATAATCAAGCTTGAACAAGATCACATGTGAAGCATAAGAATCACAGATTTGCCATAACAAGAACATTTCTGCTCAGTTGGTGACTCCTTTTGAGCTGGGTAAGCAAGTAATCGTGAGGTTACCCATGAACCCACATAAAAACACATTGAGGAAACATCGAAAAGTGCAGTATATGATAGATTTAATGCACACAAGGATGTTTCAATAAAATGCACAAATAGGCAAACAATTGGGAGAAAAAAAATTTAAATAAAAAGGAAAAAGAAAAAAAAAATTCACTTCTACGGGTGCGCTTCTTGTAGAGAATTCGGTAGCCACACTCACGGCATTGAATGACATCCCCAGGCTTCAAAGTGTTCTCCATTCCACAATCTAAATTTTCCAAATCAACAAACTTTCAAATTTCTGAAGGACTATATATTTTTTAGTGATTTATCAAAATTTTCATGTCCTAGTCCACCGCAAGTGATGATGAGATTTATATCAAACACATGTACCTCCACAGACGTAGCTCACAGGCTCTGGTTGAGGATCCATATTGAATTATCTGCCAACCTGTAATTGAAAACCCCTAATTCAGAAAAAAGCGAACAAGACACAAAACCAAAAACAAAAATTTACCCAATTCGTGAGACACCCATGTCCACAAAAACAACGTTTCAACTGAAACGTCGTACCATAGTGGAGGTCATGTAAGGAACAATGAAGCTAAGCTGCAGCCATCACCATAACTTACAGGAGGCGCAGAGGACTACTGGGTTGCTTTATTTCAGGGAAACGGAATTCAAGAGAAGATAAGAGAAACCACCAAAAAAAAAAGTTTGAATTTTAGAAAAATAGGGAATTTCTTTTAGTCCTTAACCTTCAAGATCACGGAGGCGAGCGATTCGGATGCGCCGTTGAAGTAGTTCCAGTGAGGGCCGCGGAGGAGAAAAGGAGGTTTTAGGCCAGTCAAGAGACGAGAATGTAAAAGCGGCGGCTTGGGCGTGTTTTAAAAGGAGAGAAGCGGTGGTCTTCTTTTGCGGTCAAAGGGCGGTGGTCTTTGGCGGGTTGCAATGTAATGTCAAATAACCAAAAACTCTTTCTTTAATATTTTTGTCCATTAGAAAAAGCTCTACGATGCTCCCTTTCAGGTTAGCCGAGATTTATAAATTACATAACAAAATTTAAATTTAATATATAATAGTTTAATATAATAAAAAAGTGGTTCAGAATTATTATTATTATTTTAAAAAATATTTTTTAATACAAAAATTAAATTAAAATTTAAAATAAATAATTTAAATTTATAAGAATAATGATGAAGATCAAAATTCTTATTAATATCTTTTTATCCCAATTAAATGATTAAATTTTTTTTGGTTTTTCTATCAATTTATTTTATAAAATAATTAAATGAAAACAACATCTTAGAATTTTAAGTATAAATATAATAGTTAATATCTTTGTAATGTTTTAATTTTTTTTATTAAAAAAAACATATTATTATACCATTACAAGGTTATCCCGACCATCATATATTTAATGTTGAATTATTTCTTATTATTATTGACCGTCATGTTGTGATTAAAAGATTATTTTTCGTGTAATAAAAAATTATGAGTTAAAATTTATGACATTACTTTATTAAATATTGTAAACTTTACTCTTTGATACACTTAGTATGATTGCCTAAGCCCATTGGCGCAATCTTTACCATAAAAAGAGAAAGAAAAAAAAAAAAAGAAAAAAAACGTTGAACTATCTACTTGATTAACTCGTTGGAAACTCGCTGAAAAAAGTACCCTAATTCAAAACTGAAATCTAAATTCTTCAAAAATCGAAATGAATCCGAATATTGCAAAACCCGAAAAATTTAAAACCAAACTGCATTTGAAACGTAATGAACTTGAAAAATCAGATGACCGGGGACCTGAATCCAATTTGATCCGACCCAACCGTTTTGCTTCAACAATATGGTTGTCCAACTCAGTATCAGTACTTAGGCTGACGTCGACGTGGGTGGGTTTAAACGTTAGAAACTGAAACCATGCATTCTTGCTGCTCTTTGTATTCTAATAATAATAATAATAATCAAAATCTTTGTCGGCAACTACCCATTTCAGAAATGAAACTGAGGAGCATAGAGTCAGCTGCTAATGCGGAGCGGCTGGAGCAAGAGGCAGAGGCGGCGAAACTCCAGTGCCTCCAAGAACCAGGCTGCAAGAATATAACGGGATGTTTGTAAAGATGCTCCTGAAGCAAGTGAACTAGGCCAATTATGTTTCTCTCGTTTACCCGTGTCATCTGCATATTATTACGTCCTGTATTGTTTCCTTCTCTTTCTCTCTCTCTCTCTCTCTCTCTCTCTCTCTCTATTTATATATATCTATATAGAGAGAGAGAGAGAGACAGAGAGAGAGAAAGAAAGAGAAGGAAACAATACAGGACGTAATAATATGCCTGTCTCTTATACACACTAGATGTGTATAAGAGACAGTATATATATATATTATATAAAAAAAATATATATATATATATATATATATATTAATTATATAAAAAAATTAAATTACTGAGGCATGAAATAAATAAAGACAGTTAGACGTCAATTTATGTAGAATCATAACTTTTGAGTTCAATTGTCATGTTCTTTTATGCATAATAATGAATGATAATAATTGTATATAGTAGTATTTATTTATTAACTCTTCTAAATAAATAAGAAACCTCTATTCTATTTTATGTTGTTCATCTTATAAAGCATATTTTCCTGGGAAATTTTTTTTCAATGGAGAATTCTGCCTTAATGTCACTTAGGCAGATTGTCAATGTAGAACAGGATTCACATGCCTTAATCTTCATTTACTTGCCAATCCTCTACCTCTGGCATCTTTTACAGATAGAAATGGTTACCAAGTTGCAATTTTTTATTTTTTTATTTTTTTTGTATATTAACAAATTTATTAAATCGTAAATTATAAAATAATTTTTTTTTAAAAATTATTTTTACAAATTATATATAAATAGACTAGATGTATTGCTTCTTGGCTTGAAATATCATTAGATATGGCAACCACCCTTGGTAGTTGTTTTAAGTAATTAATTATAAGGGATGTATATTTAAAATTGCTTGGTTTAAACGGACAAGATTGAAATTGTTTAAAGTGCATTCCATGTTTTACATATAAAAAAAAAAAATATAATTAATAATTTAGGGTTTATTTAGAAAGAATTTTTCGTTAGCCCAAGCAAAATGATCAACGAATGCTTTCTTTGGGCAGGCAGTAAACTGGCTCTCAGGGAATCTAAACAAAAATAATAAACTAGTAATGAACATGCACAATCTAATCTGGACCTCATCATGATCCAAATGTTCATGAACAGGCTGAGCAAGAAGAGAAGATAATTTTACTTTGATATATAAAAGAGAGAAGAAGAATTGTCACCTTGGCAATTTAACCCAGGATTGTCATTAAATCATATATTTTCTCGAAAGCTCTTAGTTGGGAAAGGGTAGCCAATAATGCTTGGACATCAAATATGGCTAACCCGAGGGAAGTGCTGAAATAACTTCTTTTTGCACATCTTGCAGGTTTAATTATCTGGGGGAAGAAGAGGCGTAGCATGAAGGAGGAGAGACTATAAGGAGCCAAAGGTGACCCCCCCGCACACATGAGCATATCGCTTACCATAAGAACCTTCCAAACCAGAATCTATAGCAGCGATTGTACGGAATTTGCGGGCAAGTCATCCTTGGCTTCCACACAAGGCTCTGACTCTCTCAAGTTAGGCCTCTCTTCCATTCAATCCATTCTTTTGTGCCAATTCCTTATATTGAAATCTGCAATTTATAGCCATTAAGAGAGAGCTATAGAGATCAATGGGATGCTGATGCACCTGTCCATTGCATCAATGGGATGATGATAATTATAGAACATATTCCTCATCATGTCTTCATCTACTTCTATCTGTAAAGGTGGTGCCAGAATCTAGACCTTAAAGATTGCTTCATGATCTTGTCCACTGGGGGGCGAGGCAACTTGAACGAACTGCCTTCCTTGGCTCCCTCTCAAGTACTCCCAAAAGGGTTATAAAACCGTGGGCATAAAATCCATTGGATTATATGTAGTGCCAGCCACTCTACATCATTAACATTATCAAGATATCATGTAAAATCTAAGTGCTGTATAGACTAATGTTAGATTATTTCTGTGAATGCATGTGACAAAAGGTATTTTAAAATAGTTATCTACAACCACAATTATTGTCATCATGTTCATTGGTTCGTGTCACATTGCCTTTTCAGTTCCTTAGCCACGTTACTCATAATAGCAACCATTGCTAGGTTACGCTGAACACAATTGACACCAAATGCAATGTCACCCACAACCCGCCGCCTAAAACTTTGCAATTCAACAGTCTCATTTGGGTCCATCTCAAGATGACTGTCAAATAATATTGTGGACTTTTGATATTCACCCACAAAATTCAAGTCATCCGATAGTAAAATCTATAAAGATTATGGATCAGATCAAGTCATTGTTTTACAATTGAGGAGCTGAACCCGTGTACTAGGCATTACTAGAATTGGATTAAGTTGGTTTACGTTACACTCAATACACAGAAGACCTAACTTTTAGAGTGTAAGATGTGAATTGTTACCGAACCCAAATTAGATTTTTTTTTTAAAAAAAAAATTTATTTAAAATTCAAATTCATTTAAGTTAATTTGTGGAATGAAAATGAATGGAAAGATTTGCTAGCAAGTTATAACCGATTAGTTTTACTAACCCCCCCCCCTTCTCCCTCCCCAAAATATTTGTTGTCCCTCTTTGCTTGCCCACAGAAAGAAAAACAAATAAAAACCAAGACCCTTCTCTTGCCCAACCCCAATTTCTAAAATCCCTTCTTTCCTTTTGCTCTATGCCTAGGTTATTCCTTTCATTAATCTGACTACCATGCGACTTTTAAGGTAAGAGCTCTCGTCTGCTGATAACAGATGTATATCATCGTGTAATATATATATATATATATATATATATATATATATATATATATATCATTTGCCCCATCTGGAAGAATTTTCAGGATCCGTACATGTATTATTATGTTGGTGTGAAAGTCGCATTAAACAATTTTTTTGTTGGACCGAGCATTTTCAGTAGTGGAATGAAGAAAAGAAATTAGATATATTTTCTGAACGTTAGTTGAGCAAAACCCTTCCAGGTGTACTCAGGGCAGGCATGATTCCATTGGCAATTTACTTTGCAAGTCAACGCCCCCATGCCACTTAAAAGAAAAAGGTTCTATTCGAGTTGACTAATGTTTTAAAGGATCACAGCACATGCTCGATTGGAGGATTTGCTTCCCCCAATAAAGGTTTCCTAAATTTGAGTGACAAACAAGAGTGGAGTCGAGGAGCTTAGATTCGGCTTTTTGCAAAGAGATATTCAAATATTCACAGAAGCCATGCTATATGGGCAACATAGATAGGGCCACTGGTTCTCCTCAACAATCAATGGATGAGAAATACATGGTACTTAAACGCACCAAATGAGTGACAGATAATTTGAGGTTTTTTTTTGGTTTATGGGAATAAAAACTCATAGTTTGTAGGGATTTTTTTTTTTTTAAAAAAAAATTAGGCTTTGAACTCTTAGTTTTTCCAAGAAATTATATTATTTTGGCCAACCAAATTAAACTTGTTTGGTCATAATTTTTTGTTTGTGGTTAGAGCTTTGTGAGTCATATATTGTGAAAGAGGAACTCTTTGGTCATTTTTCAAAGGAGGCAGGGAAAAAAAAAAACATTCACTTTACAGTGTGACATAGAATTGATCACAGCATAATTAATAGCTAATCGTTCAGACACAAAGTATTTTCTAAGAGGATATATGATATTTTGTCCACTCGCAAAACCATTCATGTGGGAGGCAAATACATTGTTAGAAAACATGAGTGCAGTCCAGCCACAAGGACATCACTAGCTTTTCTGGCTCGTGGATCGTTACCAATCTACATGGTGGCAAAATTAAGAAAGGCCTAGCAAGCTTTTCGTTGCCAAAATAGAGCACCTAAGTGTAAAATATCACCACAAAGATTTATGGAATCCAATTCAACCTCCACATTAGTTGTTTTTTGTACCATGTTGAATTAATTTTTTACACTTTTAAAATGATACTAAATGATTAGAATTCAGTTGAATTCATTTTATCACTTAAATATGTGTGTGTCTATCAAACAAAAAAAAAAAAAATTATTAAAAATTTACACAAAACATCGGATTAATCTAAAATTCAATTGCTAAATCATTGAATTGAATGTTATTCTACCATAAGAAGAGCTAATTAAGGTTTAAAATGTGTGTGAGTGATAGTTTTAGCTTAGAATTTTGATATTAAATTTTCAAAAGAAGAAATAAAAATTAAATTAAAAATCTATTTGATATAATACTGCACCTAGAAATATTCAAAACTTTGATTTCCAAATAATAATAATTCTTTTTTTATTAGGCTCTTTTCCCAATAAATGATAGTTTTTTTTTTTTCTATCAATCTTACACCACCCTTCCAATTATTTTGATATGTGACCTCCAAGACAGATATTAGAATAATTTATTTGATTTTAATGCCAAATATTTGGACATGATTTTTAAAGGTTAAATTATTGTATTATATATATATTTTAACTTATTTAATTATTAAATCCATTTGTTCCATATTCGATTCCAACTATCTAAAAATTGTGATTAAACGTCCAAAATGCGGTATCAAAAATAAGAGCCTGTTTTGGAATTCGTTCATACTAACACAATGTTTTGCAAGTAAATCGAAATCAAACCATGTCTTGACACTGGAATTCTGTAAATATTCGGTTCATTCCATGTTTTGCAATGTATAAAACATTCACAAAAATAAAATAAAATAAAAACAACCGTTTTCCTTTATAATATAAGCCATTCAGGCTTGTGTAGTTCTTACTGTGATTAAAGTTCTTGCTTCACACATCCACAAAAAGTAACCACGGTTTTTAATTACAGGTTGCGGTCTATTGCATTGCTATCAAAATTGTAATTAAATATTTACAAGAAAGAAGAACAGAATTAGCAGTAAAACTTGTACAGTATCATAAGTTTATAGTAATACGTTTCATTAACTCGATGGTAAAATATTTCATTGCCCAATGTCTAGTTTCTTGTAGTAGTCGATAATACATA